>CM074740.1:48800823-49090823 GCA_037367245.1 Phrynocephalus guinanensis
ATGCTACTTTTCAGAGAAACAGACATAATAATTGATTTAAAGCTCAGTTGGCTTCATCCTACTGAACCAAATGAAAAAGATCAACTGTTTACATTCTACAAATGCTGTTAGAATAAAAAGAGACAGAGAGATAGAACAAGGGAGGGAGAGGAGGCACATAGATAGAAGAAGAGAAAACAGCCATGGAGCAAAAGTGAAAGGGGAAAGAGAGAGGTGGGGGAGACAGATGAACCACAGAGAGAATAGATGGAAAGAGAAGGAAGTAGAGAAAGGGGGAGGCAGGAAGAAAGTAAGGAGAGAGAGAGAGAGAGAGAGAGAGAGAGAGAGAGAGAGAGAGAGAGAGAGAGAATTACTGTATATATTCAAATATAAGTCTAGTTTTTCAGAACTAATTTTGGGCTGGAAAAAGGGGCCCTCGACTTATATTCGGGTCAATACTTTTAGCCACCAAGACAAGTGCTTGGGCCAGTGGCTGAAAGTCATTTAAAACAAAGTCTGCCACTTCTCTTGACCCCCCCCCCCCATGTTGCGGGGGAGTGGCGTGCAATGTTTAAAATGACTTTTAGCCACTGAGGCAAGCGCTTGAGTTGGTGGCTAAAAGTCATTTTAAACATTGTGCATCACTTCACCTGACACCCCCCACACACATCACGGGGGAGCAGCGTGCGATGTTTAAAATGACTTTTAGCCACCGAGGAAAGTGCTTGCTTCACTGGCTAAAAGTCATTTTAAACATCACACACCACTCCCCTAGCTCACAAAGGAGGAGCTGCCAGGGCCTGCTGCATTTCCCACCCTAAACTTATACTTGAGTCAATAAGTTTCCCCAGTTTTGGGGGGTTAAATTAGGGGCCTTGACTTATACTCGGGTTGGCCTATACTCAAGTATATACGGTAGTCTGCCCAGAGAAGGGCCCACAGAGAGAAAGAAAGGCTAAGAAAAGTGAAACACAGATAGGGAAGGAGAAGATGTGAGGAAAAGGAAAGTGGAAGTAAATCGAAGGTAGGAAAGAGGGAAAGGGGGACAACATCTGGACTCAGTTTTCAGACAGACTGAGAGATTTATTTATTTATTTATTCATTACATTTATATACCACCCATCATCCGGGTGGTTTACAATTAAAAAACCCCCAAAAAACAGGAAAATCAGAAGCAAAACTACAATAAAAATGGTGGGGGCGGTACAATACCCTCTACAAAAGGTGACGCGGGCAGCAAGCAGAGGGAAAAAATACTTTCCCTCCCTCCTCAAGCACTTTTTGTACCAATGGGATTTTAAAAGCACGTTTCTGGGTGAGGGAGAAGAACAGCTTGTGGGAGCAAGGAAAACATTTTTATTGAGACTCTGACAAGGGAGGGTTAAAAGGTTTAAATCTCCCATCTCTGCACATTGTGGTTTCTATGAAAACAATTCATCATTGCAAGTATGATGCCTGCTATTATTAGTTTCTTTAAAAAAATAGATGTGGTTTGTTATGATGCATCATGCCTGGCTTGGTCTTTATTCTGTCAAATTGGGGGGAGGGGAGGGAGAGACTATGGCCCTTACTTCACGAGGCGCGGCGCTCTGCAGCGATATTGCCTTCGATTTGAATTCGGAGGCGGTCACGTGGTGGTCACGTGTTCTCGCTTCGCTCCCGCCCCTGTTTCTCAGTACTCACGAGCTGCAGTTTTAGGACCGATTCGAGCACAACCTCACGTGCTCCCATCGCATTCGCATGCCACTTTTCAACGTTCGTTATTTCCCATCCGTCCTTTAAAAAAATTCCTACCGACGGCGTATCGATGCACTGATGCTGGACTGTCAGTTGCAATGGCTCTACTGATTTCAACTGTTTCCTGGCATCATTGGCAGCCCCCCCCGCCGCCGCCACCACTACTCGGGGGGAGCCCCGCATGGCACAGCCGCCCGCCCTCCGCCGCTTGCACGCTGCCTGCCCCGGGTGCCCTGCTCTGGCCGGGCAAGGCGGCAGCGGCTCCTCCTGCTCCCACCGCCGCCGCCGCCGCCCCTACTCAAGCGAGGAAGTAACAGCGCAAAGCGATGAAACGATATAGCGATGCATAGATATCCCTGTTTGAATATTTTTTTAAAAAACTTGAAATAAAAGCCAAAAACCGAGACCACACGTGACGTTGGGAGCGAAGCAAGATGCGAAGCGAAAAGATTCCCGGCAGCAGCCAGGGGAACCACTCACCCCGCTTGGAGCACGGTAAAGGGGGCGTGGTCGGGGTGGCATCGCAGCCAAAAAGGAGGAGCGTGCGGACTGAAACGATCGATTCGCACAGAAAAGAAGGCTAGCCGCGAAGCGAGCGGCTCGTGAAGTAACGGCCTATGTGGTGTTGGTGTCGAGCAACAGAATGCATCTCTCTCTGAAATTCCTCAGCAAGTCTCTTCCTACACTAGTTGCCCCCTGTCTCTAGGGATCTGTCTCAGGTTTGCAGGATCGATGCTGTCTCCTGATGGCTGAGCGCATACATTTCTGAAGTAACCACGGCCAGACAAGCCTTTTGCACCATAACGTTTAATAATGCAAGCACAGACACAGCTTGGTGCCTTTAGCAATCTAATTCATCTTCTTCGTAAATACCACTGTGAGTATATGCTGCTTGTGAAGGTAGGCAGGATGTTTTATTACTATTAATATTGTGACCTTAATGCAGTCTCTGCTCAAAATAAATTTACCATATAGTTCCTAATACCACTGTGTGGTGTTGTGTTAGTAAGAAGAAAATGGGATTTAAAAAAAATATGATTAGGTCTGCGGAACCACTGCTTTTAAGCCAGCAGATAGAGACTGTTCCTCCAGCCTGGTTGTCACTTTTGTTAATTTCTCTCTGCATTCTAATTCAGAAAACTGGCATATGTCAAAGAGAAATTAGTGTTTTTAAAAATAGATTCCCTGCCCATATTATCCTCAAGTGATATGTACAGTAATTTCCCTCCAAAGAGTTTTTCTTCCTCTGGCCCTGATGTATTTGTGATCTATAACAGAACAGAATATTTTGTACTGAGACAGATTAAAAGGGATACAGCACAGGGCAATTGTATATATGCTTATAGTGAGGTAACACCCTCTGTCCCTACCAGGTTTGTTTGTTAGAGTCACAGCTTTGCAGTGTGGTACATAATAGATCACATCTGAAGACAGTCCTACTAAGCCTTATAGACATTGAATAAAACCTAAGGTGAATTTGCATGATCCCTGAGAAGAGTGTAAGAGTGACATGGTTTCTGTCATTCTTAACCTTCCAAAACTGAAACTGGATGGTTGCCGAGCTAGGAATCCTTGGGGGCTTAATCACCCATTCAAGGGCATTATAGCCACAATGACTGCAATCACATTTTGTCCTTTTGCTTAGAAAACTAGAAAGAATTGTTTCTTCATTAGAGAGGGGATTTTACCAGTTGTTGATTATGACTTTGACTGGAGTGTTTCATGGCCCCAGTTCCTACTGCCCCAACAAGTATCTTTGAGATGAGTGAAGCAAAAGTCATGTATATTTGCTTTTGGGCTAAGAATCTCTTAGCTAAAGATCTGCGCTTTCTCATGGCAGAGCTATGAATGGGAAGATAAATCAGAACTAGGAACAGAATGGACTAGACTTGCAGTGGTGTCCAAACTTTGGCCCTCCAGATGTTTTGTACCACAACTCCCAGAATTCCAAGCCTAGATTGCCAGTGGCAAAGGACTGTGGGAGTTGTGGTCCAAAATATCTGGAGGGCCAAAGTTTGGACACCACTGGATTAGAGTAACTTCACTGGATAATAGAAGGTACTGCATTAAGGATTTCCTTCACAGGCCTATCAAAGCCATTAGATAGCTAATAAGTAGACATGGGCACAACTTGGTGAAATTGTCATTTCCGTTTTCGGTTATCGTTTCTGTTACGTAACGGAAACGGTAACGATAATTAAGCCATCAGAACTTGAACTCGAACCGAAAAAGAAAAATTTGGTCAGGTTTTTTGTTTCCGTTTGTGGCATCGCAGCGATCACGCGATGCAAAGCACAGAAAAAGTTTTAAAAGTTTTTTTTAAAAAAAACCTGACTCCCGGCCAAAAAAGCAGGCGAAAATATGCCTGCCTGAGGCTTTGCCACCTACCAGAGGGGTGATTTCTGGGGGGTCCCCAGCCTTTCCCCCCCTCTTCTCCTGTCCTGGGCTGTTTGCACCAGGCTGGGGGGGGGGTTCATCCTCGTCGTCTGTCTCGCTGGATGCCATGCGGTGGGGGGGGATCCAAAATGGCGACAGCAATTTTTCTTTTGAAATTGTGGTAAAAAACACACCAAATCACCACAGAAACATGTGAAATTTATTTATTTTAAATGCCTGAATATTTATAGTAGCAGCAGTGGGTTTTTTATAGCAATAAAACGTCGTATTGATTTTATTTTATTTTATTTTATTTTTATTTTTTTAGACCTGCCCATTTGGGCTGGGCATGGGATGGGACCATGCAATTTTTTTGAACCATTCCACCAATGGCATTGCCAGGTTTTTGACTGACACTTCTGGATGCCGGCACCTTCCAGAAATCGCAGTCGGGTGTATGGATGTGGTTGAGGGAGGAGGGCAGGCTGCTGGTGCTGGTGTGATCTGATCGAGATTGAGGAGGGAGGCTGGAGGCTTTAGGATTTAAGTGAGGCAGGCAGGGAGGGAATTGAATTTAGAAAATAATTTCTTTGATTCCCTGCAGCTTTGTCTGCTGAAGGGAATAGCAGTTTATTCTTTATTTCTTCTCTGGCAGTTTGAGGATTTTTTTCTGATATTGGATAAAGGGGGAGGTTCGACTGGGAGTGGGAGGTGTGGATTTATTTTAAAAATATATTATATACTACCATTTATTTTCTATTTTCCCAACTTCAATTTGCTTGCACACACACACATTTGGGGTGCAAGCCAAGAACACAACCTCTATCCTTCCTAAGTGATATCCTAACTGCCCACTCGCCCATCTGCCTGCGCCGCCACCCGCCTGCGGCCCGCGCCGCCGGCCGCCCACTCGCCCACCCGCGTACGCCGCCCACCCATGGCCCCCCGCCACCTCCCCCCGCCTGCACCTCCCCTGCCCCCCACCCCGCCCACCGCCAAGGGTGCAAAAGCACCTAGCGTCGGCCCTGATTGCGGGACGCCCCTATGCTCTGGGAAGTCAAATCGAGCTAAATCGCGGTGGAAACGACAAACGACAAACGGAAACGACAAATTTCTGAAAAATTTCACAACAAACAGAAACGAGCTGAAACGGACCCGTTCCAACAAATAAAAACTCGAAACGCCATTTTTTCTGGTTGTGCCCATGTCTACTAATAAGAGAAACATCAAGTTCATTGGTTGACTACTGTTTTTCGCCTTTGTGGCACAGAAAAAAGTCCAACCTTTCTCAAAGTTCAATTGTTGTACTTCCTGAATCAAAGTGAAGTTGTCTGTGATGTGAGCACCTCTATATCAGTGATGGGTCCCCAGTAGCGAGTAGTTATTGATTATTCATTGCTTTACCAGTGAACAAGTGAAACAGTATGTAGTTCCATAGGATAAAGGAAGATTGCACTGCTGGAACTAAGGCATATTTTTGCTCTTCATTTGGCCCTTCCAGCTTTGGCCTCCCGGGTGTGATTTCCTGCCCCTTCTGTGGGGAAAAATAGACATTATATATGATTTTCTAGAATAGGGGTCCTCAAACTTTTTAACAGGGGTCTGATTCACTGTCCCTCAGACACTGTTCGGGGCCAGACTATACTTTGAAAAAAATGAACAAATTCCTATGCACACTGCACATATTTTATTTATAGCGCACAAAAAACAGGGAAGAGAATGCAATATTTAAAATGAGTAGCAATTGTAATCAACATAAATGAATAATATTTCAATGGGAAGTATGGGCCTGCTTTTGGCTAATGAGATGGTCAATATCTGGTTTAATATTTGTCACTGCTAGTCATAGCAAGGGATGTAAGTGTTCATCAGTTAGTCTGGATCTGGTTGGAGATTTCAGATATTTCATTTGGGAAAAAGTCTGCTCACAGAAAAAGGTGCTGCCAAAGATGGTTGCAATTTTCAGTGCATGGTCTCAGAGGGGAGAGATGCATAGAAATTAGTAAGGCTGCTTGATTTGAATGCGTCTTTCAGAGAGTCACAAGTCTGTAGTTCAGCCAATTCCATTTGGAATGGGATCAACAATTTCAATGTCTGGGAGGGACAGTAAGGATCAACCCCCAACCTCTGGTTATACCACCACATACCTAAACCTCTGAGTTATTTTTTCTTAAAGTTTGAGAGAATCTTCTTTCTGGACTACAGCTCCCAAGTCCACAGTCCCTCCCACAAAAGAAACATTTCTCAATACTGGACTCAGTGAGAAATTGGGACCTCCTATAAGTCTGAGAGAAGAGGATTTACAGTTTAGAGTGTTTAGTTTGCTTCCTTCCATTTTCCTGCTGTTTTTGATGCTCACAGCAAATATTTTAATACAGTTCTAGGGCCAAATGTCCCCCTCTTCTTTCATATCCCAGCCTAATCCTCATGTCCCCACCCCCTGCAGCAGGCGGGTCTGACAAGCAGGGACATATGTGGGAGCTGCCACTGCTGTACCACTCCTTCCTGTGCTGCCATGGCCTAACCAAAGTTCTGAGGTGGGCAGCCCAATGGGCGAGAGGCACTTCACTGCCTCAACCAGGCCAGGCGTCCCATGTGTGACGAGGTGGGCCTTCCACCACTTGTACTCGCTCCCTTCTGGGCCTGAGTTTCGCTGCAGCCACTTTGGCCCTGCCTCTCCCTACCCAGCCACCTTTTGCAGTCACCCTGTCTCAGTTTGGGATGTGGCAGGGCAGGGGAGGCTGGGTTCTGCATGGAGGAGGGCTGCTGGTAGTGGCTCTCACCTTATTGATGGGGCTCAGGCTGCTGGGCTTGCTGTTTCTATGGCAACGGGGGCCCAAATGGCAGAAGCATGGCAGTGCTGCTTTTGCTACCACCCATCCAGAAGAAGCCGCCGGTGGAAGTGGAGATGGAACTCAGTGATCTGGGCTGGCCCACGTGGTTGGACCTGGATGAGGTGGAGTGGCGCTGGCAAGAGGAGAGCATCGGGTGACAACAGATCAACATCTGAGTGACCGCATTTCCCTCCACCGCTGCCTATTCAAGCGCCACAACCTAAAGTAAGCAATGAAGGGGAAGAGGACAGTGCACCTCTCTCTTCCTCCAGCCAAGGGGATGGCCAGATGGGATGCTCCTTGGACTGAGAGGGGGGTTTCTCTAGGGGGGGGTCTGAGCTGGGGGGTCTGCACTTGCCAGCAGGCCAGGATCAAGACACTGGTGGGCCGGATCCAGACTGTAGGATGTAGTTTGACGACTCTTGTTTTGGAAGAAAGACACATCTATGTCCTTATTGCAGCAGCTGCTGAATGCTCTGTGTGCTTGTGATTATTTTTTATTAGCTGGGCAGGAGGCCTGCTTTTGGTGGCTTTCTTCAAACAGAAAATGAAAATGTATCGCATTTCCCTCAAGAAAGGGAAAGAGATAATAACATACAATAGTTTGACACACAAAGCAACTGCTTATAGTATCATATCAACTATATCATATGCTCAATAATTACAGTTATTTCCTAACCCAACTTGGGGGGATGGGGGAGGCTTTAAAATGTAATTTTTAGAAGATAACTGGATTGAAATAACTGACATTTGAATTATTTCTAGTATTTTCCATGGGACATGTATAATTCAGAATTCTTTTTGAGGCTAATTGTTTCTCAAGATTTACTGAACAGATGTGGAAATGGATCTTGTATCTTGGAGAGACACAGTATTGTGTGTGTGGGGGGGGTAGGGGTAGGGTTCATTTTCTCCCGAGAGTAAGATTTCTCTCTGTAAGTTTTTTTCCCCTTGAGAAATATCATGTGAAATCTTGTGGGTATCTGTACAATATCTGTAATAGCATCTATCTGGCACAGGATTTGTCAGAAACGGCATCAAGATGCACAGAATCTGACAGTTTCCTCAACATACCAATTGGCAAAAAATGGGAGGGAAAATTTAAAGTATGTGTATTGCAGGGGAGGTACAAGAAGCTTTGAAAATGTGCTGGGCAGAGGAAAGTATCACCAGGGACTCACCTCAGAGAACAAGAAATCTTCCAAATAGTCCAATAGCTTAATGGTATGAATCTTGACTTTCACTGTCTCTTTTTATTTTATATTTCTTATCTCATTTTGCCTACTTGACAGGGTATGCAAGCACAGTAGGTTGTAAATTCACATTCAAACAGATGAGCCACTTCTAAATAAATTATCCTATCTGTTAATTATACCAGTGTTGGTCTAATACTCTACATTATGGCAGAAAACCGCTGCTAGTTAACCAGTCAACACCTGTGTTTCTTGTCATGCAACAAATCACAAAAATATAAGCTATAAGCTAATTCACAATTGACAATTTGCAAACTGCACTTCATGTCAGTGCAGAAATTCAAAAAGACCAATCGGATTCTGGCCATAGAAATAAATGGGTGCCCTTTTCATCTGAAGTGCTGGTAACTGAGGGCCTTTTCACATGACCCCTAAGATTCGCTGGTCCCTTAAATTTGGACCAGAGATCTTGGGGGTTCGTTTCTGTTCCTGCGTCCCCACCCCTCAGCACTTCCTGCTCCTGTCGGCGTTAGGGGAGGGAGGGGAAAAAAGGACAAAAGAAGCCTTTACTAACCTGCTGGTGCCGGTCGAAGTTGCCACGAGCCCCGTTACTTCCTGGTTCCTTCTCAAGGGGCTCTTAAAGGGGTGGGAGGCAAAAAAACAACAGACAAGCAAGGAGAGCCCGGCACTCTTATCCGCATCAAATATTTTTCACCTCCAGAGAGAATGTACAAGAAAACTGCACTGGGTCACGCTAAAGTGGGCGGGGTCGCACTTAATTGTCTGCAAACTCCGGAGCTGGTGGGGAAACATTTCTAAGCTCCGGAGCTGGGAGCCATTTGCAGCGCAGCTTAGGGGTCATGTATAAACACCCTGAAAGTAGCTAAAATGAAATATTGCCATTACTAGGTTTTTTTTAATTAACTCGAACAAAACCATGATATCATGTAAAGAACATTTTGAATTTGCTACTTAAGCTTTCAAAAATCCTTTGAATAGTAAAGTCTCTCAACCCCAAGAAGTTGGGTCAATTGGAATATTTGAAGCAGCTAAGTATTTTTACTACTTTCCAAAAGTGTTAAATTAAGAAACAATTCTTCATCCATGGTAATTACTGTCTGCCTTCTGTGGTACAGTCTTATCTAATATGCCCAAGGAACCTATAAATCTCAGCTAAAGTTATAAGACATCATGTTGAGACTTAGCCAAGGGGAGTTACTAAATAAAAACACCCTCAGATAAAGCAAGTGGTAATTTGAATGTTATTATTCATTGTGAATATATGGAGCATAGAAGAAAGTTTCAAAAACTTTGCATCAGCTGATCTGGCAGGGAGCAGAACATCTATTTCTGTGTGGTATCTGCTATGTAATATAAAGCTGGCTCAGTGGGTTGGGTACCTGGATGTGGAGCTAGAGACTGGGGGTTCAATCTCCCACTGTGCCTCCTTTGAGAAATGCCAGTCTGCATAGCCTTGGGCAGGCTGCACGGGTCCTAAGGTACGCCTAAAAGGGAACGGTAAACCATGATGATGATGATAACATTTTATAAAGGGTTTTTTAAAAAAATTCTTACAGCAGTAGCAGTAGCTCCTTACAGTGGGCTAGATATGATTATTATGATTGAAAATAGGAATAGGATGCAGTATGTTACAATTAAATACTTGAGATTGAATTAATTTGGAAAGTTAGACCACTCATTTCTCCTGACCCTGTATGTTGTATGTGTTGCTTGTTTCTTAGCAGGAATACTAGAGTGGTTTGCCAGTTCCTACTCCAGCGCCTGGTACTCCCTGGTGGTCTCCCATCCAAGTACAGTGGTACCTTGTATAAAGGAATTAATTCGTTCCAAATGAAATTATGTTAAGCAAATTTTCCTTTATACAAATTCCCATAGGAATGCATTGAAAACGGAGTAATCCCATTTTTATGGTGTACGGATTCTCCCCATAGGCAATTATCTTAAGCAAATTTCCCCTATCTCCGGAACTTTTTATGTTGTACAAATTTTATGCTATACAAGTTGTTTGTTATACAAGGGTCCACCAGGCCCGACCCTGCTTAGCTTCTGAAATCAGTTGGTAAAATTGCTCACAGACCCATAACTATGTGAGCAATCCTACTATAATGGTTTTTATTTGCAAATGCAACGATATATGTAAAGGTTTTGCTATGATTGTTTTATTTCATATTTGGAGGTGTTTGGCAATAGGACATGTTTGAAATTGCCCCTTGTATTTCCTAAAGCACAACTTTGACTTCCTTTTCTCATTTTGAAAACGTTGTCACTTAATGCCATTTTTTTAACATTTTCATAAACATTTTTAGTTTGAGCATACTAGAAGGGGGGAAATGGGCCTAATATCTTATGAGAAGAGATAGACTGTTGTACATGATATGCTGAATGAATTTAGCCTCATGACATCACAATCTCAAATTAGTACTGTCTTTGATATGATGAGAATTATAATATGAAATGCTGAAGAATAAGTGAAATAGGGCATTAAACAATTGAAGTAGGAGCAATGGCATCAAATACCTTTCTGAGCATTTTAAGGAATTTAAAAAAGGTACATGGTTTAATAACCTGCTATAGTCCCTGACTTTACTCTTTATTATACTGGACTAACCTTTGCTGCAAACAAATTTCATGCATCCTTGATGGCCAACTGATGGAGATTTTTCATTAAAGTAAGCTTAATAAAACTACAGTGGTACCTCGACGTATGAAATTAATCTGTTGTGAATGCATTTTTGAAGTCAAATTTTTCGTAAGTTGAACAGCAGTTTCAGATAGGAATGCATTGAAATCAATTAATCAATTCCAGAGGTTGGAAAAAAGATTTGGAAAAAAATTGGTTTTCAGTGCATTCCCAATCCCCTTCAATCAAGGACAGCCAAAGGCTACTCTCAGCAGCCCCATCAGACAGCTGATTTTGACAGGTGTGACTTGTCAAAATCAGCTGACTGTTGTGCTTCAGCTGCCCTTGATTGAGGGAGATTGCCGATTGATCTTCACCCAGCCTGGGTGGCATGCAAGAAAAGCACGGATCACCGACTCTTTTGCAAGCCATCCTCTGGTGAGCAGAGCAGAGACTCATTGATATTTGCCCAGCACTGGCAGCTGGACAAAGTGGCACTGGTGATCCTGCTGCCACTTACCTTGCAAGCCTCCCAGACTGGATGAAGATCCACTGGTCTGACCTATCAAAATCAGTTGTCTGGTACATCTTCAGAAAGCTGACTTTTGAGGGAGATCACCACCTCCTTCTCCTCCTCCTACTAGCTTCAATCTCTTTTGCAGAGATCAAAGCAGTTAGGAGAAGGAGGTGGTGGTGGTGATTTCCCTTTAATGGCAGGTTAGACCTGTCAAAATCAGTTGTCTGGCGCAGCTGCGGAGAGCCTTCATAAGTCGATTTTTTTTTGTTGTTGGAGCATTTGGCAATACCATACAAAATCCCAGCAGGGGGATATCTTGCTCTTTGTTCTGAGAAATGTACTGTTTACATAGAGATTGAAAAGATAATCAATTCATCATAACCAATCAAAGATATTCAGGGTTGCAAAATACAGTATATAAGAGAGCCTCATGGTGCAGTGGTAAAATACCTGTACTGCAGCTTAATGTGTGCTCACCACCTGGGGTTCAATCCCTGGTAGTAGGCTCATGGGTGACTCAGCCTTCCATCCTTCCGAGGTCAGTAAAATGAGTACCCAGCTTGCGGGGGGAGGGGGCTGCATATTGTAATTAAAAACTGTAAACCACCCAGAGACTACTTGAAGTGGTATGGGGCGGTATATATGAAGAATACTTTATATCACAGAACTGAGTACAACCCCTCATATTTCATAAATATTTTAGTATATTATATTTTTCTCCCCATTCAATATATCTCTGTGTGCTTTCATAAATGAAGTCAACATGTTTAGTTGGAAGTAAGATTTCAGGAGCTCAGGAGTTAATGGTCTTCGACATATTGAGTCCTGCTGCAATTCCAACTTGGCCTTCCTTTCCTTCAGGTGTAGCAAAATTGAGAGAAGATACTTCCATTCCCCACTGCCAAGAGAGATTGTATGAAGACCAAATGAATTTCAAACCATCTACTCACACTCATGTCATTTCCTTGAAGGCTATTTCCTCACAGATTGATAATTCCCTCTGCCAGTACTTCAATGCTAATGAAAATACATTCTCAGCAATATATTTTAATCATATTTGTGTGCTTAAGGCAAAGCAATCTGAGCTACATTTTATGGGCCTGTATTTCAGACGGTGGAATGGACTGTGGAAACAACTGTCCTATACACTGATTTCACATGGATCCTTATGCAGCCAAGATGGCAGCACCCATGAACAGGAGAAAACGCTAGCCAGCTCAACAAATTATTATGGATATTATGCATTAGGACCAAGATTCAAAGTTGGAATTCAGAATTATAGCCCTTTGGATTCAGAATTCAAGACTCACTCATCATTCAGACAGAAAATATCCTTTGAATTCACTTGTTTTATGAGAAGAGAACTGCATTCCATATATGACCATGTCATCACCTTCTAAGTTAAAACAAAAGAAGGAAGTGATAAAAAGCTATTGATTGAGTTTCATCAAAGATCTCAAAGTACATCCTTCCTGGCATAAATGGGAAAGGAAATTAGGACTTCATGCCTTCACAGACCTTTGGACTGAGTCTTATATTTGCAAAATGTTTAACTATAACAGCCTGCTTAAATAAATGATGAGATTCACTGTGAACCACATCCAGATGTTGAAGTCAAAAATGAGATACTGCTTTATTATACAGGCACTCTTCACTTAATGACCTAGTTGCTTTCCCATGACTAGGTTGTTAAGAAAATGGGTGGTTAAGCGAGGAGCTTAAGATGAATGTCTTGCAGTATGTTCAGTTTGCCCTCCTTGCAGGCAGGCCAGAGGGGAAGGCTCTCTAGGAGGCCATGAAAGAAGGAGAACAAAAAGGAAGGGAAAATAGAGGGAGGCAGAGGTCTTCCAGCAGAGACACTGTGATGATTGCAGAAACGCCTGTCCCTTGGAAGCATTATAGTAGAAAGAAGATGGGGGGGATGTCACACCACAGGTCTGCTTCCTCTCCTCAGAGCTGCTTACAAGGTAGGTGCAGGCAAGCAGAAGCAAGCTGGATGTTTTGGCCTAAGCCTTTGGGCTGGAATAGTAGGTTCTAGAGATGGGCACGAAACGAGAGATTTTTCGTTTTTGTTTTTGTTTTTTCGTTTCGTTACACAACAAAAGCGAAATGAAATTTTTTTTAAAACAAAACTAAACGACCAAATTTGCCGTGTTTTTCGTTTTCGTTGCAGCAGATGCATTGAACTAAAAAGAATGCTAACGAAACAGCAATTTTCCATTTTTGTTTTTGTTTTTTCGTTTCGTTACCTAACGAAATGAAAATGATTTTTTTTTGCAAAAAAGACACAAAAACGAAAATGAACCCAAACGGACCCCTAAACGACCAAACGACAAACGAAACACCATTTTTTTGAGTCGTGCCCATCTCTAGTAGGTTCTTCCTGAGGCAGCAGTTAAATGGCAGCAGTGGACTGGGCTGCTGCTGTTGGTCATAAGTCCAAGCAGTCATTGAACAAGTAGGTTGTTAAGTGAGGAGTGGCTGTATATTTTCTTGAGGCTGGTGTCAGCGACTACCCTTCATCTTTGGAGCCACATGAATTGAAAAACTCAGGGATCAGCACCCTTTGAGGATTTTGCCTCATATTTTGTTTCTTAATTATTAGTTTTGTCAATGACCCTCCAAATAGTTCAATTTTTAAATACTAAGAAATCACAAATTGATAAATTACAGGAGAAAAGAAGAAAATGGGTGCTAGAATCTCAATTCCCTTTCCCCTTCAGGTTGTGTTCTGGAATCTGTAATGAAAATGGATAAAGAGCTCTTGATTTTAACAGCATCTGTTTGAAAACCTGAGGCAATTGCTAGTGACAATCATTGATTACTTATTTGGGGTGTGTGCATAAAGTTACATGTTTATACAGCTGAAGCTGTACAATATGGAGGCGTCAATACTGAGAATCTGGGTGCAACGTAATTTGCTTTATTTATTTATTTTCATTTCTATGCTGAAATTATCCATACAAACAAAAAACTCCTGCATTTCTCATTGAATGAAGGACAGTAGCAAAAGAAAAATGCCACCTGGAATTGTAGTATTCTACTTTTCAATAAAAAAAACTTTGAATACAAAATCTTTATTTTTCTTATGCTTCATTCAGTATTAAGATAAATGTCTTGGACATTATTAATATAGATTCTGCACTGCATCGGGAAAGATAATCTAAGTTCCCCATGGATGAAATTCTATCATACCTTTGTATACGTCCCTCTGTCTCCCAAAATTTATTTCCCTCAAAGAGCAAACTTTACTTGGGAATCTCACTGGAATCAATAAAGCTTATTGGTAAATGTGTATGATGGCATTTTTTTTTGCACTCCAGATGTTTTGGACCACAACCCCAACAGTTCTTGTCACTGGCAATCTAGGCTTGGGAGTCTGGGAATTGAAGTCCAAAACATCTGGAGTAGAGATGGGCACGACTTAGCGGTATTTCCGTTTCCGTTTCCGTTACTCGGTTCCGTTACTCTACGGAAACGGTAATGGGAATTACTCCCCCAGACTTCGAGCTCGAACCGACGAACGAACAATTTTGGTCTGATTTGTCGTGCTCGTTCCTTGCATCGCGAGATCGCGCGATGCCACACGCGGCACAGAAAAAAAGTTTTTAAAAGTTAAAAAAACCCGGTTCCCGGCCAAAAAGCAGGCGGGAAAATGCCTGCCGTGCCTCAGGGCACCTACCAGAGGGGTTGTTTCTGGAGGTCCCCGGCCTCCCCCCTCATCCCCCGTCCTGGGCTGCTCTGGTGGGACTCGCCGCAGGCTCGCAGCCAGCAAAAAGCCCAGTCTCGCCGCCGGCCGCCGCAATTAAAGCGCAAGCAAGCGGCACGGACGGCACAGGAAAAAACTTTTAAACTCTCCCCCCACCCATTCCCGGGCCAAAAAAGCAGGCGGAAAAATGCCTGCTTGACTAAGGGCGCAGGGCACCTACCGGAGGGGTGGTTTCTGGAGGGGGGGTCCCGCCTCCCCCCCGTCCTGGGCAGCCAGACTCGCGAGTCGCCATCGCCATGCCATGCGGTGCGGGCGGGGGATCCAAAATGGGGCGGCAAACGCAATATTGTTTTTGAAATCGTGGTCTAAAAACACACAAGCACAACAGAAACACGCGAAAATTTATAAACTGCCAGATTTTTCACAGTAGCAGTGGGTTTTTTCTTGCAACAAAATGTCTCTCCTCTCCTCCTCTGTCCTCCATTGATTTTATTTTATTTTATTTTATTTACACCTGCGCAATGATGGGCTGGCCAAGTGGCCAGCCATGTGGGAGTGGACAACCATGCAAATTTTTGGAGCCATCCCACCAGTCGCATGGCCACTTGGCCATGGAGACTTCTGGGATGTGCCAAAAAGCCCCCTAAAACCTGCCCTAGCCCTAACCCTAACCCTTGACTCCGTACCCATACGTCACAGACTGTCTTCTTAGTGGGTCAGAGAGGCACCCAGAGGTGCAACCCACTAGCCCACGGTAACCTTACCCGTCACTAGCCTAACCCTAGCTCTTGCACTAAGCCACCTTAAAGCCAGATCTACTTGCTTGCATTGCACTACACGCAGCAAGTACAATTCCCTTCTGTGTGAGACATGGTGGTGCGGGAGCCTTGTGAAGGGCGGGTATGACCCTATCACTCTCACACTGGTCTCACGTCTGCACATTATGTTATGCAATATCCATATGGCTATTGCATAGCATTTTGCAGCAGCAGCAGGTGAGGAAGGGAGACCCCCATGTAGAGGGGTGTCTCTTGGAGCCTGCTTCCCCTTCCTAGTGGCAGGAGGCACCCACGGGTGCCTCCAGGAGCCCACTTTCCCTTTATAGCGGGCCAGAGGAGGCACCCACCCCACAGAGGTGCCTCCAGGAGCCCGCTCCCCCCCCAAAAAAAACCAGTACTAACGACAACGAAAAAACGAAAAAACAAACCGACTAATTTTTGTGAATTTTCACGAAAACCGGAAACGACCCGAAATGGGACTGGCCCGACTAACGACAACTCGAAAAAATTTTTTTTCAAGTCGTGCCCATCTCTAATCTGGAGTGCCAAAGGTTTGCCACCACTGGAGGCCCAGAGACCCAAAGGTCTCTGACTCTCTTAAATGTCATCATGTAGTTTTGTCAGATAGTACCCAGTGTGGTGTAGAGGACAGAACCCTTTTTTTTTTTTGACTCCAGCAGAGCACAGGTGAGGAATTAAAGCTGAGACAGAGTCATGGGGTGAGTGAGCAGAGTGAGCAAACAGGAGGTTCCCGGGGAAGAAAAATAAAAGTAGGTTAAAAAGGAGCCAAGGAGGTAAAGACAGAGAGAAAGAACTTAGAAGGGACCTAAAAGAACCCCTAGGAATGGCCCAGGCAGAAGATTGGCTTAAAAGAAAGGGGTGTGGCCTAAACAGGAAGAGCTGTGAGCTCACCAGGAGAGGTGTGGTTTAATAGAGAGAGGAGGTCCTGATTACTGCTGAGAGCTATAAGTAGCAGCTGTGGGATCTGGGAGGGCCTTTTGATTCCTGACTCCAAGCGCAGAACAGCTGAGGAATTAAAGCTGAGGCACAGGCAGGGAGCAAGCTAGCAACCAGAGTGAGTGAACAGGGAGAGCAAACAGGAGTTTCCCAGGAGTTATACAGGGTGGCCAAATGGGAGGCGCCTAATAAATTTTAAACAATGTTTGTTTGTTTGTTTGTTCACTTGTTCGTTCATTCATTCATTTGTTTGTTCATTCATTTATTCATTCATTCATTCATTTTTAGTGCAAAGGTAAGTGCTAAGGAAGAACATAAAAGCCAAGCCTCCTTGAAGCCAGGCCCAGGCCAGATACTACCTGTCACTTCTCACTACAAAGACTTTTCAATAACCTCCTGCATGCAGTCAGACAGATAGCAGGGGTGTAGGAGCTATCCAGTGTTTTGCACTGAGTGCCATATGTATGATAATTTGCCACTTGGACAAAAGTTATGGATATGCCCTCGCTACAAGGAGCTCCAAGAGCTCAGAGAATGGGTTCGCCCCCTTGATGCCTTGGTTGCGGTCCTGGAGAAGCAGAGGCAGGGAGAGAGTGACCATAGTGAGACTTCCAGGAACCTTCAGGCATCATCCCACCCACAGGCAGGCAGCTCTGCAGCTGCTCAGACTGGAAGTGTCCAGGCTGGAGGATGTCCTTTTGAACAAGAGGGAAAGCTCCCCCCTAGTGGGGACACTGTCACACTATGAGTGCTCTTCGAGGGGAGGTGGAAAGGGGACTTCTGTTACTGGGCACTTTGATTGTCAGGAATATAGAATGGTGGTTGTGGTGGGGGTCTGTGAGAACCGCACAGTGAATTGCCTGCCTGGTCCGAAGTTTGTGGACATCACCTCTCATATGGATAGGCTGGTAGAGAGTGCCGGGGACAAGGTAGGTGTGGAGGTGCATGTCAGCACTAATGAGGTTGGCAAATGCTGCATGGTCCTGGAGGCCAAATTTAGGTTACTAGGGAGGAAGCTCAAAGCCAGGACCTCAAAGTTAGCATTCTTATACGTACTACCTCTTCCACAAGCAGGACCAGCTAGGCAGGCAGAGCTCAGGGAGCTCAATGCATGAATGAGAAGGTAGTGCCAGAGGGAGGGGGTTAGATTTATTAGGCACTGGGGAACATCTTGGGACATGCCGGGCCTGTACAAGAGGGACAGTCTTCACTTGAACCATGATGCAATAAGGTTGCTGGCACATAATATAAAAAAGATGGCAGAGCAGCTTTTAAACTAAATCTTCGGTGGAATGCCAACAGGAGCTGAGTGGAATCTGTTTTGGAACACCTCATGCCTGTGGAATGAGGTTGGAGGGGGTAGAGAACCACAAAGAGATGACATAATAGGGATTAGGACTGGGAGAATAATGAGATGTGATAGTTTGTCTACTGGAATGAAAAGCTGCAGGGAAAAATAACAAAACAAAAAGACATAGTGGAACTGGAAAAGGTGCAGAAGAGAGCGACTGATCCAGCATGCCTCTTTGTATGTTCGTATGCTCTTATGTAATGGATTAAGACTCAGGAAACCTGGACTTGGTTCTCTGTCCCGGCCATGGAAACTCATTGGAGGTGGGACAATCGGTAAAACCACTCCTTAAATACCTCCCTTTATGTTGAGAAACCTATGAGGGTCACTATAAGACAGTTCTGATTATTATCTGCTGGTAATACAACCTTCTTAAGAAGCTCCCTTAATTCTGTCCTTGAATGTGCACTAGAGGTGGGCACGAAATCTGATGGTTCAGTTGGTTCTGTTTTGGGCCCATCCTTGGTTCAGTTTGGTTCAGGTTCATACAGGTATTTTTTTTAAAATTGTACAAACCTGAACTGAACTGGTTTGACTTACCTTACATCGGTGGCGATCCCAGCAGTGGCGGAGGTGATCCCAGTGGCAGCAGCGGCAATCCCAACAGTGGTGGTGGCCCAGAAGGCCTTGGTAGTGGCCATGCCAGAAGGCAGGAGACCTCACCACCACGTCCAGAGACCCGCTGTGGCCACGCCAGGCAGCAATGGATGCCCCTCTGCAGGCCCAGTGTTTTATTTTATTTTTAATTTTTAAAAGTCCCTGAAATGGGGGGGGGTTGAGGCTCTGGCTTGGGGCCAATGCCTCTCAGCTGAGAGGTGCTGGCTTGGGGCCAGCCCTCTAGAGACATTAGCTTCCCCATGCCTGTTTTTGTTCCCCCAGCAGTCAGACTGCCCTCCCTAGCAATTTCAGAAGGCTCCTGCCAGGCTGTCAGTCGCTGGACCGCTTTAAACCTGGCCCAGTAGGTACCAGGATGAGTCATTTTGTTATTCGTTATTCACCCATCTCTAATGTGCACACATAGGCAGAGTTTGTAAGCACTTTGGGGCATATACACCATATTTTAATAATAAAATTTCCCATGGAGCTTATGTTTATATAAATAAAAATGCATTCTACACAACAAGTAATGCACTATTCATTTGACCAGAATTAAGGAAAATTTCTTGCTCCCAGTTAAGGGTAATGTTGAACTGTCAGAATCTATTAGCTTTTAAGGAGTCAGGAAAATGCATGTGTAACATTGCTTATATACAGCAGCTTTTATACATGTTATACTTCCATGCTATTACAACAAATATATATTCATTAGAGTTGAGCACGAAACAGATAATTGATGGTTCAGTTCATTCTGTTTCGCCCCCAGTTTGTTTCATTTCAGTTCGTATGAATTTTTAAAACAAAATTTTGTACAAATGGAACCAAAACAAAGTGGTTCGACTTACCTGGATGGCAATGGTGGCAGTGATCCTGGCAGTGGCGATCCCAGCAGCCACAGCCCAGAAGGCCCTGGCAGCAGCTGCAGCGGGTGACGGGAAGCCTCACATGGCAGCGGTAGGCCTCACCGCCACCTCTGGAGCCCAAGCAGTGACCACACCGCTACCGCCTCCAGAACCCCAGTAGCTCCTCACCACCACCTTTGGAGCTTCCCAAACCAGACATCAGGTAACAGATGCCAGTGGGTTGGGGAAATGAAAAACAAATGAAACGAAACATAAATTTCCATTTCGTTTCATTTCATTTTTGTTAGAGGTGGCTGTTCATTATGCATTTCCTTACCTATTGAAATGAGTAATGAATAATGAAACATTTATTCATTTCTCGCCCATCTCTAATCTAAATACTTCCTGGAACCATACCTTGATTTGAAGGTTAGTTTTATATGCTGAAAGGGGACAGAATGGGAGATTACACGTCTCCCCCAACATGTTTGTGAGTGTGAGACAGAAAAGAAGAAGATATAGCTATAGATATACCCTATGTACATGTTCAGAAGAATGTTATTACAGAAATGATAGCAAGAACAGGAAATCATGACTCCAGTGGTTATCAAAATAGCACATCTGACAGAGGATAACAATAATATCATCACCAGTTAAGATTAAAGTGCACATAATCTTTGCTTCTGGCCATCTACTTCAGTAAGTGCAGTGTTTTAACAACTTTATTGCCATTACTCTTGCTTCTGTGGGCTTTTAGCTTGCGTTGATGCAGAAGAACATTGTAGAGGGTTTTGTTTTCATTTTGCTGTTGATGGTCTTTTCTGGCTAAGTTATATAATGTTTTCTTCTCTTGTCCAAATACATAAAAAAGAATCTGTATTTGAATTTGCATTCAACCTAAGTGTTTTTATTAAAAGGGAGCAGAGCTAGGAATATCTTCAATCATCACCTTAAAAAAATATTTCATTTCTGTTTTTCTAAAAGAACAGGGAGAGGAAAAATGGAAAGATTTATGTCACTGAAAGTCAGAGCTGATTACTTCCAGAAATGAAAGGAATGCAATTTTTATGACTTTATTTAAAACGGAGCAATTTTTCATATGGAAACAGTGGGCTAGTCGACAGGTTTAATTTTTATGAACATTACAAGCACTAGTATGAAACTGCAAATTAAGTTGCATTGTCTCAATGATTATTTTGCTAAAGAATTTGCTCAGCAGAGCAATGTAAATTTCTATTGTATCTGTCAATGACATTAGTGTAATAGCCTTCCTCATTGTCGAACATACAAAACATCAAGAGGTATTCCAAGGCTATCCTCTCCAATAATTCATTATGGATGATATAATTCAGTTGCTGTCTGAAATTGTATTAGACTTTTCATGAATTTTTATGAAAGGATTATATTAATCTGTCCTAGAAAATATAATTGTTGGGCACCT
Organism: Phrynocephalus guinanensis; assembly: GCA_037367245.1. Taxonomy (NCBI): domain Eukaryota; kingdom Metazoa; phylum Chordata; class Lepidosauria; order Squamata; family Agamidae; genus Phrynocephalus; species Phrynocephalus guinanensis. The sequence goes on from CM074740.1 coordinate 48,821,777, forward strand.
AAACACTTCTAATAGCAGCTTTGTACATGAGCAATTCTTGTGGGTTATACACCATCATACTTTTTTTCAGAGTACCAAGACTACCTTTTGGGACTACAACTCCCAGAATCCCCATTCAGCATCACCCCTAGCCATGATGGATGCAGCATTCTGGGACTCATCGTCCCAGAAGCATCTTTTACACACTTTGCTTCTTTCAAAATCATTTATTGCTTGGTAGAGAGAAAAATCCAATCACATGAAATTTCCTGAAAAGTAATTGCAGCCAGATAATCAATATGTGAGAATGGTTAATTTGAACAGATATTAAATCCATGGTGTGCAGGTTAGTTTACAAATATGCATGCAGTATTTTTAAGGTTTCATTTTTCTCTAGACAACTCTAAACTGAGCTGGAAAATTGAATAATATATACTTATTGGCAGGGCAGGTCATCTTCACCAGTGGGAAATGAATGGTGATACACACTATTTGTGAAGAACAGAAGTAAGGAACCAGCAATCCTAAATAGCAATGACTCATTTTGCTTCTTATAATAAACAAAAAGCCTGATCCAGCTTCCCTATGAAGAAGTCTGATTCTGTTGCTCATTCAGAGTGAGGCAGTGTTCAGCATTTCACTATCATCTCATGCTTAGTATTAGAGCTAGCTTGTTTCATTAGATGTACTTTGTGCAATAAGTGTCCAGAAATCTATGCCAAGTGCCATTTGGATGGTCAGATATTTTGCAATCACCAAATCTGTCCAGGACATTTTGAATGCCAAGTTTTATTCCTCGGTGGAAACATAAACAGAAAAGAGTCTACACATTCTGACTCACACATCCTTTCCAGACTAATCTTCCCCCCCAAAAGCAAAAAGCAAGCAAACAAACCCGTCTGTATTTTGAGGAAAACACAATAATTAGTATCCTATTGCTACTCCAAACTAAGAATAAAATTCTTGAATCGGTTACTGAATGGTAAGTCAACATTTACCTTTCTGGATACGTCAGAGAGTGAACTATCAAAACAAGAGTTTGGAAATTTAATTACTCAATCTTTCTTCTGGGGGAAACAGCCAACCTGTTTGGCTTTGGGCAAATGACAATGAAATATGTTGCAGCTATTTTTTTAAGCAATAAATTAATATTTTGTATTATTGTTTTTGTTTGAAGATTATAACGTTTGTGAGTATTCATTGCAACCTTACCAGCAAGTGGATGCTGCTCAACAGTGGAATGGGCTAACACAGAAGGCAGCAAAATCATTTTCATTAGAGATTTTTAAAGTGAGATTGAATCACCACCTGCCAGGGGTGGTTTAGCCCAGAGAGGTCTTGTAGCCAGATGGGTAGCACATAAATAAACAAAGAAATATACTGCATCTGCAGGGAGTTGGGCTAGATCATCTTGGAATGTTTACCACATTACAGCTGCTTGAACCTATGTAAGTCATTACTAACACAAGCCCCATTGACTTAAATTATTCTGTCCCAAGTTTACCTAAATTGTGTTCCAGCTAGAGATGGGCACAAAATGCCAATTTTATTTTTTTTCTGTTTCTTTTCATTTCGTTTCATTTGAAATGTATTTTTCTTTAAAAATTGTTTCATTTTTCCATTTTTTTTCTTTTCACGGCAAGTGGCGGTGGCAGAACAGCTCCGCCACCGCTGCTTGCCACAAAGACTTTTTAAACAACCCACTGCTTCTCTCCCAATGCACCCAATTGGGAGGGAAGCATGGGTCGTTTAAAGTGTCTTTGAACCACGGAGGCCACTTCCCCCCAATCAGGCACATTAGGGGAGAAGCAGCAGGGTGTTTAAAATGTAATTAGCCACCATGGCAAGTGCTTGCATGATGAGCATTCTGAAACGAAACAAAAATGAAAAATGAAACAAAAAATGCATTTCATGCCCATCTCTAGTTCCAACCCCCTTTAATCCAAATTAAATTGTGATTTATAAAGCAGCTCAAAGTGTTTCTTACTGCAGTTTCCAGGGTAGGAGAAAATACAGCAACACTCAAGAAAACGGCTCAAGTTGGTATGATTTGTTGACAGTTTGTTTTACATTTAATTCATTGCTACTGATGGTCAGAGGAAAATACAGCTCCATATTGCTTGCTGTCATAGTGAAGGTTTGTAAAATGACATAGAATCTATTCTGACAGAAAACTGTCGGCAAGTGGCAGCTTATTTTTAAGAGACTGTTCTTTACTCTTCAAATGGGCCAGAGAGTTTTCCATCACGTTAATTAGATGAGATTTTTCAGGATCCCACTAGGATTGACTGGCGTGCTGACTCAGAAATGCTCACAGAGCACTGTGTTATCAAAACAGTACTGTTTAGAAAAAGAATTTCAGCTTAAATAGCAAAGATGTTTTGGAGGAGGGAGGGAGGGAGGGAAGATTGAAAACAAGCTATTAAAATAAGGTAAAACTTCACGGCCCTGAAAAAAAAGGTGTACATATTAAGCTCTTGAGCAATTTCTGAAACTTGGGAAATAGGAAGGGAATGAAAAATGTTTCTTCACTGAAATTTTTTCTTTACTTGCTGTTATTCTCATGTTATGGACAAATGAGTAAGGAGTTTCTACACACTAAAAACCAATTACTGAGGAATGTTCATTTTCTGCTACAAGCTTAGAGATTTATAAGTTGAAAATGCTTAACCTGGAGATGAAATCACTCTTGTCCTTTTAGTTTTTCTTCTCCCCCCCTTTTCCCCCCTTTTTTCTTCTCTCATTCTTTTTTTAAAAGAGGCCATGAATTTGTTTACCGAAAAAGCACACTTTTATTAGCTAGTAGTTCTGGTTGCTCATTGGCCCATTGATAACTGGTGTGGGCAAAGGTGAGTGTGTGTGCCTACATCTTGACAACCAGTTTATATCTAAGTTTATCGTTCTCATCTATTATGAGATTTCTTTAAAAAAAACATCAGACAGGATTTTTGTCCAGACAAAACACACTGATATTTCTATTCAGCTCTACCCTAATGCAACTGCCGCCTTCCTGGAACATTAATCAACCACCAGACGGAATGGAAATCAATACGACCCTGAAACATAGCCGGCAAGACCGAAAAATAAGTGTGAAAAAAGACAGCCTCTGCAGCATATTGCTAAATGTGTTTTGAGGATTGTGCTAACATAGCAAAGTGCAAGTGTCTCGGCTCTTCCTTTCCATAGACAGCCGAGGATATGAATTTTAGATGACACAAAGTGAGAGAATGTAGTCCCCAAACGATACTATCAAAGCCTCAGAGTCAAATTCAACCAGCAGTTACACTAATGAAAATCGAGGGTAACTCTATATTGAACATCTGGGACAATTCTGGAGTTTAAGGTCATATAATTTGATCCAAATCAGGAATCAGCGCAGTTTCTGTTCTGTTGCCTTCAAGATTTTCTTTCCTTGCATGCCTAGCAGAAAAGCTATAATAATTCAACCTAGAGTGAACAAAATGTCTACTCCTACCTTATCAAACACTTCCATTTCAATTTCTTTCTCATATCTTTAGGTCTCGTATCTAACATGTGTAATTAACAGTGTTTAAAAGCAAATCTCTACCAGTTAAACATTTCTACATTTGCAGATTCTAAAATGCCCCACCACTGGTCTGCATCTGAACAAGAATTGCAACCTTACCAGCTCGACGACACCTGGTTTCATATAATTTGAAAAGGTAAGATGGTTAGTACTTTGATGGGAGGTCACTAGGAAATGTGGGATCTCCAAGGATCTCCAGGGAAGAATCTTGCCTGAACCCAGGGGAGACATTACCACTAGTGAGAGTTAAAAAACAATAGCAACTGAGCAATTATATGTACTGGCTCAGTATAAGACAGTTTTCCCTCTTCCTGTGTGGCTTAGCTTTAAACAAAGTATGATAAGTACCTCAGAAGGAAGATGGAGGGGGCCATTTATAGCACCTTCCTCATTTGTTTTCCACTGAGCCCCCAGGCCATTGCCTACTATTGGATGACAGTGCTGAGTGACACACAGCCTGTCCTCAATGGGTTGCTGCCCTCAGTTGTGGCTGAAGAACCTTGGTCACTTCCAGAATGAAAGTGAGATTCAATCTCCCACCCAGAAGGCTTCTGGGTACTATGTACTATGTTCTCCTGTACTCATAGAGCGTTTATACACGACCCCTAAACTCCGGGGCGAATGGCTCCCAGCTCCGGAGCTTAAAAATGTTTACCCACCAGCTCTGGAGTTAACAGGAGATTAAGTGCGACCACGCCCACTTTAGCGCGTCCCAGCGCACCTTTCAAGTACCTGCTCTTTGGAGGTGAAAATTATTTGATCCGGTGTAACGATAGTGAGTGCGGGGCTCTCCTTGCTTCTGTTTGTTGTTTTTTGACTCCCACCCCCTTAAGAGCTACTTTTACAGAGATGAGAGGCAGAACGGAAGTGAGCGGCATGCTTTTCTTTCTCATTTTCTCCCTCCCCTCACGCTGCCAGCAGCCAGGAAGTGCGGAGGGGGTGGGAACGCAGGAAGAGTGACGAACCCCTAAGATCTCTGGTCCGAATTTAAGTGGCCAGCGGATCTTAGGGGTTGTGTAAAAAGGCCCATATTATAGGTAAATTGGTGGAGAGGGGACCCCATTGCTATATGAGAAAGATGGTTTGATAGTTTCTCATGTAGTCGTCATTATGTTAGATATCTGACTATTTCAGAATTTTCCCCTCCCAAAATTGAAAGGGGAGGAGAGAGAATGTGGAAATGTCCATATTTGAACTTTAGATTGAATCCAGAAAGTTGTGTTGCGGTGGCAGGAAATTCCTCAGCTTTTAAATTTTCCTGCTTTTAAAATTATTGAAGTTTTATGATTTTGATACTAAAATTCACTCTGTATTCTTTTTTTGGTGACCCACTCCCCCAATCAGTGAAATGGGTCTTCCCCTGCAGGAGCAGGTATGGTAATTTACTGCCTACTTAAACCTGCTTTTTAACAGTTGCTGCAGAACCACACGGCACAAAAGCAAGGAATCAATGCCACCTGCACTATTAAATATTCATTTAGAACAACTGTTTAGAGTGGGCAAGTCAGGAAAAGAACAGTAAAGAACTTCTCACTTCTTTTTAAAGATAACTGACAGCTGCCTTTTTCACAGCAAATTAAACCTTCTAGTTATACTATTTAAAAGATAGCAGAGGAAAGGTTCTTAAATTACAGCATGCTTTAATTACAGCAATAAACAACATTATCTACCATGATTATCTTACAAAATATGACTAATGCTTTATAGTGCTGTCTTGCTGGTGTTATATTACCACGTGAACAGAGAGTTTGCTAAATGAGTCCTAAATGACGGGATCAAATGTTCAGACTGCAAAGACATGGAACTGATTTCCTTTTGAAGACTTCTGTCAGGAGCCTGGTCTCAGAAATCCAGACAGAATGCTTACTGAATGCACTCCTGCCTGGGACAAACACAGCTGCTCAGTGCTTTTGAAATGCAGAAATACTTGGAACATGCCTTACAAAATTGTATGGTAATTCCCTGGACATGCATTGCAAAATGTCCCCCATTCAGGAGGACTGTTACTATTAGTTTCTGCAAAAAAAGTCTGTTGTTTTGGTTTGTTTATATTCAGTCAAGAAAAACTGCCTTTTTCTGTAACCTTTCATTGCTCTCCAAAGATCTACTTTCCCCACCCATGAAGGTGCAACATTGTATCTATTTGCAACACTCCTGAGATTAAGACTGTTCCATGCATTAAAATGAAGTCACTAGTTCTCCCTTTTGAAAGGCCTCTTTTGTGGACCAATATTTCAGCCCTTGGAGCCTGGATTCTTTACAGATTAAAATGTATATGGGACAAAACCTTCTCTTTCAAGATAAGCAAGATTTTCAATTGCTTTTAATTTTAATTGAACCCTTTTAAATCCCTGTTTCTGAATGTCATAGTCCAGGTTACTCCAGGCAGCCTTCAGATACAAGTAAAGGCACTGAGGCCCAGTCCACCACACAGTCCAAAAGTCACTCCGTAATTCAGACCCAAGACAGAGGCTAGAGCAGAAAAGAGCAAGGCAGGATGTTCAGCGTAGTCAAATAGCTTCATTGCTGAGGCAAGTTCTGGGAAGAAGAGCCACTCCTTAAACAGACTTGCCATCAGGCTGCTAAATGGAGCTCATGAATTGGACATCAGCTACTACACTGGCGAGGGGTGAGTCTGCAAGTACTAGGTCTTTCCTGGCTCTGATGCTGCAGCTGCTGCAGCCCAGGTCATGACACTGAACAGTTTTATGTTTATAAAATCATAACTTGAAACCCTTTGTCCAATGTGCCGCAAGTTATCAGTTTTTGTTTAGACTGCCTTTATTTTTAGAATTGTCTTGTAGAATTGATTTGCCCTGCTGCACAATACCACAGCTGCACTACTGTGCAACTAGAAATACCAGGGTCCTAATTCACATGATAACTTCCCCACAGGAGGCTCTCTCCTTCAGACCAATACCCTTCATGTGTGTGATCATGATGGAGCTGAAGATGTAGTGGCTGGAGAAGGAACATATCCTCATCTTGCATGATGAGCATACTGGAGTTGAATATTTGGCCACGAGGTTAGAGGCAAAAAGAGCCTCAGTGACACTGTAGAATGAAGTTAAGGCCAGAGGACCTGTGGGACTCATCTTGCAATCAAACCTCTTGTACCTCCAACAAACATGTTTCAAACAAGAACTGTTAATTGAAAACAGCCAATTAGTTGTAATACAACAAACATTTAATTATTCTTTAAGAGCCAATACAGTCTAATAACCACAAATCTTCTCATTAAAGAAGAGAGTATTTCGTTCTCCGGGAAGACCAAGGTTAATAGTGGAACAGTTAGCATTATATTCCCTAAAATCCAGGTTGGCCAAAGGCATTTCCTTCCCCGAGGTAAAGATTAGGAACATGCCTCTTCTACTTCCATGTACAAAAGCCAACTGGTCTGGGAGCTGTTTTATTCTTCATTATTGGTAACAGGAGAGAACCACAGTAGCCTTTGAGGATACAAGGTAACTTTTTCTAATACTTTGCTGCCACATCTCAATATCTGCCACCTGAGATTATTACCTCACTACACCAAAGGGTATGATCACTCCTGCTGAGAATATGTTCTGGAATCAGTTTATGATTCTAGCACAAACTTAGCTCAGAAAAGGGATTGAATCCCGGGAAGTTTCCCAGTGTATTAATTATAAGACAGGTCATTTTTCATTGAGGTCTTTGAAAGAAACACTAAGATCTGAAGAATTCTGAAGATAAATTAGAGGTGCATCTACTGTATCTTTCAATGTATAATGCACCGAAGGGCTGTGTAGTAAGTGAAGATAAACTGGCCCCTTCAGGAAGGAAGTGATTGCTTACAGATTTCCACTACTGCTGCTCAACAAAGGTCCTAAAAACAAGCTTTCTAAAAGAAGAGACAAAGATTTCTGGAAACATAGGCTGTGTTAATGAAAATCTTTGGTGGCCTTCCCTTCATAAAGAAAGCAAATATAATCTGATACTGTGTTTCCATTATGAAATGTGGCATTACTTGGCAGGGACCCATACAGAGAAAATTTCTCAGTGTGTGACTTTTTTACATACATACTTTCTTTGCTGATACTGAGCAATACCCTCTTCTCTGAAACATCTGAATATGTCCTAAGTTTCCCTCCACATTCATAGCCTGTTTTGTAGTGATGTGAAGAATTCTTAGCAACATCTCATTTCTCAGCTGAGACAGGTTGACTTCTCATGCTGAGGCAGCCTGTCAAGAATTTGCCACACCATGAAAATTCTCACCTCTAGTGCAATAGCAGTATTTTTTTGCTGTTGTATTTTTTACTTCCTGAGCAAAACATTGAGCAAAGAACTCCTGCTATTTTCCTACATAAAGGCAAAAGTAGCTGAAATAGTTTTGTTTAGTGCAGAGAGGAGGCCCATTCAAATCGGAATGTAAATGGAAAAAAAACCGATTCCCCCAATCTCCACAGACCCAGTGGGCCTGCTCAAGACTAAGTTTACTATACTAAGCAACAGATTTTCAGCCACTGATTGCTAGGACAAATGGAGATAACCCAGGCAATGAATCTACATTTTGAAAGTGAATGAAACAAAGCGCCAGTTGAACAGCACTCACAAATGGGTCTCCAATCTTAATAAAGTGTAATTGTTCCCACTTGCGATATGCAACTTTTTAGCCAATATTCCCCATAATTTTATTAATTTATTTGTTTATTTATTTTTACAATTTATATGCCGCCCACTACCCAAAGGAGTTTAGGGATCTGACCCAACCTGCAATAATGGAAAATCTGTGATATGTGGTTGCTGGGTTGAGTCGGGACTGGGGGGGTCCTATCTGGGGCCTCCTAAACTTACCTGAGGCCTGGTGGTGCCACAAACGGGCCTCTGATGGGCTTCCCGGGCCTTTCAGAGGCCCCAGGAGTGGTTTCTGGCAAACCAGAAATGACTTCTGGTTTTTCTGAAGTGATTTCCGGTTCAATGGAAAGTACTTCTGGGGCCTCTGACAAGCCCACGAAACCCATTGGAGGCCTGTTTGAGGCAGCGCCAGGCCTGGGGAAATGCAAGAGGCCTCACCCAGGCCCAAGCAGCTTGCCCCAGGGATCCTTGTGTTTCATATACTGCTGTCCCGCAATATACTGGGACTGCAGAATATGAACCGTGAAATGGTGGGGGGTGACTGTACTTTTATCATATTTAAGAATATTATTGTCTCCTGTTTTTTTTGTTTTTTGTTTCTCTTTCGCTTTGTTTGTTCGTTTTGTCTCCTATGTTGTCATTGAGACCCCTCACAAGCCTTTCTTTGACTATAGTTTGCCTTGTAGCTGGCCTACTAAAGGGTGAAATAAGACTGCACCACAATAAATGAATATGTTTGCATGTATGTCCGGAATATTACCTGCGTTACAAATCTATGTAATTATCTATATAACAAATTACTAAAAGCTGATTTTTTTTTAAAAGAGAAATGACAAGTTTTGTGAAATTATGTTCGAGACCAGCAAGAACGGAAATAAATGTTCTTGCTGCCTTAAGTGAAGAAGGAACATTGTCGAGTTTCTTATATGGTGTATGAGAACAAGACAAGGGAGGATTTACATTTCTACCATAATGGGGCAGTAAATTTGAAGAGAGTATTTCATAACAGCTCTATAACTGAAATCCAACATAATATTGATTGATATATATATTGATATATAAATATGTCAATGCCTTTGTAAAATATTTAATTGAATTACACAGTATTGTTTGCCATTACTGCAGCCCATAGCTGTGAGTGCAACAGATAAGTGATGTCCTTTTTGGTTGAAGGTGGCAGGAAGATACCACTTAGATATATCCTTACAGGAGCTTTTATCTTCTAATTAGAGATGGGCACGACTTAGCGGTATTCCCGTTTCCGTTTCCGTTGCTCGTATCCGTTACTCTACGGAAGCGGTAACGGGAATTACTCCGCCAGAATTCGAGCTTGAACCGATGAACGAACAATTTGGTCTGATTTGTCGTGCTCGTTACTTGCATTGCGGCGATCGTGCAATGCCAAGTGGCACAGAAAAAAAGTTTTTAAAAGTTAAAAAAAAACGATTCCCGGCCCTAAAAGTAGGCGAAAACTGTCTGAGGGCACCTACCAGGCCAGAAGGGTGTTTTATTTTTTGGGGGGGGGTTTCCCCGCCCCCCTCTCCTTGGCTATTGCTACTGCTGCGCTGCTGGTACCAGGCTGGGAGGGCGCATCCATTTGCCATGCATTGCGGGGGATCCAAAATGGCGACCACAATATTTTTTTTGAAATCGTTGCCCAAAACCCCACCAAAGCACCACAGAAACATGCGAAAATTAGCTATTTTAAATGCTTGAATTTTTACAGTAGCAGCAGTGGGTTTTTCTTGCAAAAAAAAAGTCTCCGTTGATTTTATTTTATTTTATTTTATTTTATTTTTTTACACCTGCGCATTCGCAATGATGGGCTCGCCCATGGGAGTGGACCATGCAAAGTTTTGGAGCCATTCCACCAATCGCATGGCCAGGTTTTGCTGACTGTACCAGGCTGGGAGGGCGCATCCATTTGCCATGCAGTGCGGGGGATCCAAAATGGCGACCGCAATATTTTTTTTGAAATCGTTGCCCAAAACCCCACCAAAGCACCACAGAAACATGCGAAAATTAGCTATTTTAAATGCTTGAATTTTTACAGTAGCAGCAGTGGGTTTTTCTTGCAAAAAAAAAGTCTCCGTTGATTTTATTTTATTTTATTTTATTTTATTTTATTTTTTTACACCTGCACATTTGCAATGATGGGCTTGCCCATGGGAGTAGACCATGCAAATTTTCCACCAATCGCATGGCCACTTGGCCAGGTTGACCACAGAGACTTCTGGGATGTGCCAATCGGGCATAAACAGCCCACTATTCGTAGCCCAAACCCGAAGCCTAAGCCTAACCCATATGCCAGTACACTGTCCTTCTAAGTGGGTCAGAGAGGCACCCAGAGGTGCACCCCAATACTCACCCTAACCTCACCCGTAACTAGCCTAACCCTAGCCCTTGCGCTAACCGGTCTTAACCCTAAGCCAGATCTACTTGCATTGCACTACATGCAAGTACGTGAGACACAGCGGGTGCAAAGAGTCTGCCAGTCCGTCACTTGTGGCTCTGGCTGACTCCTGCAGCTCCCTCCAGGAGCCCTCTACCCCCCCAAACCAGTACTAACGACAACGAAAAAATGAAAAAACGAACCGACTAATTTTTGCAAAATTTCATGAAAAACGGAAACGAGCCGAAACGGACTGCCTCCGACACACGACAACTCGAAAACGTCATTTTCCCTAGTCGTGCCCATCTCTACTTCTGATTGCTCGTTTCGGCAAACTTCCTCCTCTAACAAACAGCTTTGAAGAATGAGATTTTAAAATACATTTCCAAGTATACCCCAATGGCCACAACAATTGCTGAGGATTCTGGGAAGTGTAGTCCAATAAAGTAGCACTTCCAAGGCCTACTTGGATTTATTAAATAATGAATGCATTTTCAGGTAATCATCCCATGCTCTCAAGCTAGTGTTTTCCCCAACTGTGGATTCCCAGATTATCTTGGACTACAACTTCCAGAAATCCTGGCTACCACAGCTAGCAGAGAAGGCTTCTGGGAGTTTTAGTCCAAGACCACAGCTGGGAACTATTGCTATAAGTTATACTGTATATTTAGTTCATTTATACTCATTATTTTTCTCCTTTGCTTTGCAATTCAATGATTATGTAGAGGTTCATGGAATGTTTAAAAATGGGGATCAAAGTGATGGAGTAAGACACATGAGCCCATGGTTTGCATTCCCACTCATTCATGGGAACTCACCAAGTGGTGGTGGTGGAACTGGTAGTATCTTGAATATCTCACTTACTTTGAAAGCCTTCTTAGGGTCAGGATACATTCATTTTGATTGATAAGAACATAAGAAGAGCCATGGTGGATCAGGCCAAAGGCCCATCTAGTCCAGCTTCCTGTATCACACAGTGACCTCACATCACAAATAGCATAGCATAGCACAGCACCTCGTACTGAAGTGTCATTAAAATCCAGGGTTTTCTGGCAGCAGCCAACATTTGTATATCCACCTTTAATTTCCTGGCGGAGACGTGAATCTGCTTCTGCTTTACCCCCTAATTCCTCTATATGTTTTTCCTTTTTTTACCAGGGAAACTGGAGAGCTTTAAATCTGACTTCCTCTTCTTGACAGAGATGCCAGGAGGTATCTATACATCTTGAGGGCTAACACAAAATCAATCAGCGTGATTATGCAATTTAGCTGCATTTGTGCCACTAATTTATCTGTGAGCATCTGTAAATTACTTTATTATAAAAAATTCAAAGGCTTCGCTGAAAGCTAAATTAAACCTGGTAGCAACACAAAAACATTATCAACGAGGGAAATTTCCAAAAGTGCCAGCAGACAACAAAACATCAAGTGATGTGTAGAAAGATATAACATGTGATATAAATTCATTAAATGCTGACTTTTGTTGTTTTAGCTGGGATCTGAGTAAAAGTGCACCGCTTGTGGGTTTGCGAAGTTGCTCCACAGGGAGCTAATTTATGTTTTTCTTTCACCTGTTTTTTTCCTTGTCTTTTTTTTAGTGTTTTCTTCCTAAACCCTGTTCACTCAGAAGTCACCATTGCCCAATTAAGTGGATGAAAGGTGAGAAATCTTTTGAAGAACAAAGAGAAAATTGCCCTTCCATTAGAAGTAATGCAGGTTAAAATCCCATTTGGGCTCTTAATTGAACCTAGTGAACTTAATATGAAGCACAGGAAGGAGCAGCCGCACCTCTGTCTCCACCTCTCCACCACAAGCAGTGCATATTTGCAGATTCCAAGTATTCAAATACATTTGCTCTTTATCTATTGCAGTACTAAAGCACATAAAAAACTTTCAGCTTATTATGCAACCAATAATACAGTACTATGATCCTTCAATGCTGGCTTTTAGCTGAGTCAATTTGTTGTTAAGGTTTTAAATGTTTTTAATCATTCCATGTATTTTATATTACAGTGGACCCTCATATAACAAACGGTTTGTATAACATAAAATCTGTACAACATAAAACTGGTCATGATTAATAATAATAATAATAATAATAATAATAATAATAATAATAATAATAATAATAATAATAATAATAATAATAATAATAATAATAATAATAATAACTTTTATTGTCATTGTCCAACCAGTGTACAATGAAATTGGCTGAGCTCCCTCCCTCCCCCCCAACACCATCCCACTAAAAAGCCATTCAATCTAATTTCACACTGTGTGCTTGCTGCACAACTCGCCAGCCCATGAGTCTATCACAAGTTGTCACGTCCCGTTTAACAGTCGAACAGCCCACGGATAAAAACTGTTTTTTAGCCTGTTGGTACGGCTTGCTGACCGGGGTGTGAGTCATCCCTGATTATTTTCCTTGCTCTCCTAAGACAGCGGTCCCTGGCGATATCATCCAGTGGACTCAGGGGACAGCTCATGATGTTTTGTGCTGTGTTCACTACCCTCTCTAAAGTCTTTCTGTCCGCGGCTGTCAAACCAGCATACCAGACTGTAATGCACTACGTAAGGACACTTTCTATTGTAGACCGGTAGAAGGAGGTCATCAATTGTTGTTTCACATTGTTCTTCTGCAAAAGCCTGAGGAAATGGAGTCTCCGTTGAGCCTTCCTGGCCACCTGGGTTGTATTAATTTTCCAGGTAAGATCTTCACTGAAATGAACTCTCAGGAATTTGAAGGAGGAGACTCTCTCCACCCAGCCTCCCATGATGTACAGTGGAGCAGGTTCCTCTCTTTTCCTCCGGAAGTCCAAAACCATCTCCTTAGCTTTGCTGATATTTAGGTGCAAATTATTTTCTAGGCATCATGAGGATAATTTTTGGACCTCCCCCCCCCCTATATACTGATTCATCTCCACCTGTTATAAGACCCATTATGGTAGTGTCATCTGCAAACTTAATGATTAGGGATTACTTGGTTTTCAATGCATTCCTATGGGAAATTTGTATAAAGGAAAATTTGCTTAACCTAATTTCATTTGGAACGAATTAATTCCTTTCTACAAGGTACCACTGTACTATTACAATTGTTTTAATGTATAATTCATTGCGTTTTTAATACTGTGGTCTCTTTTGACTTCTCATTGGGAGAAAAGAAGCCAGTAAATAAGACAAATAAAAAAATACTGGAAAAAGAACTTTTTTAAAAGTAAAGCAATGTGCTTTCCTATCAACCTTGGGGTGCTAAGTCAGCATGTTCATCAATGATCATCTCAAAGTTTTCTCATTGACCAAAAACATCCCCTGTGTTGATGAGAAAGATTAGATGAAAATCATAATGGTAAAGAATTGTAAAGTAAAGAACTTTAGCATTAGAGCCAATCAAATGTGTTGTAGGAAGGATTAACTAGAGTCTGTAGGGCCACAAAGCTGGGTGCATTGATTACATTCCACTGTTGTCACCAGAAACAGGTGTGCCAAAGCTGATTATATTGATTAGAAACTCGATGGTGGAAGAGCTAAGTTAGAGACTAGGATGAAGCACAACATACTATATGCAAATTGGTGAAATCCTAGCCTAGTTTTTTAAACAGAACATTTTTATAACATGTTAAAAGGGGAGTGTTTATTTTAGTTGTATATGCATGTCATTTTACAGTTTCAAGGATGTTTCATAATTAAAGAAAGAAAAGCAAAGATGGAGCTATATTTTTTTTAAAAAACAAATATTTTTAATAAGTGGGGCTACCAGTAGGGGGCAATAGAGCTAGCCAGTATCAATTGCATGCAATGCTCCCACTCCCTCATGCAGCAACTCCTAATCTCAGGACAGACTCACTCCATTCGATTTCCTGGAAGTATGAGTACCACCATTTCCACAGGTTTCAAAAGAGATGTAATATGCAATAAGCATGTGTAAGCTAATGCAGTGAGACTCTCCTGCATTCTTATGCTGTAGGATTGTTCTCAGGGTGATGGTAGCAGTTATAATTGTAGCTTTCTGTCCAATCATCCCCGGCTCCATTCAGTAAAATCGGTGTCAAGAAGATGCATGAAGTGTGTGGGAGGGGCAACAAAGCACCACTGCCCTGTTGACAGCTGATCAGTCATATCAGGTTGGGTGTAAATGGAATTGAGATAGAGACAAACAATAATAGACATAGGTATTACTCCAGGCCTGTATGTGCTGAGAAAGGATGAGGATGTGGAGAATTTTGGAAAGAAAATGAAATGCTAGCAAGGGATGCGAGAAAACAGCACTTGAGGTGGAATACAGAAAATTAAAAATGTTGCTTTTATTTATTTATTTATTTATTTATTTATTTATTTATTTAACTTGTATCCCACCTTTCCTTCACATTATAAATAGATCTTCTCTGACTCACCTTATTCTCACAGTGCTTTGGTGTACTAAGTCATGAGGAGAAACAGCCCCAGGGTTACCCCGTGAACTTCATTACTCCCTCCAGAACTTTTGTCTGACTCTTCCAAGTTCCAGTCTTACATTATAACCACTATACGACATTGCCTCTTACAGAAGACAGATTGTGAAGTAGATGAAAGTGGAAGAGAGTCATGGGAAAGAATTCCAGGCAAAAAAATCAAAGAAACAAATGAAAAGAAAAGACTAACAAAAAGCCCCCTAAAAACCTAACTTTCATATTTTAATGTAACATTTTGTGAACACATCCACTTCTTTGGACATATAGCAACAGAAAAAATGTAGTAATTTTTATTAGTGACCTATAGTCTAGCCTTGCATCGGAAAGAAGACAGAAGAACTTGAGGAAGGAAGAGAGACAAGGGAGAGAGTGAGTGAGTGAGAAATGGAATTGTACAGTAAAATCTATGTGTGTGTGAGAGACAGGGGGCGTAATTAAGGCAAGTGATGAAGTAGAAGAAGGCAGAACACAATTCTGGAACATTCCCTACATCCTTACTCTTCTTATCCATGAAAGTCCTTTGGCTTTCTCTATAAATATATCAAACAGTACATTAAACTAGGCAAAATTTATTGATTTGTTGATTTATTAACATGTACACATTGATAACTCATTTATTGATCCACCAAAAGAGACAATTTATTCCCCTCTCCTTGTGTCAGTTGATAGCAATGCCCTTAAATCAATTTGATAGTAAATCAGATAATCTGCATAAGGGCAATCAGTTACTGACTGATATCAGATGTTCTAGTTTTTGCTCAGCAAATAAACAGACTTACACGTAATAAAACTGCTTGCTTTACTTTGCAGGTTCACATTTATTAAGGATTTTTTCTCCCTTACAACAGTGGTTTCCTCGGGTGTCATATACAGTGGTACTTCTATTTATGAGTTTAATCTGTTCCTAATGCATGCTCATAAGTCGAACAACTAGTAAGTAGAGCAACCGTATCTAAAAATAAAAATAATTAAAAAATAATAATAAAATTGTAAGTAGAGCAGAACACATCTAAAATTTGTAAGGTAGCAGTTAAAATGCCAATGGTTTTCCGCTCCAAATTGCTCATAAGTAGAGCCGCTTGTAAGTAGAGGTACCACTGTATAAATAGGCAGGGTACAAATTCTATTAACAAATATAATCTTGTCAGAAAAATAGTAATGCATCAGCCAGGGCCGGCGCTAGGGTTTTTCGTGCCCTAGGCGAGGGGCAGGGAGGCAGGGCGGAGGGGGGTGGAGGGGGGGGCGGGCGGCGGCAGCGGTGGTGGCGGCAGAGGGGGTTGGGTGGCGGCAGCAGTGGCAGGGGTGGGGTGGAGGCGGCAGCAGCGGCAGGGGGTATGTTGGTGGGGGGGGCGGCGGTGGCGGCGGCAGCAGGGGGGGGTCGGGGCAGCAGCAGCAGCGGCGGCAGGGGGGTCAGGCAGCAGCGGCGGCAGGGGGTCGGGCGGTGGCGGCAGGGGGGTAGGGTGACAGTGGCGGCGGCAGGGGGGTCCAGTGGTGGTGGTGGCAGTGGGGGGCAGTCGGCTGGGCAGTGCCCCCTGTCCATTTTGGCACCCCCTGTCCATTTTGGCACCCTAGGCAACTGCCTAGTTCGCCTTAATGGACGCGCCGGCCCTGGCATCAGCAGAATACTGTATGACTCATATAAAAACTACAGATTATTCCAGTGTATTAGAGGCTACATGGTCCTTCCCAAACACCAGCTTTTGGTCACACTGACCAAATTCTTATTGCATAAGTAACAATATGGTATAATTTTTGTAGGTAAGGTGCCATGGGTTAAGAAATCACCATATGCAACATTATCAGTTGCATTCTGAGTCATACAACTATGCAATGGGTAATGTATGTGCTTCTGTCTTAACTTGTGGCAATTCAGCTCCAACAGTTACATTACAGTGGTACCTCAGATAACGAATTTAATTTGTTCTCCAGGGCTATTTGTTATCCGAAAAAAATTGTTATCCGAAACACAGGTTCCCTTAGGAATGAATGGGAAACCAATTAATCCATTCCAGAGCCTAGGAAAATGACATAGACACCTGGTTTTTTGCTCAAAACTCTTTATAAAGTGCACTTTAAAAGTACAGATGTGATGCAGCCCAGGATAACTCTTTTTTACCAATGCATGATGGAAATTCGTTATCTGAGGCAGCCCATAGGGAAAATTCGTTATCTGAGGCAGCCCTGTTCCTGGAAATTGCAATTTGTTATCCGAAAAATTCATTATCCGGGGCATTCATTAACTGAGGTATTACTGTATTTGTGCTATGCTAGCATAACTAGTGAGAAGATAGATTCAAGATGGTATTATAAGTACAGTTGAATTGGGCTGCTCTTTTGCTGTTTTATCCTGCTTGTCAGAATGATATTTTAGAGACCCACCTTTCTGCAGAAAAATAGATGCATTTGAAGAACCTGGGGTGGGGGAAGGCCATGAGCATGGTGTCTCTTGCCAAGCAATTTTGGATTAACCATCTGATCTCACAAAATGACTTGGTGAGTTGTTCTTCTGCTATTGCATGCTCGAACTAGATACGAGCCTCCTGGGTTAGAATTAGAAACCCAAGACTCAGCAGGTACAAACTCCCCATTGCACAATGAACCATCATCAGGAGTCGAGCCCATGAGCCCTCAACTGACATTACGTTAAAATACATGCAGCATTCAAGCTGATGTTGGAATTATTAGGATTCCAGCAGATGGGGATCAAGAATAGAATATGCTTTCTTCCACTGTAGATCTGAGAAAAAAATCCTGCCCTGAATCTACTATTGGAATCTGACCTTGAAAACCCGTTGTCTCAGTATATTGATAGTGATATTTCTCATTTCTGGGCAAGCTTGTGATAACATTTTTTACCATAAGGAAATTACTTTCAAGTAATCACATCTAATATGTTCTACCTCTAGCAGTACCATTCACCTCTATCCAATCCCTGGTTCCTACCAACAAAAAGAAAGACAAACTAAATTGGTACTGAGGTCCTGCAAGATACTGTAAGCATGTGCATATGTATTAATGGCTTTCCTTTTAGAACCACATGGCTGTAAAATATATCCAAAGCACACCACTTCATTTTATTTACTTTCCTTCCTGTATGCAAGTTGTTGCATAATCTCAATCGTCCATTTTCCCCTAAAAAGTTGTATAATAGGAAAAATAGCTGAGGCAATATTGACTGCTGATTCATGGGGGGTGGAAGATAAGAAAACAGCATTGCTGTTGAGATATATATGAACAATATAATCTAACAAATGACAATTTAGTATCATAGAATCATAGAATTTGGGGATCTCTAGAATGCTAAACAGACACCATCACTCAACTGTTTGTTTATATCAGAAAATGGTGATGCATACTCTATAATGAGCCCTTCTTTCATACCAAATAATTACCTGAAAGAAAAAGCAAGAGGGAGAAATGATTTTCTGTCCTCTAATTAGGATGCAGATGGGGAGAGAAGAAAGATACCCAGCAGAAATCTCAGCAAGGTTTGAAAGAAGTAACCGAACAGACAATCAGGGAAAAAAAACTGCCAAAATGACAGGCAGGCTCTCAGTTGTCTCCTGAAACATTGCCAGATCCCAGCAATCTGGACCTCTGCTGGTGGCATTTCCCACACAATCACGGGGCCAATCTGTTATGGACAGGGGCTATATAGGCCAACTGCATGCCCTGCTATCACAACACAGAGAACATGTAACGGGCCACCAAAGCATCCTCTCTCCATTTCTCCACTACTACGGCTTGCAAAAATACTGCTGCCACCAATCCCTAAGCATTCCTTTAGGGAAGGGTTGCTTACTAATAAATAGAGATGGGCACGAATCAAAAAAATGGCATTTTGTTTGTCTTTTGTTGTTTGGAGGGTCCGTTTCGGTTCGTTTCTGTTTTTTGTGAATTTTTGCAAAAAAAATCGTTTTCATTTTGGTTCGTTTCATTACCATTTCATTACCATTTATTTCATTTTTTTATTTTTTTAGGATTTTAAGCAATTCACTCATATTGCAGTAATGGAAACGAAATGCATGACAAAATTTCCAGTGTTTCTGTTCATTTCGTTTCATTTTAGAGACAAAATTTGTTTGTCATTTTGTTACGTAACGAAACGAAAAAATGAAAATGGAAACGAAAAATTGTTTGTTTCATGCCCATCTCTACTAATAAATATACCTTAGCATCCCTTGGGTTATAAGCCCACTAGTTCCACACCTACACCCATATTCTTATATACTTCCCCTACCCTTGCAGTCATTCAGCTGGATACTAGTATCATTTTGGTTAGAAATTCTTTAGTTTCCCTGCCACCATTTGGATCTCCTCCCCCCTTTTCACTTCCTCCTAAACAAATCAGTGGAGTTCCTTCGATTAGATGGGACTTAATATTTATTTATATTATTTTAAATAAATAAATAAATAAATAAATAAATAAATAACAGCAATATAATTGAGGTTCCTCTTCTGTTAGGCAAGCTACACACACACACACACACACACCACTAAACTCTGCAGCATCAAAGATTTCTGCCTCAAGAGGTTACCAGCAAAAGCAAATTTATATAATAATGCATTTTATTAATTTAATAATGCATTTTATTCAGCACCATGTTTGGAGATGCAGTGCATCCGAAAAGGTCGTCAAATATACAATATGAGTTTTCCGGCCAAAGGCATTCACTGATTTCAGCTCAGAGATTTCTTGGAAGATGAAAAGGTAGAAAAGTCTTATGAAAGACTTATAAAGGGAAGAGGCAGGTTATGCATGACAAGCAGCTAGAGACGCACTCAGACCATAGCAACATCCGGCAGCTCACATGGGCTGGAGAACCAATATAAAACTTTGTTTGCATTAGTTATATGCTATCTTTCTCCCACTGGGCACCCAAGGTGACTCATACCACATAGAACAACAGATATAGAAACATTATATAAATATTATGCTCAAAAAGTTCAATGTATATTAAAAATAATTTAAGTTTTAAAATAATTCAAAAAAATTTAAAACATTGAGGAAGCCACAATTCAATTTTAAATGCCAAGGCCACAAAAAACAAAAGTGGGTCCCTTTTCACTTAGATTTACATTGCAAAATCTGCAGGGCAATTCCTTAAGCCCAGTAGCAAAATATACAACAATGTGCACAGAATGAAACTCATAATGGGACAGCTACATCCAAAATCCCTACTTCTCTGGCTTTAATGTCTAAGGCAGAGGAAGCCAGAGGAAGAATACAATGCAGATCCATGTGGTAGTAGGTAGAGATGGGCACGACTTAGCGGTATTCCCGTTTCCGTTTCCGTTACTCGGTTCCGTTACTCTACGGAAATGGTAACGGGAATTACTCCACCAGACTTCGAGCTCAAACCGACGAATGAACAATTTTGGTCTGATTTGTCGTGCTTGTTCCTTGCATCGTGCGATCGCGCGATGCCACGCGGCACAGAAAAAAAGTTTTTAAAAGTTAAAAAAACCCGGTTCCCGGCCAAAAAGCAGGTGGAAAAATCCCTGCTGTGCCTCAGGGCACCTACCAGAGGGGTTGTTTCTGGAGGTCCCCGGCCTCCCCCCCATCCCCCGTCCTGGGCTGCTCTGGTGGGACTCGCCGCAGGCTCGCAGTCAGCAAAAAGCCCAGTCTCGCCGCCGGCCGCTGCAATTAAAGCGCAAGCAAGCGGCACGGACGGCACAGGAAAAAACTTTTAAACTCTCCCCCCACCCATTCCCGGGCCAAAAATGCAGGCGGAAAAATGCCTGCTTGACTAAGGGCGCAGGGCACCTACCGGAGAGGTGGTTTCTGGAGGGGGGGTCCCGCCTCCCCCCCGTCCTGGGCAGCCGGACTCGCCATGCCATGCGGTGCGAGCGGGGGATCCAAAATGGGGCGGCGAACGCAATATTGTTTTTGAAATCGTGGTCCAAAAACACACAAGCACAACAGAAACACGCGAAAATTTATAAACTGCCAGATTTTTCACAGTAGCAGTGGGTTTTTTCTTGCAACAAAATGTCTCTCCTCTCCTCCTCTGTCCTCTATTGATTTTATTTTATTTTATTTTTTTTACACCTGCGCAATGATGGGCTGGCCGAGTGGCCAGCCATGTGGGAGTGGACGACCATGCAAATTTTTGGAGCCATCCCACCAATCGCATGGCCACTTGGCCATGGAGACTTCTGGGATGTGCCAGAAAGCCCCCTAAAACCTGCCCTAGCCCCCTAACCCTAATCCTAATCCTTGACTCCAGTCCTTACCCATACGTCACAGAGTGTCTTCTTAGTGGGTCAGAGAGGCACCCAGAGGTGCAACCCACTAGCCCACCGTAACCTTACCCGTCACTAGCCTAACCTTAGCCCTTGCACTAACCCACCTTAACCCTAAGCCAGATCTACTTGCATTGCACTACACGCAAGTACAATTCCCTTCTGTGTGAGACATGGTGGTGCGAGAGCCTTAGTTAGGCATCACCTATGGCTCTGGGTTCACTGCCATCACTAGTCTCACTGTCTGCAACTGGTATGCATATCCATATGGCTATTGCATAGCATTTTGCAGCAGCAGCAGGTGAGGAGGGGAGACCCCCATGTTGAGGGGACTCTTGGAGCCTGCTTCCCTTTCCTAGTGGGTGAGGATAGGAGGCACCCACGGGTGCCTCCAGGAGCCCGCTTTCCCTTTATAGCGGGCCAGAGGAGGCACCCACCCCAGAGAAGTGCTTCCAGGAGCCCGCTACCCCCCCCAAAAAACCAGTACTAACGAAAACGAAAAAATGAAAAAACAAACCGACTAATTTTTGCGAATTTTCACGAAAAACAGAAACGACCCGAAACGGAACCGGCCCGACTAACGACAACTCGAATTTTTTTTTTTCAAGTTGTGCCCATCTCTAGTAGTAGGCAGTTTTTCCAGGAAGTCCCAAAATGATGAATGCCTCTAAATGGAAACATTAAATTGTTACTATGACACAGAGACAGGCTGGTTTTCAATAGTTTTAAAGGTCCAAAAGCTGCTAGGAGGTAGACAGAAGAGTATAACAAAACGATTTGCTTTTGATGGTTATATGTCAAGCCTTGTGACACAATATTAGCTGAAATATTAAACATGGTGGACTATTATGCACAGCAATGATATGCATGTCATGGATTTAAGTCTAACTGAGCAACTCCAGCAGTGGAAAGGGACCTTGAGAACCCCAGGACTCAGAGGAACGGAATATTTTGCCATAATGTGTGAATAATAAAACTAGCAATAACTAATTGTATATATATAATATTTGCAGTTGGTCAGACTCTGGAGTTTTTATCTTGCTTATTTATTGTGTGCCTTTGTAAATGATATGTAAGTGAAGAGAAATACTAGTAAAGGATAGCTGAATTTGAACAAAATATGCAAAAGGAAGGAAGGAAGGAAGGAAGGAAGGAAGGAAGGAAGGAAGGAAGGAAGGAAGGAAGAAAACACAATACAGCAGAGAAATCTTTCCCACTGAGCTGGTATGCTTACTGTTCCTAGCCTTCTACAGCTGCCTAAGGGATCTCACTAAATATATGGTTCACTGAATGGGGTCTGAGTTTACTTTATGAAGAAAAAAAAAGAAGACATATAGATAAGAGCAACAAGGTGAAACCCATTTAATAAAGCTGGGTATTTGTCAAAAGAAAATGGAGAAAGGCACAAGGGAATAAAGACACAAAGAAAGAAAAATAAAGGAAGGGAAACCTTTCAACCTTGATGAATATTTCCATTTTATTCGTTGTTTATCACATTTGTTGAATTTTCCTAGCAAATATCCCTTGCCTCTGGGTAAAACAGTGTAAAGCATTTCTACAATGGGAGGAATTCTGAGTCTGTTTCAGGTAGAAAGGAGAAAAAAGCATTCATAATGTCCTACAACATGATGAGGGGATGAGGAATATTTGGAACCCTGCACATTTTAAGGCCTACACAATCCAAATGATGCCTGTTCACTTTCATTTTGACACACACAACTCAAAGTCTTGGTATCAAATCCAATAGCTAGACAAAGAAGAGAAGATCAACTGAAACAACTGAATTTACATAAATATTGTCTTACCTTTAAGCAATTGAATTAACCATTCTATTCCAGTGAAGTCATAGAATTGGAGTGACTTTAGGGCTTTGGGTAACACTGATCTACTCCAAATCAAATTGCCTGCACATTTTCCTTCAAGATTTTGCAAGTGCTCTTCTTCTGTGTGCAACTAGCCCAGAGTAACAAGGCAAGATATGAGGTTGGTGGACACATTTGCCACACTTTATTAAACCAATTAACATACAGTAGACATCCCTTTAAAGACAGCCTACTGTAGGGTGGAAGCATGATCTGTGTCTGGGACCCACCTAGCCTCAGACCCAAACCTTCCATGTGAGATCACATAACATCTGATTAGCCCCTCAAAGGACCAACCACCCAAGGCTCCTGGCTCTAGGTGGTGGTTGCCTGTGGGGCAACCAGAAGGTAGACACTCTTACTGGGTGCCCATTAACTCACCTATCAACTCCTGCCTTCCACCACTAGCCACCAATGTGACCAGTATTAATTGGAACTCACCTTGCCCTGCAAGACAATACAAATTAAGAACAGAATGAGCAAAAACACACCTGTAGGCCAAAAAGACAGGCTGGGCATTGTGGGTTGATGTCTGTAGCAAAGAGGCTGAGGCAAGGGACCACTTGGTCCACCAGGGACACCATTCCCAGACCTCCCACACTCACCCTGCCTGGGAAGGCAAGCAAAAACCTATTGGACTGCAACTGTGGCCATGGGAGAAGCATTCATTAAATTCATGTAGAGTGATACTGCAGCTTCATTAAAATCAAATAAAATTGCATCGGACAATTGCATATGAACATGTCTTATTCATTTCCAGTATCTTTCAGTTGTTCTTTCCTCAGAGCTGGTAAGCATGATTATAGTCATGTGCAAGCAACAGTAGGAAAAGGGTAAATCTTTACTAAACAATTAAATTATTCTGTCTTGCCTCTTGTTATTTTAAGGACAGAAACTCTGAAAACTTCTGTGATAGTAAAATTGCTGTCTTTCAGTTTTTCTCCCCTAAATAGAGATGGGCATGAAATGCCAAAATGGTGTTCATTTCATTTTTCATTTCCTCATTTTTTCCTTTCGGTTTGAAATATTGTTTAAATGTTTTTTTATTGCTGTTGTGGGTTGTTTAAAATGTCTTTGAGCCACTGAGGCTTCCTCGGTGGCTCAAAGACATTTTAAAACAACTGTGCCTCCCCCCCCCCAATGGAGGGGAGGAAAGGTGTGGGGTTTTAAAAATGTCTTGGAGCCACTGAGGCAGTCTTGGTGGCTCAAAGACATTTTGAAGGACCTGCCACAAGAGAATCCCCTGAGGAATCTCTCTGGCAAAAGATCTATCACTCCCCACAAAGTTCTTGTGAAGCAAAGAACTTCAAAGGAAGATTAGAGCATGAAATCACCAAATTATAATGCATTCACAAGCTACACTATGTAAACAGAGATTTGAACAGAGATAAGTACTTCTTAGTAAGCTGCGCGTATTAATACGCTGCTCAGTACTCACCACAGTGGTTTTGTATATTCTCAGGGGTTTCAGAAACAACAGACACCCTTCTGAAAAAAATAATTGCTTTTATAACATGAGATAATTGCAAAATGGTGGGTGAGAACTGCTGCATTGGGAGGCAACAGCATCAGGTACAGATTCTTATCATACCACCTAGTGTCAAGATATTTATGGCAATGTAATTGTTACTGCAATTCTGCATTTAAATTTGCCCTCACATTGTCAGGATTCTATATCACACCAGATGTACTATTTTTGTGTGTCAGGGTTGTGGGAAAGGGAGAATCTGACCAGTAATGGCACTCCATGCATCTCAGCAAGTGAGTGGGTTCAGTAAAGTATAATTAATCTGTTAGGTTTAATAATATAACATGCCTCTTTCTTCTTTAGTTCCAACAGACTTAGGGCCTTTTTACACGACCCCTAAGATCCGCTGGCCACTTAAATTCGGACCAGGGATCTTAGGGGTTCGTCGCTCTTCCTCTGTCCCCACCCCCCTCCGCACTTCCTGGTTGCTGGCTGCCTGAGGAAGGGAGAAAAAGAAATAAAAGAATGCCGGTTTACCTCCGTTTTGTTCCCGGCAGCATTCAGATCTCTTAAAGGGGCGGGGCGCAAAAAAAGAACAAACAGAAGCCAGGAGAGCCCCGCACTCACTATCCTTACACCGGATCAAATATTTGTCACATCCAAAAAGCAGGTACCTGAAAGCTGCGCTGGGACGCGCTAAAGTGGGCGGGGTCGCACTTAATTGTCTGCAAACTGGTGGGTAAACATTTTTAAAGTCCGGAGCTTGCAGCCATTTGCGGCGGAGCTTAGGGGTCGTGTATAAACGCCCTTAGTTTATCCCAATTTAGATTAGCATTTAGTTCCAATAGACTATGGAAACTAAAGTTGTGGAGTTGTTGCTTGTCTTCTCAATAGAGAAGGATTGTTTGTTTTCTCTTATTCTTTTTCTTTCCAGTTTCACTGCTTTTTGAAATCTAGAAACACAGAGAGATCACTAATAAGAAAATATCTCCAACATATTTGTGACAAGAATACTTCTCCAAACTCTTGGTGGCAGGCCTATACTTGCTTAATGCAATTCCACAGACAGGTCAATCTCTTCTCAAAAGAATTAATACATATAAATCAGATACCTGTCTCAAATCACTTCAGTATTCCAGGACACTCTTCACAAGTTGTGGAAATTGCTATTCTGAAGAAGTCTCCTTCTTTGGAGGTTTTTAAGCAAAGGCTGGGTGGCCATCTGTCGGAAATACTGTGATGGGGGTTCCTGCATGGCAGGGGGTTGGACTGGATGGCCCTTGAGGTCTCTTCCAAATCTATGATTCTATGATTCTATGAATTTTGTGATTCTATGAAGAAGAAAAACTACCTAACAAGGATCCAGAAGGAAACAGCTGAGACCCCAAGGAAGCATGCTAATTTTAAGCACAGGAAAAGCCATAAGATAAGCCACTGTTTTCTCCCTCAAAAGAGATGCTTCTAGCTAGATACCCTCAAGCCTCCCTTGAGGAAAAAGGGATCTCTTATCTGTCTACCCCCCCCCCCCAATCTCTTTAAATGCAGTAAGACTTAGCATGTAAAATATTGAGAGAGAAGATGACATTGAAATTCCCCAGAGGCTTATTGTGTTTAAACTTCATTAAAGTGGATATAATGGGATCAATTTCAGAAGAATGATGGGACACTAATGAAGAGAGTTCCGTGTTCTTCAAAAGCGTCACATTGGCACTGGTATTTGTATAGTATTCTGATGCCTGTTTCAAAGCCAGTAGTCTCCAGTTCCACTTAGAAGCCAGGCAGTTGAACATGTGAAAGCAAAACCAAGTAACACCTGGGAGTAAAACCTGAAGTGCCAAGTCCCCAATTCCGGACACTGATTAGCCTTCTCCATGGAGGAAAAAAATTGCCAGGTCCACCTTTTTATTTTCAGTTTTGGCAGATTGCACAACTGAGACTGTCTGGATGAGAAATCCCTATCTAGGCAAATTCCTAGGTTGGTAACCTCAAGCATCAACTACTGAAATGCTGTGTCTAGTTAGTCTGGCCAGACATTTGAGAGGATGCTTCTACTGCTCACTACAACCTTACTGGTTTGATTTCAAATGCAGGCTTTCAAAAATGGAGACAAAGTTCTCGAGTTTTCTCTGTGGCAGATCCCAAATTATGGACCTTACTCCCTTGAGAGGTGTGGTTGACCCCCTTCTCCGTTTTCCACCAACAACTGAGGACTTATTTAGTGAGACTTTTGGAGCGTTAGTGGGCGGGTGAGATGGAGCTGTTTAGTGGGATATTAAATTCTGAATTGTAGTTTTTATCTAAATATAAGCATGTTATATTAAAATATTAATGTTTACATTCTTAATAATTTGTGATTTTAAAATGTATTTTGTAAGTGCCATGGGTGCCTAAAAGGGGAGAAATTTAAGATGGAAGTCAACCAACCAACCAACCCACCCACCAACTAACCACAGAAATGTTCACTGTGTACTAGTTCTCTACTTTACAGGCGAGGAACACAAGATGGAGCTGCTCTTTTTCATATTTCCTCATTCCTACATCTTAGGAAAGGGTGTAATATATCCCTTCCTCCCCTTATGTTCCTCTTATCCTCCATCTCATATTTTTCAATAAGACTGTCTGACTGCATGGGAAGGCATTTTAAGAGCCCACAATTGTATGCAGGGAGGAAGAGGCAAGATTGAAAATATTTCCTTGTATCAACAATGTATGGAAATGGGTTTCCCTCAACACATTATCCATTGTATTATACACTATTCTGGATTCCTATGACTTTGTTGATAAGAAGAGTCATAATATCCAGTGGGTTTCTTTCTTTTTCTTGCTATATCTCAAAAATGGAAGGCATCCAAAAAGAAGACTTGTTTTCTGCAATTCTGTTCTCTTTTTGGTATAAGGTGAAGCCTATTTTTATTTTTAAATGTCAATTTTTAAAATATTTTAATCAAGGCAAAAAGGAGTTGAGCTGTGTGGCCGCCACAAAACACAATTGCAAAAATAGGTTATAGGGGATACCTTCATAGGCCACTATTAAAAATAAAAAAGGAACATTGCAAGTGTTCAGGTACAGTCTATCACCCTTCCTCAAAGCAGGTCCCAGAAGTTCAGATAGGGTGAAAGATGTTCTTCACCAGGAGGTTACTTTTAAAGTCCTTAAGTTAGATGATGTTCTTAAAATCCATGGCTAGGTGATGTTGTAGCCAGGAGTCTTGTTGGAGGCAAGAAGGGCAGTTGTAAAAGCTGTTTCTTAAGTCAAATCCCGTTCATCAAACAAAGAAGATCCATTTCTAACAATATTTACACACAGAGACACAGACAGACAGAGACACAGACACAGACACAGACACAGACACAGACACAGACACACACACACACACACACACACACACACACTTTTACTCACAGGAAAAAGAACAGAGTCCTCTTAACATTTTCCTTTTTTGTTTTGGACACCAATTCTGCCCAACTATGCCTGAAGATGACACTAGTTCTGGGATACTGTGTACTCTGCAAAAAGGATTTGCAAAATTCAGTTAACTCCTTTTCTAGTCAGCAGAGAATAGGGCACAAACCACAACTGCACAGAACAAGTGTGAGAGAGTGGCTTAGTAGCTCATGCCTTTTCACAGCGAATAGTACTTCATATGTTTAGCACTACTCCAAAAACATTTTAAGTTAAAATAAAGGTATTTTTGCTAAGTGTTACTATCAATAGTCATAGCCAAGCAGGGTGTGGGGGAAGAAAAATGAAGTTTCCACATATGGAAGAGACCCCTACCACACTTCCTGCATAGTCAAAGGTCGGGTATGGAGAGAGATGAATTAACAAAGGAAATGATGCACACAAGAAAGAGGGGAGAGTAATCAAGGAGGTAGTAAGAAAGGGAAAAGCCTTTTAGGTTCCCACTATTCCCTTCCCACTATTACCCAGTGTTAAAAAACATGAAGGTTGTTATCAACTCAACAAAGTGATGGACAGGCTGCTATCCTATCCTTTGCTGCTATTGTTGCTCGTAGCTTTGGCAAATAAGAACACCTTGGGGGGAAATGAAAGATACTGTGCCACTATCACCATTAATATTAAGCCCCATCCCAAAGAAATTGCAGGGGAATTTACCCCAACTCTAGAGAAATTAACTGAATTGGTCCCAACTAGAGATGGGCATGAAACGAGCGATTTTTCGTTTTCATTTTCATTTTTTTTGTTTCATTACGCAATGAAAATGAAACAAAAATTTTTTAAAAAACAAAACGAAAACGAAAATGAAATGACCATTATTTGCCGTGTTTTTCGTTTTCGTTGCAGCAGATGCATTGAACTAAAAAGAATGCTAACGAAACAGCAATTTTTTGTTTTCATTTTTGTTTTTTTGTTTCATTACCTAACGAAACAAAAATGAAATTTTTTGCAAAAAAAGTCACAAAAACGAACCGAAACGGACCCCTAAACGACCAAACGACAAATGAAACACCATTTTTTTGAGTTGTGCCCATCTCTAGTCCCAACTTTTGTACAGCTGTCTATCATGCCTTTGATCTTTTTGGCCCAAAGTTTACTCAGTTTATCTCTTCTTTTGCTGTGTTATGTTACAGTAATTGTGTAAGTCTGGAGGCAGAAGTTACCCCACACAGGACTTGTTGTGTAGCGCTGAGGAATTCTCAGCATAGATTGTGGGGCAGTAGACACTTGCTAGTGCAACAGCAAAATCCCGTACTCTGGGAGTGGGGCAATTCTCCCTTCTGACATCAGGCCCCTGACCCCAAACTATTTCCAGAAGGTAAATGCTTCAAAAATTTCAGTCTGTGCAAAGTTCAAGCAGTGTTCCATTGCTACAACCACCTAATTTCCACTTCAAATTTGTATGATCTACACGTTCAAATTGACTGATCAAGAACTGCATCCACTTGACAAGGGGAAAAAAAGAGTTTCATAGAAGAATTGTAGTGTAGGAGGAAACTTCCATTGCATTGACTCATCAACAATTACAAGGAATTATTACACAGTCCTGCTCCAGTTTATGAGACCATTCCATGGGAAATGGGCAGACACGTGAACACTGACAGAGAAGGGAAAGGCACAGGCTGAAGAGACAGATTGGCTGCCCCAACTCAGACAAGGTCGGTGGGTGGGGCTTCTTTGCCCACTCGGATGGATCCTTGGCACTATGATCTGGAAGGAGGGGCTGGGAGGCTATTCAGCCCAGTTCCTCAATTGCTCATCTTGATTGTGAGCTCATCCCCACTCACCCAAACTATGGTAGGGAGAAAATGAGATTATCTGGTCGCTTTGGGCCCACATGGGAATTTTTCGACATCACTCAAATTGGCATGGAGTGGCGGTGAGTTTTCGCCCATCCCATTCACTCTTCGGTGTGGAGCAGTGTGTTTAGTTACATCACTGGTCACAGTGCTGGTGTGGAGTGCAAGAGGTATGGGGATCCAGGTATGCCCTAGGCATGGTGCCTTTAAGGCACTTGACAACCCTCAGACAAATTAAATGCCATCAGCAAGGTATTAGGATTAAACAAACCTAAGATGACAATGGTAGGTGAAACTGTGGGCTGTCCTGGGCTAGTAGATTTGACACAGGGAGGATGCTGAAGAGGTAGGCAGCATCCATCTGAGAAGGGAATTTCCATGAATCCATTTCAAAGAGAATGATACGATGTAGTACAGGACCTGCTTGCACTATATTCCAGGTCCCCTTGACAGAATAAACACAGTTTGGAGTTAATTATGTTATCAATAAAATTGTGACCCATTTTGAACCCAAGTGAACATGTCTTGCCTCTTTATTCAGGGCTGGGTGGACAAAGGCCACAGCCAACCTGCTACCTGCCATGTGTAGCCCAGGTTGAGCAAATACATTAGAGTGCTGAAAGAAATCTAAAAAGAAAGGAAAGCTGAAGCTTCTTGCTAGGCTAAACTTCTTTCCCCTTTTTCCTTCTCTAATTTATATAAGCATTAGCAAATTATGAAATGCTATCTGGGGTACAGAAGTGACAAAAACTCTGCCCATAAGTCTCACAAATGGCCTAAAACATGAGAATGAAGTACCTTAAGAGGAGAAGTGACAGAGACTGACTCTCTCTCTCTCTCTCTCTCTCTCTCTCTCTCTCTCTCTCTCTCTCTCTCTCTCTCTCTCTCTCTGTGTGTGTGTGTGTGTGTGTGTGTGTGTGTGTGTGTGTGTGTGAGAGAGAGAGAGAGAGAGAGAGAGAGAGAGAGAGAGAGAGAGAGAGAGAGAGAGAGAAGCTATTAAGAGCAAGAGAGCAATACGTTCCACTGTAGCACTGATATCACGCTTACGAAAATGCATGTTCAGTCTCATTTGGGAAGGAAGTGAGAGGGGGGGAATTGGAATCTGGAGAATATCCTTGTTTCTTTGGAACACCAAGTGGACTTACAAATTTTAATGATAGCAAATGGAAGCTTTATTATCCACCTTGCGCAGTAGAATAGAAATCGCTCAGGTTCCATTGCCAAGAGTGCATCAGAGCCATCCATTAGGTCTCTCCCTTATAAAATATGTATGAATATCAGTGAAGCCTTGGGATGTAGAAGCATGCCCTCTCCCAGTGATATCTGATAAAAGGCACTGTAGACTTTCGGTCTTATCTCCAAGGATCAGAATTGTGGTAGTACTATTTGCACAAATACAATTTAAACAGCTACACACATCGCCTCACTTCAAGAATCCACCACAGGCCTCTTATAAGACAGAACAAAAAGCTGTGTCTACCAAGTCTGGCCAAACATTTGAGATATGCTCCTAAGAGGCCTTACCGCAGCCTTACGGGTTTGCTGTCAAATACATGCTTTCAAGAATGGAGACAGTGTTCCTGAATTTACTCCCATCAGTATACTACTACAGAACAATACATTTACCTTTCATTCTTAAAAGAGGGAGGATGACTAGGAAACCAAAAGCAGGATTGGGTGGGTGGAGAGACTCAGTGCATGAATATACAAAGTGTAAAATCTTCAAGGAGTAGCTGCCGTTCTACTCATGGGCAGAGGAAAACATTTTCACACTCTTTTAACAGGTGTGGGGCTTATCTTTAGCAGTGGCAGTAACATAGCGGCTTTGTTGTTGTTGTTTTTGTTGTTGTTGTTTGTGTTCTTGTTCTTGTTCTTGTTCTTCTTGTTCTTCCTGTTGTTCTTGTTGTTCTTGTTGTTAACTCTTCATGTGTTGTTATGGACATGAAGATATTTTACCAGTGTCTCATTTATGATTAAATGGGATATCCCTTCCTGGCAAGATAGCCTGGTGAGGATTCTCATCTCTTGTGGCAGTTAGAGATGGGCACAAAATGGAAACATAGCGCTTTGTTTAGTTTAGTTTCAGTCTTCATTTTGTTTTGTTTCATTAATAACGGATTTTTAAAAAGAATTTTTGTCATGAAATAAAATGATTCA
Organism: Phrynocephalus guinanensis; assembly: GCA_037367245.1. Classification (NCBI taxonomy): domain Eukaryota; kingdom Metazoa; phylum Chordata; class Lepidosauria; order Squamata; family Agamidae; genus Phrynocephalus; species Phrynocephalus guinanensis. Next base: position 48,853,734 of record CM074740.1, read on the forward strand.
CACAGCTCAAAATAATGGGGAGCTTTCCCCCTTTTTTTACAGTGGACTATGGCTCCATGGACTAAGGCTCCAAAAACTGTCAGCTGCAAAGTCGGCAGCTTGGCAGTTCAAATCCTGGGTGCCATGCAGCGAAGCGAGCTCCCGTTGATAAACCCAGCTCCTGCCAACCTCGCAGTTTTAAAGCATGTAAATGCAAGTAGATAAATGGGTACCGCTGTAAAAAGCAGGAAGGTAAAACAGTGCTTCCTTGCAGCCATGCTGGCCACATGGTGATGGCCATGCACAACATGGGCTCTTCGGCTTGAATACGGAGATGAGAACTGCCCTTAGAGTCAGACAAGACAGGCACGCATGTGTGGGGGGAACTTTTACCTTTTTATACCTTCCTTTTTTATTTATTTAAAAGAGGCATGAGGACGAAGGGAAAAATATATAAAAACCTCCACGTCCACAGTCCTACTTAACGAAGAAAGTTAGAAAAACAATCAGTTTAAATCAACTTGCAGATGCAGAGACAGCCAGCCCAGGGAAGGGAAGGGAAGAGCTCAGCTGCTGGCTAGCTGCAGGCAGGCAGGTGAAGATTGGAGATAAGTAACAGCTGAGGCACAAAAGAAAACAAATCAATCAGTTTAAAAGCAAACCTCCTGTTTTCAAGATGGCTGGATCAAGAGGCTTCTGGCCACTCAAATCATTTCATTTTCAAAACAAAAACATGCTGTTTGCTGTTTCATTTCATAACATTTCATAAGCTTAAAAAATGACAAAACAGTGTGTTCTTTTTCGTAAAGTGTCCATCCCTCGTGGCAGTAGTTCTCATTTTTTTTGGTTTTGTGCCTTTACAGAAATGTGCAATAATCAATAGGGGACCTGAAGTTTAGCTGTCTTGCACTTTTTCATTCAGTACACAAGGGTGGACCAAGTCAGGATGTATATCCCTAGTATTCACTGCTGTCGGGGGGGGGGGGGCAGGGGAAGACAATAAGCTGAGTTCAGGATATGATATCACTACAGTACTTTATTTAGGGAACAAAAAATGAGGGGAGCCATTCTTTTTCTCCTTAATATTTTTATTCTGCTATCCCAAGTGGCTACAGAGCTACAATAATTAGCAGTCAACAGATGCATCAGAAATATACCAATATTTGTGATCTCATTCCAGAGAGAGACTAGAGTTGGGAGACAAATAAGGCAGCTCCCATGATTATGGATGTCCTGGCTACTAATTGCTGTGGGCTGGTCACCACAAAGGCAGTTCTAAATTTCTGTAATTTTGTATAATTCTCCACCATTCCAAAAAAATATGTCCCATGTTCAAAACTTGGGAAGGAGTCCATGAAAATGAGGAAGCATGTTCAGTTCAGCATCTCCAGAAATACAGAGACAAGAAATACAGCAGGATAGTGATACAGTAATCCCTGGCCTATCGCAGGGATGAGGAACATGACCAAACCCGCGATAATGGAAAATCCACAATATGTGGATGCTGGGGCAAAGTGGGATTAAGGGTGTCTCTGGGGCCTCCCACACTTACCTGAGGCCTAATGCTGCCTCGAACAGGCATCCAATGGGCATCCCGGGCCTGTCAGAGGTCCCAGAAGTGGTTTCCAAGTCACTTCTGGTTTTTTGGAAGTGACATCTGGTTTGCCGGAAACCACTTCTGGGGCCTCCAACAAGCCCGGAAGCCCGCCGGAGGCCCGTTTGAGCCAGGTCAGCATGTTTTTAAAGTTTTTAATTTTTTAAACAATCCTATTGCACCAACCAGCTGGCCCGTGGGATGGTTCGGTGCATTTTAATTTTTTTTCTTTTTACCTATCACACTGACCAGCTGGCCCAAGGGGAAGGTCAGCACTTTTTTTAATTATTATTTTTTACCTACCACAGACCAGCTGACCCATGGGTCAAGTGGCATGGTATTTATTTATTTATTTATTTATTTATTTATTTATTTATTTATTTTACCTATAGCACCAACCATGGGCCAGGTTGGCACATTTTATTTATTTATTTATTTATTTATTTATTTATTTATTTATTTATTTATTTTACCTATTGTCCTGACCAACTGGCCTGCGGGCCTGGTCAGTGTAATTTTTTTTATCCCCCACCTGATCGTGCCCCATCGGGTGGGGGAAAGGGCAGCATTTTAAAACTTTTTTCCCACCAAAGCCCCACACTACAGCTGATCGGTGGTGGCTTAAGTGGGGGGGGGGAGCCTGTGGTTTCCCCCACATGGGGGGCAACCACCAGCTTTCCCCCATAGGAATGCATTGCTTCAATTCATTGTTATGGGAAAATGAAAAATGAAATGAACAAAATGGAAATTTCCATTTCACTTCATTTTGTTTTTCTTTGATGGGTCTGTTTGTTATTCATTTTGTTCTGTAATGAAACAAATAACCAATAAAAACAAATTAAAAAATCATTTCGTGCCCTTCTCTAGCTAGTATAAAAGTCTTACAGTTCTGATGAAAACTGTAGGCACAAACAAAAATAAATAAAAACTAAACAAGTTGTGGCAGATATATAAGAAAAATATATTTCAGTTGTAAGCTTTTAGCTCTAGCAATTATTGGCAAGAATTTAAACCATCTTTGAATTAAAATAACTACAGATAACGAAGTTTAACCTAAGGGATAGGTAGATAGATAGATAGATAGATAGATAGATAGATAGATAGATAGATAGATAGATAGACCCTAACCCTAAAAGAAAATATCTGTTTATATTATATATATATGAACAGACAATATCTGTTAAAATGGCAAAGTTTTTAAAGGAATAATCTATAAAGGAAATAACATTTATTAGCATTTTAAGCATATTAAATCACACACAGAGAAAGAAACTTATTATAACTTGTCATCCATTCAGGCTAATTGCTTTTGTACACCTAAAATATTTCAATGACTATAGGAAAGTATTTCCAAGCCTCAATTTTAAATGCACTTTTAAATGTACTTTCATTTTTAGGAAAACTTTACTGCACCCACTTAACTGTATTTTAGCACTTTATCCAAAATGAAATTTTAAATATTGACAAAGGAAAAAAAGAAGAAATCTTAGTATGAATGGAAGGATTAAGTAACAGAAACAGTTATATTGTTTGCGATACCTGAGGTTAATGAGACAACCTTTTGGATGATATTATTTCATTTAATTTGCAATTAGTTGGAAGCAACATAAAATTACATTAGATATAACATATTTTCTGAGTGAACATTTTACCAAGAGCTTTATGAAGTGAAGTATTCTACAGAAAACTTGTTTCTTCAAATTAAATTCCAGTAAATTATACCAAATTTAGCACACTTTATTAAATCCAGCTTTACTCAGTCCAACTTTCTCACTTAATATTAGCTATATTTCAAATAACAGAACCTGAAACATAGCAATAAAAATGCACTGAAGTTGATTTGCTTAAAGTCATCAGAGTGACCCAAAAACTATTGAAAATGCATTGAAAATAAATGTATTGTGACACCTCAAGTTGCACTGCTTTCTGTAGTCAGTGTCTCAAGTAGGGTAGTGCTTGTTTTCCTAATATGATGAAATCCCTTTGCTCTCAGGCACATAATTAAATTGTAGGACTAGATCAGATGACAAGTATATTTGGAAACACATGTTCTATCTACAAATATGGAAATACAAGTTTCTAGTTAGCTTCAACAGATACAGCGAAGCTAGACTAGTGTAAACACATTTTAGGAAAAGGTCACTACTAAAAGTGCTGTCATCTCAAATCCCATCACCTGCCACAGAATGTACGTGACAACTCGCTCAGAAGGCAGCTAGGGCTTCATTGGATTTAGGTGATTCACTCAGCTATCTTCATTTACTGTATCTTGAAAGAAGCTGCATAGCTGATAGTATCAAAATAGAAGACTCCAACGAAGTAATCAGACAGCTTACAAAGGTGCAGGCCTGATCATGCTGGACAGGGTCATTTTAACAGGAGTGATCCCTCTTAAAGTGACCCTTCAGTTTCCTAGGAAATTGTTCCAGCCCAGAACCAAAAAGTTGAGGCCCTATCGCTGGATCACTGAAGTTCATTTGGAGCATTGATCAGATTTGGGCTGGAGTCCATATCCCCATGTGTCATGTGATCACCAGGAAATGGGTTGCACCGGACCCCTCCGCAAGTGGCTCAAATCAGATCCCATTCATTTCCCCATGCAATCATACCCTAAATGTTCTAATACATTAGTGGTACACAAATTGCAAACCATAAAGCAAAGAAGGAATAAAAGCCTTCAGAGTTGAAATTCATGCAAGGAGGGAGGCAGAATCAGCCATTTGGGAGGCTTTGTTTGTTTGTTTGTTTGTTTGTTTGTTTGTTTTAAACCACAATCCTTTTTTTCTCTAATTTGTGGAATAATGTGATCTGGGATTTTGTGGAGTTATCTAAATAAAGAGAAAGCAGCCATCTAGAAAAATAGTCCAATCTGACGTGAATCATTGTGGATGAAGTGATATGTGTATCTTTCATACTATACACTATCATTTCTTTTGACTCCTGGCTTTAGGACAACAAATACTTTTTTCAAAAAAACAACTGTGATGTGATAAAACTATAAAACATGTATTTCATAACTTTGACAAATGTAATAGATTAGTCACTATGTGGGGTTACCTGTAAGGCTGGTATGGAAGCTTCAACAGGTCCAGAATGCGACAGCCAGGTTGGTGTCTGGGTTGAGATGGAATGACCACATCTCCCTCACAATGGCTGCACTCCACTGGTTACTTGTTTGCTTCCGTGTCAGGTTCAAGGTTATGCCACCGACATATAAAGCCCTAAACAGCTTGAGACCTTCCTATCTGACAGAATGCCTTCGGCTACCAGATTCACCCTGTAGCACACAGTCTTCTCAAACCAGGCAGCTAAGACAGGTAACCCCAAGGGAGACACAGAAGGAGAGGACAGGATCTTGGGCCTTCTCAGTGTTCACCCGACAACTTTGGAATGATCTGCTGCCTGAGCTCCATCTTGCCCCTTCTTTGGAATCCTTCAAAAGGCAGCTTAAAAACCTGGCTATTTCGACAAGCCTTCCCAGTCTAGCTGAGATTATAACATCTGCTCAGCCCTGCAATTTTTTTCACCATCTAAGTCTAAATTCAACTTAATTCTTAAATTGTAGTGTTACAGTCGTATTTTAATATTATTGTTATTTCTTTTCTTGTTTTTTGATTGGAGTACTTGTGTTGATTTTCTTTCTTTCTTTCTTTCTTTCTTTCTTTCTTTCTTTCTTTCTTTCTTCCTTTCTTTCTTTCCTTCTTTTTTGTGACTTGTTTATTGTATTCTTATATTTTATTGTAGTCAGCCACTGAGAGTAGCCTTTTAAGCCAGTTAGGAAGGATACAAATTTAATAAATAAATAAATAAATAAATAAATAAATAAATAAATAAATAAATAAATAAATAAATAAATACAAGAGCCTTATAAAATAACACATTTATTTCAATATATGGGGATCAAATATTTTACCTATATATCTGAGATTTATCTATACATATATAGGCTGCCTAATATCCATGGGGGAGCATGTACAAAACTTGTATAGAAAAGAGTAAAAAAAAATTAAAAATAGGCAACACAAAATAATCAAGAGGACTACGTGTCCTTGTTCAAGAGCATGAAGAAACACAAAATTATTCTTCTCACTCTGCAAGAGAGTAATTTGTGTCTCTCTTTAAAAAATAGTGGAAATAATGTAAGTGGCACATTACTGCCAACTAAAGAGTCCCTCCTTCAGTTTTGGGTTGTGTGTAACTCATGTGCAATGAGACAAAGTTGTACAAAATCCTAAATCAAATTAGGAACTCTTTAAGTAGCATCAATCTGTTGTTACTGATGATCTCAGTCCTACTATGTCAGTGGAATTCCACAACAGGTTTATCGGTAAATTGTGCAAAATGACAAAGACTGCTCCTTCATACATGGATTTTTAACAATCCGAAGAATTAGACTCATCTTTTTCATGAAACCCATCTATCATTCTGTATTTGCTGCACATGTGTGCTTTGCTTCTGAAAGGTATAGGACAGTGTTGGGGAATCTATGGCACAGGTGCCAAAGGTGGCACATGGAGTCCTTTCTGTGGGCACGTGACATCGCCCCCTCACATCCATGGCACTTCCCCTTTGATTTGGAGCATGCCACTGTGCGCTGTGCAAAGGGTTGGGTGAAGGGGAGGCAGTGGTTTGTGGGCTCCTTTGTAGCACCAGTTTACTCTCCAGCCATGCTGCTTTTGGGATACCCTTGCAAGAGTGCTGTGGCCATGGGAAATTCAAAAGCACACTCTTCAATCCTCAATTTCCCGAAGGATAGCACGCCATGTTACCCTTCTGGAAAGTGACAACTGAAGAGCAGTTTTTTTTAATTTCCCGCAGCCACAGCACCCTCACTACGGCTGTGAGAAATTAAAACAACTGCTATTTGATCCTTACCTTCCTGAACCGTTGCACCCGAAGCATTTGTAACCCTGGGTACCACTGTATTCAGGATAAATTGCTGTATTGGCACTTTGCGAAAAATAATTGGGTTTTGAATTGCAGTTTGGGCGCTCAGTCTCTAAAAGGTTTGCCCTCACTACTAGGACACTAGGTTTGCACAGACACTGGTCGTACAAAACGTGGAGACTTGAAGAGGAAACATAGCCCCCTTCATTTTCCTCTAGTGTATATGTGATGAATTTTGCAGAGATTCAGATTACTTTGTTGAGGTGTCTCATTGAATAAATACATCCTGAATGAATAAGCACAAAGAATTTAGTGAGCATTCTTCACATCCCTAGGGATAGCTAGGTAGATATGGGGTGGGTGGGGAGAGACTCTTTCTTATATACTGGCTCAGAGCCATGGGTGTTGCAAAATTGAAGTCAGCAAATCAGTAAGGTGTTGACATGCTCCCCAAGATCTGTTTTTGACTAGGTATCTACATGCAACATTGAGTTGTGAAGCTCTAGCACAGTCTCTGGAGACACCACACCTGCAATTGTGTCCATTACTTTAGATATTCTGATCTGGCAGTTCTATCTCCATCCAATTGTCTTTTAAAAACTTAGACATTTTAAGGGGTGGGGGTGGGGGGAAGAGTCCTTGTCCAGAGCTTTACAAACTGGTGAGCACCAGCAGTTCCCATAGCAACAATTTCTTTTCTTTTTCTTTATGTTTCAGTCAACTTGCACCATAAAGAAAAACTTGGTGAGAGTGTCTCATAATGCTTCCTCAACAGGACTTCTACTTCACTGCCTTGCTAAGTGTAAATCTCATACACGACCATCTCAAAGTACCCGAACCTTCCAAATTGTGCTGCTTATTTCTGATGATCCTTTCCTTGCTCTGCTTAGTTCTGATTTTCTTTGGTTTGGAAAATAGCAGGAAAGAAAAAAAAACCATTGTCTGTTGTTCACATATACACACACCTGGCAGCTCAGAGGGGGAAATTATCTTTTAACTGAATTCACAGTTAGCAATGAACCAAAATTAGTCTTGTTCATCAACCAACCAAACAAACAAACAAACAAACAAACAAACAAACAAACAAACAAACAAAACAAAAAACAAAAAAACCAAAAACCAAAAACCAGACAGACAGACAAACAAACAGACAAACGAACAAAGAAAGAAAGAAAGAAAAAGAAATGTGGGGGAGCTTTTCTACTCATATAGTTTTTAATGGGATCTGTGTGCAACATAATATTGTATTGCTGAAAAGAGAGGGAGGGAAGGCTAGCAAGGTGGCCCTGTGTTCATTTTCCATTTCCATTCATTGGTCATTCCTCATGTCACAACTCCTTATACATTCCTGACATGCTTTACAAAAGAAACACGCTGTTAATGTGAATTGAAAAACAAATAAACCTGCAAATGCCTATATCTAGTTGTTAGTCCCAGCTAAATTAGACCCACTGATTAGATAGCTGAACGATGTATAAACACCTATGTGCATTTCATTTATTTGACTGGTCTGATCTAATTGGAATGCCTATCTGGAATCCCTCCCTCCTTTAAAACCCACTGAACCCATAGTACCAAGATGACTATGGAACTAAAATGATATATGATCCACCTGCCCATTTTTATAGGGAAATAAGTACTTCCGTATGTACTTCCTGGAAATCAGGGTAATACATTTTAAAAATAAGACAGTACCAGTACAGACATGCAGGCTGACCATCCCCTAACTATACAATGTTTTCAAAACTAGGAAGGAAGAAAAGATACAGTAGCAAGAAGAAACAGTCCAGGTTCCATGCCAGTCCAGCTGATGTCAGTATTTCCTGCTGCCCATGTCTCCTGCTTTCCTCTGGATATTAATTTTTGAGGGGCTGAATTAGGGGGCCTTGGATCTCAGTCCCATGGTGCAACCCTAATTGCACTGCTGTCTCTATTTCCCTCCAACACAGAGGATAGTGAAGATTAGATCAGTTTGACTGATGGGTGCAGGAGACAAGGCCTTATCAGTGGCTGCCACAACTGCTTTATAGAACTTCAACCCAGGGGATGTGCAGTTAGCTCCCTCCATGCTAATCTTCAAAAGTACCTTGAAGACCCATCTGTTCTGGTTCCTTTCAACTAAGTTTATTCTACCAAGCATGGTTTCTTTTTGTTTTATTTATTTTTAATGAAAAACGGGTTGCTCTGGGTACTTTTTGTCCCTGTGGTGGGCTGAATTATTTGTAGTCACTGCTTGCTGACTTTTTTTCACATGTCGTTTTTTAATGTTGTGTTTTATATTCTATTACTGGAATTGCAATTTTGTTTGTTTGTGAGCTGCCTAGAGAGACACTGTCCTATGATCCTTTAATTAAATAAAAACTTCTTGCCTTCTGTGGCAGCAGCCAGCTGTGTTTGGCTGGCTTCTGTAATATCATAAATGCACGATCCCACAGAGTGTTCCAGCAACTTCCTTTAAACAGATTTTCCTTTTTTTCAAAAGAAGGTGACAAATAAATATTTAAATGAATCTATGTTAATTTGAAATGCTACTGTGGGTAGCCCATCTAAAGCAGAGAGAGTTCTGTATTGTATGACTGCACCAGCGTTGAAGGCATTGCTTTGAATGCTTATCTTTTACTCAGTGGGCTCACCTCGTTGGGGGGGGGGAGCCCACAGGGTGTCCCATTGTAACAGTGTATTTGTATGCAGCTGGTCCAAAGTTGTAGCCATGGTGCTGGAAAACGCTCCCAGCTTTGCCACCTGCCTGGAACTGCAAACCTGATGTTTCCTTAGCACCTGGCAGGAGCAGATACAGGGCTGATGAGATGCATTTGGCTCCGACAGAAAGTGTGGGGACCGATAACGACTTCATTGTGGGAACAGATTGTATTATTCCTGTTAGTGCTGAAAGGTTTTGGAAAAAAAAAAAACAAACAGTTATGCACTGTAGTGTAATCTCTGGATCAAAAAACACAGGACTCACTGACTGTGTGAATGTAAGAGGGAAGTTTTTAAATGTTAAGCACTCTATTAAATTATATTGGCATTGAGGAAGGTGCTTCTAGAGGAGTTCAATTCCTTTCATAAAGGAATGATTTTACAAATCCATGGATGGTGATGTTCAGGTACAGATTTCTTAGGACCATTGTTTCTCAAACTAGCAGGCCGGCCTTACCACTAAACAATGTGAAGTCACTAAGGCAGCAAATGCCAAGGCACCTGGGGAGTTGCCTTGAGTCCTCTGATGGTGAAAGGTGGCTTAGAAATGAGACTAAAAAAATGAAAAAGTAAATACATGAGGCTCATGAAACGTGAAGGCTCTTGGAAGTCTGAGCTGTACATGCACCCAACAGAGTGTCCTGCCCCTCCCCTCAGCAAAGCAGACCTGCTGCCCTCAGGCATGGTGGAGGTGGCCAGCGATAAAGTTGGTTGGTTCCTGTACATGCAGTGGGGGGAAATGCCATCTTTTCCTTAATCAACAAAATCCCTCAGTTTGGCTCTTGTCTACTCAAAGAGAATTGACAAGCTTTAGCACATTATTTACTCTTTTAAATCTAATTGACACATTAAAATGCAGCAGTAATATTAAAATGTGGTAGTGAGAGGAATATGAGGCTTCAATACTGAACTCATCCTTGTATTTTCCAATAAGTTATTGGGATAAAATGGCTTGCACCACATTACACAATTACACACATGCTTTAGTCTAATCATCTTACCTCTTTCCCCTGTAAAATCTAGCTATTGTATCAAGCATTTTATGAGATTTGGATAATTCATTCCAAGGTGATGACCAAGCATATGCAAGGATTAGCTTCCTCTATTTCCATGTTAATTAGGGGACAATAAAATTTTTAATTAATCAAGAAATCTTAATGCACAGTTACTTATTATGGGCTTTAAATGCACATCTTAGATGCTTATGTAGGATTTGCAATGGAAAGAGTTTTCTTTCTGTTAAATATGCTACTGAATGCATTCAATGTTTTCATAGTCATTAATATTATGGTCACTTTGAAGCTGCAATAAAGTGATGTAGAATAATAGAATAATGGAACTTTAAAGGGCCTGTGAAGCCATCAAGTCTACCCCAGATAAATGCAGTAATCTAGATCAAAACAGATCTGACAGATGGTTGTCCAATTTTTCTCTTGAATGCGCTCACTATTGGACATAATACAGTGGTACTTCTACTTATGAGTTTAATCCGTTCCAAATGCATGCTCTTAAGTTGAACAACTCTTATAAGTAGAGCAGCTCTATCTAAAAAATAAAACAAATAAAACAAATAAAAATGTAAGTAGAGCAGACCACATCTAAAACTTGTAAGGCAGCAGTTAAAATGCCAACAGTTTTTCACTCTTAAGTCAAATTGCTCTTAAGTCAAGTCACTCATAAGTAGAGGTACTACGGTAGATGTAATCCATTGAAGGGACAGAAGTGAAACTTATGGGTATTCAACTTAGAATTCATTTTATATGTAGCAATATTCCCTCAGCTTTTTTTAAAGTGTTCTTGATTAAATATGAATTGGTTGAATATTTCACTCTCTGGCTGTAATAAACATTGGAAAAGTTATTTTGTGTTCTACAAAGGTGAAAAGGATTTTATAATTAAAGATTCAGCTGAAAAAATCAAAATCAAGTTCTGCACACTTCTAAGATCTGGAACTAGCTACCTTATTGGCTTAATTTATAATTTTGCTATCAAGCAGGTTGCAGAGCTGCCTAGATGCCCCCAAGCACATCCTATCTTGCCTGATTTCAGAAGCTAATCAGGGTCGGCCCTGGTTAGTACTTGGATGGGAGACCATTAGTGAATACCAGGTGCTGTAGGCACCTGGAGAAGGAACTGGCAAGCCACTCCAGTATTCCTGCCAAGAAAACTCCATGGACATGGAGTCACAAAGGGCTGGTCATGCCTGTAATGACACAACACACACACACAAAGCTGGTTGCAATCTAATAGTAACCCTTCCAGAAATTGAGAGGTAGTTACCTGTTGTTTAGGGAGCGGTCTGTGATTATGATTGTGCAGCTTCCCAAGCCCTCATAGATGGCAGAGCACACAATTAGGGGATCTTGGTTGGCTTACTTCCTCAGGAAACACAGTCAGGTTTCAAACTTCTGTCTTCCAGTTACAAGCAGTTGTTAGAATTCCACTTGTTAACATCATGGCTCTGAAAATGGTTGCTAGTTAGCAGCAGAATTGAGCAGTGCTTGTTAAAATCAAGGTAGCATGGAAGAGAGTGTTTAAAGAAGTACTGTCTTCTACATTGGTTGATCTGAAACTTTACTCATTCAGATGTTTAAGAGGTCTGGGACTTCCAGAAGCCTCAAATGACATGGTAAAGATCAGCATTGAAGTTGAAAACATCTGTAAAACCAAACGTTTACAGCTATACTTAACTCTGTCCTACAATTTCATTCCTTTAAGGAACTCCTACTTCATATCATCTGGCTGTATAGGCCAATGGTTTAGGCATCTGGCTGCATAACCAGAGTTTGAGAGTTTGATTGGTCCTCTAGTGAATAGACCTAGCCTGTGTGGCAATGGGTAAGCTGCACAGTTCCATGGTGACCCTAGAAAAAGGGAATGGGAAAACCACTCCTGAGTAGAGATGGGCACGACTCAAAAAATGGTGTTTCATTTGTCGTTTGTCGTTTAGGGGGTCCATTTCAGTTCGTTTTTGTTTTTCGTGAATTTTTTGCAAAAAAAATCATTTTCGTTTCGTTACATAATGAAACGAAAAAATGAAAATGAAAATGAAAAATTGCTGTTTCGTTAGCATTCATTACAGTTCAATGTATTTGCCACAACGAAAACAAAATGCACGACAAAATTTCTGTTGTTTCGGTTCGTTTCGTTTCATTTTGGAGACAAAATTTGTTTTTTGTTTCGTTATGTAATGAAACGAAAAAATGAAAATGAAAACAAAAATTGCTCGTTTCGTGCCCATCTCTACTCCTGAGTATTCTATACCTTGAAAACCCACAAAAGGGACTTGACAACACATGATTATTACTACAAGCACAAGTAACCTTGCATTTGACATTGTCCTTAGATATTACTGGAATCTGATATTGTTGTCTTTGGTCACTCTTCTTGTCAGTTAGGCAATTTTTAGTCTGCAGTGTAGACAGATGACAGTTCTTTAAAAGGCATTAAATTATCTGCCTGTGTGAGGATCTAATTACTGTTCTATTGCACATCAATGCATTTCTTCCAATGATGTTGACAACTCATTAATCGTCACTGTACTTTTGTGCCAAGTCTTTGCAAAACTTATAATGGAAACCCAGTGGGATTCAATAACTGTCCTAACTTGTTCTTCAATAAGGAATCATGTACATCCAGTTCTTGAACAATGCTGCCCACAGGACCTAGCAAGGAGTTAGGAGAGAAATCATGTGATGGCTCCATGGATCTTCTGCAAATTATAAGTATTAAAAAGTAATGTTTCTAAGCGGTGTAGAAAGAATGCTTAAACATAAGCATGGTAGAGGTACTCTGGGCGAGGATAGCTGTTCAGGTGATAGGAATAGACCTACCATTAGTCTAAGGCAGGCTCCCTTGTATAGCTGCATTAGATGGCACCTGCTAACGTAATGCAAATTACAGCTGCCGCAGGCAAAAGAGCTAGGAAGTCATGGAAGGGCAGCAAATTGTATGTTATTTCATTTGCTCATCTTGAATTTTCACTGCTTGGATGAAATACTTGTGAGCTTTTCTGCTTCATATGCCAAAACCTTTTGGATAGTCTTTAGGTACTACAGATATTAATTTGGGGGAGGTGGATGGGATGAAAGTGTGCAATTTGCTTCCCTGCTTCAGGTGGCAACCTTTCTTTAGTCGACTGTATTGGTTTGTTCAAAATTTATTCAGTATACAGTATTTATTCATATTCACATAATAAATATTATCAGCCACCCAAGCACTGCCTCAAATACAACCAAACTGCATGGACGAATAATGCATAGTCATATATCACAGGGGGAACAGTTTAAGAAACACAAGGAAAAGAATACCACCCCCAGTGGCCTTTATGACCCAGCAAAATAATCTTCAGGCCAAATTGGGTAGCAAATTAATATAGGTAAAATCAAGTTCAGGTGCACAAGTAATGTTTTTGAATATTTTCTAGCTCTCCATTATTACACTACTAAATTATAATGACCTCTGAATCCCAATCCAATCAGACAGCTGCACAATATAATTCGGTGGCTCTTTTCCACAGAGGAATTTATAAATTAACTTTTGCTGCCACCAAATTAACCTTTATTTCAGTGTTTAGATATAGCCAGGATGGAATGTCTCCACAGATTCTTCCCTGTCTTTGAATTACATCCTTCAGTTGTTATTGTTAGATTATTCCCCTTTGCTTTATTAGATCTGTTAGTTCAATTACAGTAGTTCCCACCAGGCACAAGAAAAAGAATACTATAAAATTCTATAATCAGAGATAGAAACACACTAATTGAATTGGCCTTGAAATTACAAGTCTTGAGAGAAAATAGGAGGAGGAATTCCATTTTCAGCGTACCGAGCAGCCAGCTTTCATGGGGGGGGGGGGGCTGTCAGTTTTCAGATCTGGGCCAGTTTCATTTTCATTATTTCTATATCAACCATTTGATTTAATTTAAAGGCCCAGATGTTTGGGCCATGCATGTTTTAGTCTACTCACAAAGCATCCTGTTTTTTGCACCATATATTCATGGGGGGGGGAGTAGGAATGGATGAATAACTCCACAGCTGGCCTCTTTAACTACAACAGGTGTCAATTTCTGAATCAGTTCCATCAATTTTTCATAAAGATTCATCTGTGAATTTAAATTTTTATTTTAGATCCACAGAGGTTGTAAAAAGTTATATTTTTGTACTACTTCTTTTAGAATCTCCTGGGCAGCATGGTTCTTGGTGTTCTGGTCCAAAAATATAACTATCTCAATCTTTTTAAAATACATATGTTAAAACAGGCAGCATGTGATCATAAAATATACATTTATAGACTGCCTTTGGACAGACATCAAAGCATTCAGAAAGTATGTGAGGCAGAAGTTCTAGATTGCACATTGTTCTGTACGATGTAGGACTGATTCTTATAACTCAGCAGTCACCAAGTTCACATTTCTGTAATGGCATGTTCACATGGGCTTATTTCACTCCAGATAATACCATGTGGACTGTTCCACATGAGCAGGTTCAAATATTGGAAGCACATTGTTTCCAATGAAAATGTAGAATTGTAAAATGAAGGTGGTTCTTAGCTTGAGATTCTTAAAAAATAATTATGATGCAGATAATGTAGTGCAGTGCATTGAAAGAGGCTGTAAATATTGCTAGATGATTTAATGCTTGCTGGTTCAGTTTGTGATCTATGAAGATTCCAAGATCCTTTTTGCTTGTAGTATTGCTGTGAAAGGCATCCTCCATCTTCTAAGTGTGTGTTTGGTTTCTTTTTCTTAGGTGCAGTACTTTGTGTTTATTCCTGTTGAATTTTCATTCCGCTAATGTTAGCCTAGTGCTCAAGCCTATCTAGATTATTTAGAATTTTGTTTCTGTTTTCCAGGATACTAGCTATTCCTCCCAATTCTGTGTCCTCTGCAAACCTGATTAGCATTCCCAATCCAGTTTATTAATGCTGAAGAGCACTAGACCTAGAACTGAGCCCTGGGGTACCCCACTTGTTACCTCTTTCCACCTAGAGAAGCCATTAATCACCCCCCTGAGTAGGATTTTGTAGCCAGCTGTATATCCACCTGAACGTTGTTCCATTATCCCACAGTTAGGTAATTTGCTACGCAGAATATAATGAGGCAATTTTCCAAAAGCTCCGCTGAAGTCAAGATACATTAAGTCTACAGCCTTCCCTCTGTCTGTTAGGGGGGGGGTTCTCTTTGTTGCCTAAAGCTGAGCTTCCCATAACTGCATGAGTGTAGAATGAAGAGGCATGACCATAAAAAGGCCATAACTCTATTTAATAAAGTGAACAGTACTCTGGCTAGGCAATTGGGTCGGATCCAATGCATCAAAGGAGCACCCCATCCCTTCGCTGCCACCAAATTAACCTTTATTTCAGTATTTAGATATAGCCAGGATGGAATGTCTCCACAGATTCTTCCCTGTCTTTGAATTACATCCTTCAGTTGTTTCCAGCTGTTACAGGACACCCCAGAGTGTCCACCCCATCAGTATCTTATGCCTCCACTCCCACTGCATGTTTCTGCGGGTGCCCACCCCCATCGGATGCCAAATCATAAATCATTCTCAACAGGTCATAAATCATTGTCAACATGTGCCCGCGCCTTTCTTCACCCCTCCCCCTATTTTACCATGATCATATCCAGTTTACTTTTTGCTTTAGAGCCTGGATTCCTTCCAATGCCTCTAAAATGCCAAACCTTCCCAGTTGTGTCAATCATATTAACAGTTTTTTTTAATTTATTTATTTACAAGATTTTTTTAGCCGCCCTACTACTAGTTAACACATTACCGACAAAGACAATTATCTATCAAATATAATGAACAAAGTGGGGGGGGGGCTGCTCAGTGACCAGGAGGGAAAAGAGTGGGTTTCTCTCCTTGTACCCTCTTTTTAAATTCTATGGGACAGCTCCCTGGAATGTGCCTTGCACTAATGTGGCTGTTCCCTCCTGGTGCCCGTTTTTTGGTCCGGTGGCTCTCCCCCACTCACCTTCCCCGTGCCTCCACTCCCACTCTGGACAGCATCCTCTATCCATGTGGGGGTCACCATGACTCCTTTGTTTTGGTCATCTTACTCCAGCAACAACCTTTGGGCTGGTAAGTCAAGCCCTCTACTAAAGCTGAGCTTCCCATAACTGCATGAGTGTAAAATGAAGAGGCATGACCATCACAGTTTGGGTATAACTAGGCCACAACTTTATTTAATACAGTGAACAGTACTCTGGCTAGGCAATTGGGTCAGATCCAACACATCAAAGGAGCACCCCATCCCTTGGATGTTCCCAACTGTTACCGGACACCCCAGGTTGTCCACCGCATCGGTATCCCACGCCTGCCATTGCATGTTTCTCATGGTGCTCTCCCCCATTGGAGGCCAAATCATAATTCACTGTCAACCGGTCATAAATCATTATCAACAGGTCATAAATCATTGTCAACATGGGCGGATCCTGCCTTTCTTCACCCCTCCCCCCATAATTTTACCATGACCATATCTGGTTTACTTTTTGCTTTAGAGCCTGGATCTATCCCAATGCCTCTAAACACCACTAAAAGTGATCCTCACTCAGCTCTCCGCCAGAGCACTGCAGCTGAACCCAATCACCTGTGGCACAGTGTTACCCACTGTGAGTTGTCTATCTTTGACAAAGGGACACCATCTGCCGGGTACATGTCCTGAGCTGTGAAAGTGATATCCGGGTGCTTTATCCAGGTTCCGCCCCAGTTGGTGACCATATGACCAAGAGCTTTATCCAACTCTCTTCAGAGCATCTCAGTCTTTCCAGGATTTCAAGAAAATAAAGGACAGTGGTTCAGAGAGATCTTCGATCAGTTCCTTCAATACTCTTGGATGCAGTTCATTGAGCCCTGGATGAATGAGGGCTCGATGAGTTCACCTTTTTCAAGGTAATAAGGCATTCCTTGACTATTAGTTTATCAATCTTCAGCTTCAACCCTGTCCCCTACACTTGCACTTCCAATTTGTCTGGAGGGTCATTGTCTCTCCTTTAGAAAAAGACAGAGCTGAAATCAAAATTTGCTTCTGCTTTCTCTGTGTCATCTGTTATCATTTTTCCCCATCACAGATGAGTAGCAGAGCCACTTTCTTTGGCTCTTGCTATGTATGTACATGAAGAATGCTTTTTTTGTTGCTTTTTGTGTCTCTCGCTAACCCCAGCTCATTTTCCACTTTTGCTTTTGTACTGCCATCACAATAGAGTATTTTCTCCAGTACTGTTAGTTTTCAACCCAATTCCGAAATTAATTGAACAATTTTATTATTTTGAGGATTTTAAAATTGTGTGAAGTATAGGCATTAAGTTATTTGCTATCTTATGTCAATATGTTCTCTTTTGTTTATCGTACCCACAATGAAAGTGATTCAATTAGAAACTTCAGGGAGGAATCAGATATTTTTATTTCCAAAAAAACTGCCACAATTTTTGATGTCATTTGCAGTCTTATGTGGGACATCTATTGGAATCAGATCTGCATTAATTTATATGGTAACACTTCCCAGACTATGAGTTTAGAGTCTTGGTTTCACCATTGTTCAAGGTATCAATTGAGATTGATCAGAATGGAAAGAACTTCTGTACATGTGCATAGAGGCGTACAGCTCAAGATTACTTAACTTAACCAAAGGAAACAAAGATGAAAATATTTTCCAGAATTAACTTGACACTTTCAAGAGCCAATAACATTAATATTTTCCTTCAACAGTATTTTGAAAGCCTGGCAAGAAAAATAATTACTCATTCATATATATTAACATTCTCATACTGCATTGTCTAATTCTGACTCATCCTCAACAGGATATTAATGTTTAACCAACAAAATGAACAATTTTTTGCTTTTATTCTAGATATTTTCTCCCTACAAGGGTTTTTCCATAGAGTATCACTAATGAGATTTTTTAAAAAACATAATTATTCCATATGTGCATTAGCACACTGTTGATTCAATAATGCAGTTCATCACCAAATATAAATCCTGATTTCCAAAAGAGCTATGTGTGTGTGTGTGTGAGTGTGTGTCCATCCTAAGTATGGAGAAAGCAAATTAAAAAATAAGATAGAGCAGGAACAGAGGAAATAAGCCATGGAAGAGAAGTTAATATATAGTTATGGTTAACATATAGTGAGTGAATTATAAAATGATGTGAACTTGACAGTGGTTAAGGAAAGGGCAGACCTCAAGTATGTTTGAGATGAAGCACCAAATGTCTAGATTTGGACTCGTCCAGCTGATGTATGTGATGAGGCTTTGATTCAGGTAATAGAGTGGAAGTTAAGCTAATTTCCTTCTACAGAAAGCCTGAGAAACTGTCAGTGACTACCAAGAAAGTGTGCCCTCACTGGACATGTGGCCAATGAAAGGTGAAATTGAGGTGGCACATTCTTGAAAGAGATCAATGGTGTGGCACGAGGCAGCCCAAAATATATGGTGTGCTGTAAAAAATAAAGAAATGCTATAAAATACCTGAAAGTATTGAAAGGGGCCGTAGTGTACATACTATTGAGCACAAACACACTTCAGCCTGAATGAAAGCCCAGATCATGGCTGTACTGGGTAGAGGGATTTTGGGACTTGTAGTCTCAAACTATATGTGTAGGCACACGCTTACTGTACCAACCAAGCACTGGAACAGTACTTGATTTGCACATTTTGATGGTTACACCAATCTAAACTAGACAAAGATATCTCATAAGTTTGAGATCAATGAGATCCTAGAAGCAAAATAATACTGAAATGGTGAAATGCCAGAAGGCAGATTTTTATTGCACTGGAAACAAAATGAACAAAGCTTAAAGCGCTATTATGTTGGATTTGAAATATCGCTTTCTGACCTGAGTTTGCATATTGGGTCACTGGTGCATTTACTGTGAAATGGTTCTTGATAGAAATGAAGCCACAAGTGCAGCAATGAATTCCGTGATAAGGAATATAGTAGGAAAAGCAGTCGAAAATGAGTGCCTGTTTCTTCTGTTCATTATTTATGTTTCTCCTTAAGTGCAGCTGCAGAAGATGTCGCAGTGGAGCAACCAGATCACACAAACAGGTGTGTGACTGCATCTGATCAGTACCTTCCTAAACTTCACCTTCCAAGTTCTGCAGCCAGAGCTTCTTACATGTAAATATTGAGCAGAATGTTGGCCCAGAGGAATAGCTTGGCACAGCATTATGGGAAGAAAACAATATATTCTGAAATAAGTAAATAAAAGAGAGCCACCATTCTACATTATCTCAAAAACCAGACCCTGTTATGTAACTCTAATCCTAGCCTGCACTGGATGCAGAATATCTTGCCTAGGCCACCTGCTCTCCCTTGAGTATTACATAAAACTCATTCAAATCATTTTCTTGGTTACCTTTACCAGATTCCTGAAATGGAATTCAGAACTTGCCTACTTTTGAGCTAGACTCCCTTTCTCAGTGAGATGTGATGGAGGTAGAGCTGTTAACACCTATGCCCATATGTCTACATGAACTGAACTACTCTGTCAGTGTGACAGACAGAATGAACTGGGAAGGAAAATAGCAATCCTGGGATGCTCCCTGATAACATCATGATCTCAGGAATATTTGCTGATGATCCAGACTTCTGTTCACAAAAGACAAAAGCAACTGTGTTAAGACTAAAACATTGGATTGTTAAGACTAGGGGAATCTAAAGCAACTCTTACTGTTCACCATCAGCTCCAGAATCTGCTTCTTCTTCTTGTTGTTGTTCAGTCGTTCAGTCGTGTCCGACTCTTCGTGACCCCATGGACCAGAGCTCGCCAGGCCTTCCTATCCTCCACTGCCTCCCGGAGTTTTGTCAAATTCATTTTGGTTGCATCGATGACACCGTCCAACCATCTCATTCTCTGTCGTCCTCTTTTCCTTTTGCCTTCGATTTTTCCCAGCATCAGGGCCTTTTCCAGGGAGTCCTCTCTTCTCATGAGGTGGCCAAAGTACTGGAGCCTCAGCTTCAAAATCTGTCCTTCCAGTGAGCATTCGGGGTTGATTTCTTTCAGAATGGATAGGTTTGATCTCCTTGCAGTCCAGGGGACTCTCAAGACTCTCCTCCAGCACCACAGCTCAAAAGCATCAATTCTGCGGCGATCAGTCTTCTTTATAGTCCAGCTCTCACTTCCATACATCACTACTGGAAAAACCATAGCTTTAACCATCCTGACCTTAGTTGGCAAAGTGATGTCTCTGCTCTTTAGGATGCTATCTAGGTTTGCCATTGCTTTCCTCCCAAGAAGCAGGCGTCTTTTTATTTCGTTGCTGCAGTCGCCATCTGCAGTGATCAAGGAGCCCAAGAAAATAAGCTCTGTCATTGCCTCCATTTCTTCCCCTTCTATTTGCCAGGAGGTGATGGGACCAGTGGCCATGATCTTAGTTTTTTTGATGTTGAGCTTCAGCCCATTTTTTTCACTCTCCTCTTTCACCCTCATTAAGAGGTTCTTTAATTCTTCCTCACTCTCTGCTATTAGAGTAGTATCATCTGCGTATCTGAGGTTGTTGATATTTCTTCCGGCAATCTTAATTCCGGCTTGAGATTCATCCAGACCGGCCTTTCTCATGATGTACTCTGCATATAAGTTAAATAGGCAAGGTGACAGTATACAGCCTTGTCGTACTCCTTTCCCGATTCTAAACCAGTCAGTTGTTCCATATCCAGTTCTGACGGTTGCTGCTTGTCCCACATATAGATTTCTTAGGAGACAGATAAGGTGTTCAGGCACTCCCATTCCTTTAAGGACTTGCCATAGTTTGTTGTGGTCTACACAGTCGAAGGCTTTGGCATAGTCAATGAAGCAGAAGTAGATGTTTTTCTGGAACTCTCTGGCTTTCTCCATAATCCAGCGCATGTTGGCGATTTGGTCTCTAGTTCCTCTGCCCCTTCGAAATCCAGCTTGTAGTTCTGGAAGTTCTCTTTCCACATACTGCTGAAGCCTGCCTTGTAGAATTTTGAGCATAACCTTGCTAGCATGTGAAATGAGTGCAATTGTGCGATAGTTGGAGCATTCTTTGGCGTTTCCTTTCTTTGGGATTGGAATGTAGACCGATCTTTTCCAGTCCTCTGGCCACTGCTGGGTTTTCCAAATTTGCTGGCATATCTTATGCAGCACCTTTACAGCATCCTCTTTTAAGATTTTAAAGAGTTCAATTGGAATGCCGTCACCTCCACTGGCCTTGTTGTTTGCAATGCTTTCTAAGGCCCACTTGACTTCACTTTCCAGGATGTCTGGCTCCAGGTCAGCAACTACGCTATCTTGGTTATCAGGGATGTCCAGATCTTTCTGATATAATTCTTCTGTATATTCTTGCCATCTCTTCTTGATCTCTTCTGCTTCAGTTAGGTCCCTACCATTTTTGTCCTTTATCATATCCATCTTTGCACGAAATGCCCCTTTAATATCTCCAATTTTCTTGAACAGATCTCTGGTTTTTCCTTTTCTGTTGTTTTCCTCTATTTCTTTGCACTGTTCATTCAAGAAGGCCGCCCTGTCTCTCCTTGCTATTCTTTGGAAGTCTGCATTCAATTTTCTGTATCTTTCCCTTTCTCCCTTGCATTTTGCGTCCCTTCTCACCTCCGCTATTTGTAGGGCCTCGTTGGACAACCACTTTGCTTTCTTGCATTTTCTTTTCTTTGGAATATTTTTCATTGCAGCCTCCTGTACAATGTTACAAGCCTCCATCCATAGTTCTTCAGGTGTTCTGTCCACCAAATCTAGTTCCTTGAATCTATTCTTCACTTCCACTGTGTATTCATATGGGATTTGACTTAGGTTATACCTGACTGGCCCAGTGATCTTCCCTACTTTCTTCAGTTTGAGTTTGAATTTTGAAATAAGAAGCTGATGATCTGAGCCACAGTCAGCACCAGGTCTTGTTTTTGCTGACTGTATAGAGCTCCTCCATCTTTGGCTGCAGAGAACATAGTCAATCTGATTCCGGTATTGTCCATCTGGTGATGTCCATGTGTAGAGTTGCCTTTTGTGTTGTTGGAAAAGAGTGTTTGCAATGACCAGCTTGTTCTCTTGACAAAACTCAATTAGCCTTTGCCCTGCTTCATTTGGAACTCCAAGGCCAAACTTGCCAGTTATTCCTTTTATCACTTGACTCCCTACTTTAGCATTCCAATCCCCTATGATGAGAAGAACATCTTTCTTTGGTGTCAGTTCTAGAAGTTCTTGTAAGTCTTCATAAAATTGGTCAATCTCAGACTCTTCAGCACCGGTAGTTGGAGCATAAACTTGGATTACTGTGATGTTCAAAGGACTGCCTTGGAATCGTACCGAGATCATTCTATCATTTTTTAGGTTGTATCCCAGCACTGCTTTTCTCACTCTATTGTTGACTATGAAGGCTACTCCATTTCTTCTATGGGATTCTTGTGCACAGTAGTAGATGTGATAGTCATCTGAACTGAATTCACCCATTCCTGTCCATTTAAGTTCACTGATGCCCAGGATGTCAATGTTTATTCTTTCCATTTCACGTTTGACCACATCCAGCTTACCCTGGTTCATAGATCTCACATTCCAGGTTCCTATGCAGTATATCTCTTTGCAGCATTGGACTTTCCTTTCTCTTCCAGGCACGTCTGCAGCTGAGCGTCCTTTCGGCTTTGGCCCAGCCACTTCATTAGCTCTGGAGCTACTTGTACTTGTCCTCCGCTCTTCCTCAGTAGCATGTTGGACACCTTCCGACCTGAGGGGCTCATCTTCCAGCGTCATATCTTTTAGCCTTTTGTTTCTGACCATGGGATGTTCTTGGCAGGGATACCGGGGTGGCTTGCCAGTTCCTACCCCAGGAAGTCTTATTACAGGCCTCATTGTCACCAGTGTAATTAGCCTTACAATGATGAAAGCAAAGTTCAGCCTGTTTTATTTTGTAGCCTCACTGATCAAATGGGACACAAAAGTAGAAATGTGCCCCATTTATAAGATATTCCAGACTGAGGCAAACAGCTATCTATAACACCTAAAAGAACTCCAGGAGGTATTTGGGAATATAACTGCACACAGTCCCTCTCTATGAAGATTGCAGTGATGAAATTCTTGCATTGACACTTGAGCCCCCACAAAAAAAAATGTTGTTGCACCATCTCCTTTAAAAAATAAAATAAAATTTCAATGTACTGTACAAATGTGGTGTGTACATGTGCAGAGTACTGTGCCAGAGGAGTGGGGGGGTTTTCTGCCTCACTGCCAAAGATCAATTCGTTTTGGGGCAGATATGGAAACAACTCATTAAAACTGATATGACTCATTTGCTGCTACCAGACAGCAGGAATGATTGTTTAAAAGCACAGGGCTTGCTAAGAAACCTGTTGCTGGCCCACTGTTCACCCTTTGACTGTTTGCCCATATGCCCACCTGTCTGATATTGTCTCTACTCCCCCAGTCTCCCCCATCACCTACACGATTGCCCTCCCCAGCCTGCCTGTTACCCCACCACCACCCCTTGTCCACCTGGTCAGCCCCCTCTTTCTGCCTCCACATCACTTCATTGCCTGGCTGGTCACACACACCTTCACCGTCAAGCTGCTCACATGTGACTTTAGCCTGTCTCTCTCTCTCTCTCTCTCTCTCTCTCTCTCTCTCTCTCTCTCTCTCTCTCTCTCTCTCTCTCTCTCTCTCTCTCTCCCTCCTTCTGCTTGCTTCTTCTGGCAGTAGAAACAGGCCCTCAGATTACATGTTAATTCTTAGTGAACAGATATGTCCTTCTCCTTGCAATCACTTTTCACACTAGAAAGAAACTATGTCTGACTTGTTTCCCACTCATTCCAGACATCTGCATCTCTAAATTGGTCCAGATCTAGACTGCTTTAGATGGTGTCTCTCTTTGTTGTAGTACTGAATCTGGCCAATTTGTTTTGTTTGGAAATCAGTTTGAATCACTCCAGTTTGTTTGATAGATGGGATTATGCTGCAACAGCTGTTTACCTTTAATTAAAATGAAAACCTCTACTTTCAATCATTGTATCAACTCCTGAGGACTATTAAATACACTTTAATTATCATTGGCTGTAATCCTGTTGGTAGAACTTCATGCACAGAACACTGATTATGTCATGGGATGTGGCATTTTCTTTGTAACTAAAAGTTTCTTATTCCATCTCCCAGGTGCTGTGGTTCCCCAGAGATTCTTTTCAACCTTGGGAAAGCCTTTGAGAGTCATGGGATGGGAGAGGGAGTCTTTAATGTTTAAAAACATCCCTTCCCAATCTCAGTGTTTCAAATCATAATGAATGGAATCCAGTCCAAATTCATCATTCTCAATTCTACTGACCTGATACATCTAAGTATGTGCTGATCACTCTCCTGCTTATATTAGTGGGATTTAAAGGTTCTTAGTATCAGGTCAGTCATTTCCTAACTCTGCTATTTTTAAACAATTAGACTAGGACAAAGTTCTCCTTAGAAGGGTTGAGTTCAGTACAGCATCTTTATCTTTATTCCTAGTCAGCAAAACACTCTGCTCTGAAACTATTATGCAAAATGCCTGCCTGTCTGGAGTATGAGCGAAATCTGAAGTGATGCATTAGCGAAATTCAATTTGATGGTAAAGCTTTATGATTTAGTGGTGTTATTTAGGCTGATGCGTTCATATTTTGAAAACTTATAAACCTGTCACATCCATTATTAATAGTAATAATATACAAAAGATCGATAAGACTCTTGAGTTTAGATACTGTGTTTATATTATTAGAGGAGAATAAATTATTCAGACAGGTGTTTCATTGAATTCAACCAGTACAATTCAAGGCAATTACACAGACATCCACATTACTCTATTTTGGTCTCTTAATCCAGTTTAGGCAAATGCAAAGATGTTGGTGAGGTTTATTTCCTAATAAATAAATAAATAAATATTGGAGAAGGCTCTATTGCATTTCCTGCAGTTTAAGCAATATTAAATATGCCCTGCTGGCACTACATTTTTATTCTCTGAATGTATGGTTCAAAGAAAACATAGTTGCTCTGGTAACTTATGGAATACAGGGGGATATATACTACATTTTTTAAAATGGTGCTTAGTAAATTTTCTTTTATCAGGCTCTCGGTGGATTCTGAGAGTTGTAGTCCAGAACAGACACTCAATCAGATCAGACTTCTTATCCATCTAGCCTAGTGATGACTGTTCTGTCAACAGCTTCCCACATCTGGGTAAGTGTTTTTCACACTGGCTACTACAGGAGACCTTTTAACTGACGTTGACTGGCATTTTTGTACATGTACAACATTGGTCTATCATTGCTTTTCCTGTAAAACATGAAGCACCTTTTAGAGTTGATTCAATATAGAGGAAAGAAATGGGAGTTGTGTACAAAGAGGGCCTTGTAGGTTTCACCTGCTGAGATATTTTTTTTAGCCCTGTGGGGAAAAAAAATCACACAAAGCACTCACTTTTAATATGGCAGGAAAGTTCCACTGAAATTACAGGAGAAAAATGTGAAGGACCGTAGTCCCCTTTTTTGCACCCCAGAAAGCAATTTTCATGCATTTATTTATTGCTATTTATTGATTTGTAGCAGGGATGCAGAAGACATTATTTCACTTCACATTTCTATTTCCTGGTTTTGTGGAGGTAGATCTTAAGCCACCAAGTGTAGCAGTTTTCTTTTCTTTGTAAATGAATTTATATCTGGCATTTTTCCCATAGAAAAACTCAAGGAAATTTGTATTGTTTTCTCTGTCCTCTCATAATTGTGTTCAATAGAGTAGTAATGAAAATGCACTGTACAATGTGCATTCTAAAGCCAAGTTTGTTGCATGCTGCATTCACTATGTCCAGAAAATTCCTCGAGGCCATCTTGATTCCAGTCTTTGACACAATCACATCCAACTTTTACTATAGACATTTGCTGTCATATTTGCTGTCATATGTTAGTAGTCATACAAATATCTCTTAAATCATGATCTTTGTTGACCCACAGCTTCATCACGGTACAGTGTTCAACTTTATCAAAGGCTTTGTCCAAGTCAATAGAGTAATTTTAGGTGGCATATTTTTGGTGTAATATGACTTGGTGTGACAAGTCATATTTACTCCTTGTTTCTAAAACAATTCTTCCTGCAACATTTCATGGAAATGTTGGCTATTTTTGTAAGTTTTTTTTAAAGAGAGCTGATTAAAAGTAGGCAACAATCTTTTATTAGCTATACATAGTCTTATGGATTTTAATTATGAATATTTCTGCAAAGTGACATTTCAATCTTCCCCCTTCTTATCCCTACATTTTTATCTATACAACTTGGGGAGATCAGAAGAGATCTAACTTCTTAAATTAGGGCTAAAATCATGCACCTGATTCAAGAAGGGGGAAAGAAGCAGTGCTGCGCTTTGATTACTTGGAGTAGCTCTCCCATGGCTATTTATGAGCCTAATTTGAATAATACATGGAAATAATATTCCTTATGTCACAGACACTGATTTTATCTTTGCTTTGTACCTTAGGTTTTAGCTTTCTATATGAAACAAGAAATATATTTTAGCTTTTTAAAATGTATTACCATTTCGTTGACGTAGTGAACCCTGTAGATTCTGTATTTATTTGTTAATCATGATGTTGGAGGCCTGATTTCACATAATTTTTGAACCATAGAAATGTTGAATTCTGGCGTTCAGTCAGAAGTGTGATCCTCAGATAAAAAATGGCCAGCCTGAACTCTCATTTCAGCCAACTGCCTCTTAAGTCATTGAAATCTATCAAGTCATTTAGTCTATATATTTTATAATATTCTACTCATGTGTGGTCAAAATGATAAACTGTCACTGTTCTCTGGCACAGCTGATTACTTGATTATACAAAAGATGTTTGAAATGACCGATACATTCAGGAACTGGAGTCTAATCAAAAAGAATAAACATGCTATGAGCAGATTAAACATAGAAACACTGGATGACTCATATTATATAAATGAAAATATCGGGACTAGTCTAATTTCTCTAAAAGTTAAATTCTTAGTTGATCTGTCCCACTGTGGAGAAGAAGGCATCTTGCATGCCACTCACAATGCAGGTGTTTTTACTTGCATTTCTCAACACCAGCAGCACTGGAGGAGCTGGAAGGGGGGTCACTTCTTCACTCCCTTAGCCTAAAATCTTCCCAAAAAAATTGTTCACCCCTCTGGTTGCGTTTAATTTTGTTTTGCTAGGGAGGATGAGAGAGTCTCACACACCATTTTGCAGAAAAAAGACTGTGCCCAGAGGCTTCCAAAAGCAAAAATAAAAAAATGATTATTATTTTTTTAAAAAACACCCCTCTGCTTCTTTTCTTTTAGGGATATTAAACAGCTGGAGGCCCACAGGGAACCCCCCCCCCCCAAAAAAAAACAAGCTTGCCTGCCATGAACTATAGGATAGCTGTATAATGCACTTTATTTGTTTGCTTGTTTATCTGTTTTATTTGATTGTTTGCCACCTTACTTCATACAGGGTCCAACTCTATAACACCACTAGTTATGCACATATATTTTATCTTTATTTTTAAAGAAAACCATTTCAATGTGATACATCGCTTAGGAGTGGAAAGGAGTGAGTGTTTAAATTAGAGAAGCAGATATACAGGTGATTAACTAGCCCTACAGAAGCCCGGAAGTTACAGAACAGTGAGGGCAAGATTAGCTGATTCTTGGGTTGTTGGGTTTTTGAATAGTTGCACTCTCACTTTCTCACATCTCTCTTCTTTTGTGCATTCCTGATTCTTTTTAGTTCAAATTCTTTAGCCTCTTCTTTGATGGTATTTCCCCTTGCATTTTGATCTCTAGCGGCAGCTTCCTAATTGACTATTAAAATCCTTCAATGTTGTCTTCAGTATATCCTTGAACCATATATTTTGCCACTTACACAATTGAGTACTTGCAAGGAGCTCTCCAGAGAAAAATCTTTGGGGTGATGATTGTCCAACATCCAGACAACATGGCTAGCCTGTTAAAGTTGCTGTTGTTTCAAATATGTAAACATGCTTTACAATCCAATAAGACCAATTATGCATTACAAATGGACTGCCTCGTCCCTCAAAAATTAGGACAGGTGGATTCAGAGCTGACTTATCTTCAGGAATGAAAATTCAATCCTTCTAAGAATTAATCTTTATTTAATCCCGATTCCTCTATCAACTAGTTAGTTAGTTAGTTAGTTAGTTAGTTAGTTAGTTAGTTAGTTAGTTAGTTAGTTAGTTAGTTATGCATGCTATTGGGTAGCATGGTAGGAAGTGATGTGGCAGCATATTTTGATATGAAATTCATCACAATATATGATCCAGTATGGAAGTCTCATGTCACAGGAACTTTCTGGATAACACTCTTTCTGTTTCAAAGGATGAAGGCTGAATTAACCCTTATTTTGCTATAATAATAATATTCTTGCATGACTAGGACTGGAGATTGCTAGTGTCAAAAGAAGCCTATGTGATTCAGAAAATTCATGTGATACTACATTCCAGGAATGATACTGATAAGCAGCAGGACCTGCGATGCAGAGAGTGAAAAACTTATATTAGTACAAAGGTCAATTATATACATTAAAAATGCACATAAGCAAACATGCAGAAATAGAGATATTTTCAAATATAAGCTATTTATGTACAATGTCTCATGAGATGAAATCCTGTTGCTCAGTTCCATATGCACTGCAGGGACAATATCATAATTAGTGGCAAATCAGCAGTTATCAAAAGCTTGCTTTGGTGGCTTCAGGGTGCAGGTTACATGCTCCTCAAAATCCCCTTCAATCAGTAGCAATTAGCTGATGTTGCCATTGTCATTGTGCATGTAAAGCTATACAATGGGATTTCAGTCAGTGTGTATAAAATTGTATGTATGAACTGTAAGAGTGTGCATTTTTTTTTTAACTTTATGCAACTGACTGAGGAACTCGGATGTTTACAGATTATTTGTATCCTTTACAAAAGTCAATCAAGCATGCAAAGATTGTAAGAACTGACTTGGAGATGGCTATCTCTTAGATAAATGAGGTAGGCCTTTATCTTGATTATATTTTATAGTGTGTGAATCACAGAAGCTTAAGCAGTGAACCTCCCAGTCAATAAAACAGATTAAGCAGATTTCATTGAAAACTTATCTTCCCCTCAAGGGAAATCCATCAGTAACCTCTCTCTGTCTCTCTCTCTCTCTCTCTCTCTCTCTCTCTCTCTCTCTCTTTTTGAAGTGTATGACAAAACACATGTTGATCTATGATGTCAATAAATGCAAGGCCAGATTCAGCCAAAATTTGACTCAAGTCACAATTCGCAAATGGTGAAATTCAGAAGGAGTATTTGTAGTTAATGTAAGTAGGAATCCTAAATGCTAAATATCCCATAATGCTCTGTTATTTTAGCACAGTAAAATACATTGGTCAGTAGGTCCCTTGATTGAATGAGTCTACTTTAGTGTGGTTTACTACACTAAGCAACAGAATTTTAGCCAATGATTTTTATCTCAAGCAACCTTTCTGTTTTTGCCCGCCTGATAAGATTAAACATATGAGTATAGATGTATGGCCAACAGATACCTAGATTTAGGTCCCTGTACCCTAGTACTCCCTGGTGTAAGATCATCTGTTTCACAGGACTGATACTGTAGAGGAATCTGACCCTGGATCGTAATCTCAGGACCATGCTGTCCTAATTATCAAAATATTGGGTACAAAGGAAGTTGCAATGCAAAATATATAGAAGGCAGCCATCTGGAGAAAATTGCCCTAAATATTAAGTTGTATTATCTGTGTTAGGGAATAAGATATTCTTCTGAGTTGACTATCCAGCCTGATTGATGCATTATTTCTAAATATTGTACAGAAAAGAGTAATCATATTTATCTTGCAAAATTTCATAGCCTTGTTAATTTGGACACATCGTTTGACCCTGATATTCAGCGTTATTTATTTCTACAGTTTGATATATGGAATGCCTAACACTAGGAGAAGTGGAAGATCACACAAACAGGATTAAAATCACAATTTGAGATGAAATGTAGGCAATTCATGGTCCTACAGATGTTGTGGCATTGCAGTTTCTGTAATCTATCACCACTGGACATGTTACTTCAGGGAGCTAGACTCCAACCACCCCATTGTGGACACGTTATTTTAGATAGATCAGGAAAATCAGTGAAGAAAGTGGAAGAGGGGAGACGTCCTAGCTGATAAGGAAAACAGGCATTGCATGTAGACTTATTTGTGCTTAGGGTATGGACTATTGAAATCCATGGGACATAATAGCCATGGTTCACTTTTCTCACCTGCTAGAAAACGTCTCCTATGTTTGGCTATGTAAATCTTGAGAAGCAATGAAGGACGTGTGAGGACTATGCCTGGACTAAGCTCCATGACAATTGAAAGTGAAGAAGACTAAATCTCAGGAAGTATATTTTTATCTACAGTTTAAGGAGGCTATGAAAAGAATGTGGCAAGATAAATGCCTTTACTTGCATATTTAAGAGTCTTCCACTTCCAAAATGAAATACTATTACTGTGACCCCCGCCTATCGTGGGGGTTAGGGACCTGACCCAACCTGCAATAAATGAAATCCATGATATGTGGATCCAGATTGGGTCTGGCCTGGGGGGGGCTAACTGGCACACTTGTACTTACCCTCAACCTGGTGCTGCCCCAAATGGGCCTGCAAGGGCCTTCCTGTGGCTTCTGGAGGCCCCAAAAGGGCCTCCCTGTGAACCAGAAGTCACTTCTGGGTCTCCAAAGATCATTTCTGAGGCCTCCAACAGGCCTAGAAAGGCCTTTGGGGGCCTCAGAAATGACTTTCTGCAAACTGGAAGTGACTTCTGGTTCACAGGGAAGCCATTTTCAGTCCTCCAGAAGCCCCGAGAAGGCCCTCGCAGGTCCGTTCGAGGCAGCGCCAGTCCTGGGGTAAGGGGGGGAAGGCCATTTTTCATATGCTGTGGTCCTGCAATACAGTGGGACTACAGTATATGAACTGCGAACAGGTGAGGGACAATCGTATAACCCTTCTGCTCTATGTTTTCCATGTTATGTTTCTGGAAAGCTGCATGCTTTCCCTGCCTACACATGGTCTATAATGAGATACATCTTGCAGTGTTTGCTTCCTGTTTGCATGTGTGGGTAGTTTTATCATAGAATCATAGAACAGTGAAGTTGGAAGGGGCCTACAAGGCCATCAAGTCCAACCCCCCTGCTTGAGGCAGGAAAACAAATCAAAGGACATGTGCCAACTGGTTGTCCAAATTTCTCTTGAACATCTCCAGTGTTGGAACACTGATAACTTCTTGAGGTAATTGGTTCCACTGTCATAATGAAGTTTTTCCTAACATTCAGCTCAAAGTTCTTGTAACTTGAGCCTGTTGTTGTGCATCCTTCATTCTGGGATGATCAAGAGCAGACCTTCCACCTCTTTCTTTATGACAATTTCAAATATTCAAAAACTACTATCATATCACCCCATAATCTTATTTTCTCCAGGCTAAATATTTATTTATTTATATATTTTAGTGTATTTCTCCTTGGAAAAGGACCCAAGGTGGCTTACAGTAATGAGGGACAATAGACAGTCCAGGACAATTAAGACATGTTCAAGTATTGAGAACAGGGAATTGAGGGACATCTTACAGCATTAAAAGACAGCATTACAATTAAAGCCACAAGAGAATGTGAGCAGTTAAAAATGGACTAAAATTCTATGTTAAAGGTATGAGTGATGGAAACTAACATTGAGAACATAGTGTCAACGCAATCACACAAGGTTACAAGTGGTTATAAACACAACATCTATGTGATCATATAGATTCATATAAAAGACACACAATAGGTTGCCCAATTGTTTCCTCATGGGGCTTTGTATAAAGGCACCTCTGAACTAGTTCTAATTTGTCAGCATCTTTCTTGAAGTGCAGTATCCAAAACTGTCTTTGTGTCCATATTACACTGTGGCTATTGTTCATCTTATGATCTACAAGAATTCCAAGATCCTTTTCACTTGTAGTATTGCTGAGCCAGGTGTCCCCCATCTTATCACTGTGCATTTGGTTTCTAGCCACAGTACTTTGTGCTTATCCATGTTACATTTTATACTGTCGAATTTAGCCCAGTGCTCCAGCCTACCAAGATCATTTTGATTTTTGTTTCTGCCTTCCATGGTATTAGCTATTCCACTCAAATTTGTGTCGTCTGCAAATTTTATTAGTATTCCCTTCAATCCCTTGTCCACATCATTAATAAAAATGTTGAAGAGTACTGATCCCAGGACTGACTTTGGGCTTCTTGTTACCTCCTCCCATTTTGAGAAGGAACCATTAAACATCACCATCTGAGTACGATTCTGTAGCCAATTGTGTATCCCCTTTACTTTTAATCTATCCAGCATATACCGTGTTTCCCCGAAAATAAGACAGTGTCTTATATTAATTTTTGCTCCCAAAGATGTGCTAGGTCTTATTTTCAGGGGATGTCTTATTTTTCCATGAAGAAAAATACGGTACAAATTAATGTTATCTTATTATGGGGAGGCCTTATTTTGGGGGGATGCCTTATATTTCAGTGTGAGGAAAAACTGTAAGCAGGTCTTATTTTCAGGGGATGTCTTATTTTCGAGAAAACGGGGTATGTCAATAGATCACATGTGGATATAGTAAGGCTGACTATGTCGGATGGGAATTGCAACAACATTTGGAGGGCCACAGTTGTCAGTTCCTCCTGGAGAATTAACAGCTGCTGCTGTTCAACAGGCACCGAATGGGACTGTTTCCAGCAATAAAGGCAAAGCCAGTACTGATAATATCTGCCTTCTAAGATAAAGTTAATAGCCTTTTGCCTTCCCTCAGTAACAAGTGCAATATTATAATTTATGGTGGAGAATTGTAGCTAATTAACAAATCACTGTTTGTATCCTCCTCAGATGCCAGTTGCATGAATCGATGTGCAACAAAGGATACAAGGGGCAACCCATTATCAAGGGGCAATTGACAGCTGTGATTTGTGTCATTCCACTTACATCAGCCTAATTAACCAATAGGATTCTGGCCAAAATTTTTTTTTTTTTGCCTGAACCACAAGCCAAAAACCACATGCTATATAAGCTATTGATGAGTATGAAATGCTGTGGTTTTGTTTGTTTGTTTGTTTTTACAAAAAAGCAACCTTTTTTTTTTAAATTTCAACCACTTTTTCCTGAAGCTTTGATTCTTTCTGTAACAAAGGACAGAAAACATAGTCAACAAAGCTATGCGGAAATATATTTAAATTTGAATCTCTGCCACATTACTGTGGTTAGAGCTATATTTGGAAGGGAAAACATTCAAAATACTGTACTTATTTATAAAACTGGTTGATGTATTTGGTGTATCATTTAAAATCTAGCTCAGAGGTTCTTTTTAAAAGCTAAAATGTATTTGTGGAAGATGACACAGTGAACACATTTGCATCACTTGTACACCATTGCTGTTGGAAAAAAATACCAGGCATATACCTATATATTTCCATTGTAATCTCTCTCTCTCTCTCTCTCTCTCTCTCTCTCTCTCTCTCTCTCTCTCTCTCTCATATTACTAAATATATTTCTATGACTTTCAGACATTTTCTTCATGCAGCATGTCCCATCAAACAACTGCAAATCCAAGAGAGGATGGATGATATTAGAGTGTTCTGGAAGAGGAAATTTAGCACCTAAGCCAGCCTAGTAAGCATTACTTGTCAACAGTTTTGACCCTTTTTGCTTGCTTTCAGGGCTGTGATCTCAGTTTAATGGATGCACTTGACAGTAGCAATCCTTTACGAGTACTCTAAAAGCAGACATAAGTAAAACAACCCAAACCACATCCATTGTTAATAATTGATGCTTATTCAGCATTGGTGAGCATTGATTATAGGCTTAAAAGGAAGTTCTTTGCAATATTGATTTTGATGCTTTCGACTTGCTTGCTATATCAAGACTGAAAGCACCACTCTCTTAATGGAAGTTGGTCACATTTCTTAAAAAATTAAGCAGTCTTAAAGCACATGTGATTCAATACTAGCCACTATCCTTTTTTCACAGCATGGACACTATGTCCTTGAAGAAATGTCAAGAAAAGTGTAAGATTCTCCAGCTTTAAAAGAGAGTGTAAATTAATATCCAGACAGCCTCATTGAAAATGGAAATCACTTTGGGGAGCTAGTTTGCATTTTTATGAACAATAAAAGATAACTTGGGCAGCAAACATCCATTCGTCTCAAAGAAAATACCACAAATGTTAAGATTTTTCCATTGTATACATATTTTGAAGCTGGAAATACACAGATTCAAGGAGAATAATTATAGCTTGGTTAGAGGAATTGTTGTGACACTTCAGGCTGGAAAAAAAGATTTAACAGTCATCTTTATTAATGAATTAATATTTGGGGAAAATAATGTTTTATTTTGACATTAGAAAACTCTGCTGTTCTTCTGTCTCCTTGCTTAAACTTCCTTCTCTTTCTCCCCCCCCCCCCCATGAACCTTATATAAATGAAAAACTTTGATTTGATTAGCTGCTCATGGAGAGCTTTCCTTTCAAGCAGCCTTTGAGAAGCCCAGCAATCAAGAAAGCTAAAAGTCATTCAAAAACTAAAAACCCCATTGAACCATGATACAAAATGTTTCCCAAGGGGATGATGCTCAAAGTCCTCTCATTAATTGAGCACTACAGATTCCATTTTAAAAATAATTCAGCACAACACAGCTTAGGAAGGAGATACCATGGCAATATTCTTGATCTATTGGTAGACTGGAGTCACCTTTGAATTATTTGCCCAAATAACATTTGTAGTTTATATGCTATATAGATAATATTCTCAAGCAATACTGCCGCAGAGGATGGGAAGAAAGATCTTTAGCTATCCTTCGGCTGGGTGAAAAAAAAAAGACTGGATTTATAGTTTAATAACCCGCAATACAGCATCTAAAGTACATGCAGGATTTCCCAGCAGCCACTGCAATATTGTAGAAACAATCTAGCAACATTAAAAAGGTAAGTTTTTCCAAGCACCAAATAAGAATGAGGTCAGCTGAGAATGGCATGGAAGTTGAACATTTCATTAAAACCAAACACTTTATCATCACTATTAAATCTAAGGAAGGATGGAACAGGCCATGTTAACCTATTTATAGGAAGTGGAAAGAATGTATTGTCAAGTACAGTGGCCTTGCTGTGATTTCTGCATTTTAAAAATATATAACATGGTATTGAAATTTTGCAGTCCTGGTACTTAACCCAGCCAAAAGGTTATTTTTTGAATTTGGTTGTGTTTTGTATCATTAGGATGAAAGAAAACGTTCTGTTACTCTCTGCAGCTAGCAACTGAGAGGCTTATTTTGTTTCTGTTTCTCAGAATAGGACTTCCTTCCTGCATGAATGATTTTAGCCACCATATAGTTTTGATCGTTGGTAGATTTCTATATCTCTCAGAGAAGCTGATGGTGCTAATTGTGCACACATATGCATGCATCCTTTTTGGCCATCTGTTTATCTGAGTTGTTGTAGAACTGTAGGACTAGCTGTTTATACGACGTGACTACACTAGGGATGGGCATTTCATTTCGGAACCAGTAGGTTAAAAAACAAACCATGTCATGTGAACCCAGGTGCTCCTCCGAACCAGCTGATGCACAGAGATCCTATTGCTTTACCTTTCTCTGTCTCACACAGGGTTAAAATGCAACAAGGAAGCATGCTGCGACGTCATCTGTGCTAGATCTGTTATGCTGGCAAATCAGGAGCTGTGCACGGTCAGGCATCTTCCCGCCTCCCTCTCTGATTGGCCATCAGCATGAAGCAGGAAAGATGACATCACAGCATGCTTCCTCATTGGATTTTAACCCTGTGCGAGACAGAGAAAGGTAAAGCAATTGGCTCTGTGTGTATCAGCCGGTTCCAAGGACCACCTGGGCTCACGTGGTTCATTCCGTAACTTACTGGTTACAAAATGAAATGCCCATCGCTAGACTAACCCTGGGCTTTTTTATTTTAGGATGAAACTTTGAACAGTACACCACATGTAACACTTTTACTGCATGTACTATGAGATAAGGATGTGTCTTTTTTATACTCCAGAGTAGAGATGGGCACGGAACGAACATTTTTTCATTTCCGTTACCGTTTGTCGTTTCCATTACGTAACGAAACGACAAATGAAAATTGTGATGAAAATGCAACGAAATGAACAGAACCACGGAAATTGTGGTCGTTACGTTTCGTTTCCGTTAATGGTGACGCGCAATAAAATGAGCTGTTTTAAATGTTAAAAAACGCCCTGGACATCAGTAAAAACACAGCAATAATTATTTATATTGTCTGATAATACCTACCAGGGGGGTTGGGGTCCTTAAAACGTTTGTTTGTGTCTTCTCCCATTGCGATGTATTTTTTTTCCCTTTAAAATGGATGTCACCACCAGCCACAAAATGGAGGCAAGCCATGTGATGGGATCATGTTCAACCAATAGCATGCCCAGGTTGCAGACTGGGCGGGAAGGTCTGGCAGCCACAGAGGGCATAAAACTCTGGCAGCCCCCATCCTCCTTGCAGTCTCTGGTGGGAGTTAGGGTGGGATTGCTGTCTCTGCAACTCTAGCTTCAGTCCTGCAGCCTCCCTGTGTGTGTGCGTGCTGCGTACCTCTCGGTGAGTACCCTCCCCTGCCCCGCAGTGCAGTCACTCTGTGGCTGCCTTGCACCCTGGGCAACACCCGCCGCTGCCTTTGCAGCCTCCCTGCATACCTAGTCTATACTGTGTCTCTGCCAGCATCCATTTTTTTTAGTGTTTTCCCTCTGGTCTGGGGCGTTGGAGGATGCCTGTGCACGGAAATGCTTTAAAAATCGCGCAAAAAGTGGGTAGAAATGACAAACGAAAAAATGAAAAACGGTAACTATTTTTTTCAAAAAAATCCCGACAAATGATAACGAACCGAAACAGACCTCCCAACGACAAACAAAAAACCAAAACACCATTTTTTTCTGTTTTGTGCCCATCTCTACTCCAGAGTCCAGATAATAGAATTCTCCAAGAATTCCCCAGGCAAAATTTTGGGAATCCCAGGCCATACACATGCAGGCATCTTTATTCCACTTACATGGGCAAGGCTGAGGCTCATTCCATACCTTCTAGGTCTTCATTCATTACTCTAATGCTTCCTGGAGATAGTGATTCTTAAATTGATAGTCTCTTGACAGCATAAATGGAAACAAGGCCATCAGTCTTAGGAAATAAGATTTGGAAGCAGGCCTCATCCTTTCTCCAAATGAGTGAAAACAAGGTCTCTGTATGTGTATGTGTGTTGGGGAGTAGGGATGGAACTCCCACAATTTCGCTTAGGGAATTCTGGGAGAATTCTGGAAATTAGAGTAAAAACAACAAGTGGCCCTGCTATGTAGCTCCCCAAAGTAAGGAAATTAAAGCCACAGCTAAACCTTTGCTCCTCACTCAAAAGGAGAAGGCAACAGTATGCCAACTTCCCTCCAACTCTTAGATTTGAGAATGTCTTTTCCCCACTTAGGGGGGCTCAGCAGGGACTTTGGCATGTCTTTGGGTCTGTGTCCCAAGCCTGAGTCTTTGGTCCCAACAGTACTACATTTAAAACCATGTATTTGGTATCATGTCCCAAGTCTGAGTCCCTATTAAAACATAAGCTTTATTCCCCAGAACAAAGGGGTGGGTGGGCGGTTCCAAGTCATTAGTGGTGTTTGAACCATTAGGGGAAGAAAACAAGAAAAGTCCCTGGTGCAACTTAGAGTATGTTTGACTGGATAGTGAGTCCCATGACTTGAGTCCCCATTCCTAGTCTTCAGAGGCAGGATATGATGGGGCTTACCACAGGAAAAGGGGGCTTTGTAGGGTGGGCGTCCCATTATATCTTTGTATCGGTGACCCAGAGAAAATTATTCCAGAAATACACAGCTCTCAAAACCACCACCTGCATGATGATAAGGGAGAGAATTTGTTGCCCAATGTTCTATTGCCTGAGGTGAATGTCTTGCTCCCCCTAATGGTAGGGAGTAGAGATGGGCACGACTTGAAATTTTTTTTTCCGAGTTGTCGTTAGTCGGGCCGGTTCCATTTCGGGTTGTTTCCGTTTTTCGTGAAAATTCGCAAAAATTAGTCAGTTCATTTTTTTGTTTTTTTGTTTTCGTTAGTACTGGTTTTTGGGGGGGAGCGGGCTCCTGGAGGCACCTCTGTGGGGTGGGTGCCTCCTCTGGCCCGCTATAAAGGGAAAGCGGGCTCCTGGAGGCACCCGTGGGTGCCTCCTATCCTCACCCACTAGGAAAGGGAAGCAGGCTCCAAGAGACCCCTCAACATGGGGGTCTCCCCTCCTCACCTGCTGCTGCTGCAAAATGGTATGCAATAGCCATATGGATATGCATACCAGTTGCAGACAGTGAGACTAGTGATGGCAGTGAACCCAGAGCCATAGGTGATGCCTAACTAAGGCTCTCGCACCACCATGTCTCACACAGAAGGGAGTTGTACTTGCGTGTAGTGGAATGCAAGTAGATCTGGCTTAGGGTTAAGGTGGGTTAGTGCAAGGGCTAGATTTGGCTAGTGACGGGTAAGGTTACGGTGGGCTAGTGGGTTGCACCTCTGGGTGTCTCTCTGACCCACTAAGAAGACAGTCTGTGACGTATGGGTAAGGACTGGAGTCAAGGGTTAGGGTTAGGGTTAGGGGGCTAGGGCAGGTTTTAGGGGGCTTTTTGGCACATCCCAGAAGTCTCCATGGCCAAGTGGCCATGCGATTGGTGGGATGGCTCCAAAAATTTGCATGGTCGTCCACTCCCACATGGCTGGCCACTCGGCCAGCCCATCATTGCGCAGGTGTAAAAAAAATAAAAAAAATAAAATCAATGGAGGACAGAGGAGGAGAGGAGAGACATTTTGTTGCAAGAAAAAACCCACTGCTACTGTGAAAAATCTGGCAGTTTATAAATTTTCGCGTGTTTCTGTTGTGCTTGTGTGTTTTTCGACCACGATTTCAAAAACAATATTGCGTTCGCCGCCCCATATTGGATCCCCCACCCACACCGCATGGCATGGCGAGTCTGGCTGCTGAGGATGGGGGGGAGGCGGGACCCCCCCTCCAGAAACCACCCCTCCGGTAGGTGCCCTGCGCCCTTAGTCAAGAAGGGATTTTTCCGCCTGCTTTTTTGGCCCGGGAATGGGTGGGGGGAGAGTTTAAAAGTTTTTTCCTGTGCCGTCCGTGCCGCTTGCTTGCACTTTAATTGCGGCGGCCGGCGGCGAGACTGGCCTTTTTGCTGGCTGCGAGCCTGCGGCGAGTCCCACCAGAGCAGCCCAGGACTGGGGATGGGGGGGGAGGCCGGGGACCTCCAGAAACAACCCCTCTGGTAGGTGCCCAGAGGCACGGCAGGCATTTTTCCGCCTGCTTTTCGGCCGGGAACCGGGTTTTTTTAACTTTAAAAAACTTTTTTTCTGTGCCGCGTGGCATCGCGCGATCGCGCGATGCAAGGAATGAGCACGACAAATCAGACCAAAATTGTTCGTTCGTCGGTTCGAGCTCGAAGTCTGGCGGAGTAATTCCCGTTACCGTTTCCATAGAGTAACGGAACCGAGTAATGGAAACGGAAACGGGAATACCGCTAAGTCGTGCCCATCTCTAGTAGGGAGGGTTCTGCTACCAGATGTAAACTTCATCTAATTGCTCAATATACTATCACTTGGAATTGGCAATACCTTATTCT
Organism: Phrynocephalus guinanensis; assembly: GCA_037367245.1. NCBI lineage: Eukaryota > Metazoa > Chordata > Lepidosauria > Squamata > Agamidae > Phrynocephalus > Phrynocephalus guinanensis. Next base: position 48,893,561 of record CM074740.1, read on the forward strand.
CTATATCAGCAGCATTGCAATCATCCTTCTGAATTCTGAACAGTCAATGTTCTTAGAAAATCCAGCTCTTCTGGCCAAATAACAAAGTTTATTGCAGGTCAGCCTTGAAGTATGTTAGCAGTGCAATATATACACCAGCGTGGCTGCAAATTGACCAGGTGATCACTTTTGTAATAACAATAAGAAATGGAAGGTATTGCTCTAAGCGCATTTCCCTTCTCCAATCATCCCTAGCCAAAACATATATTACTGGCCAAACTTCTTATTGAGTTCTAGCAAAGAGACAATGCAAAAGTTCTCAGGTTTGAATTTCAATTTAGATCTTATTATTTCATGACACCTGAATCCCACGGGGAATGTCTGACTTCACCAGCTCTTCACTCTTGATAGACAGGAGGGTTTGTATCCATGTACTGCCTGTGCTTGTGCCTTAACAAGATCTTTAAAAAGAGAGCATTCAGATTAAAGGGGGTAATAATGCACACACCAAATTCCTCCACGCACACTTCCGCTGTGAAAAGCTATTCCCAACGCTAAAGTGAATAAGGAAAGTCTAGCTTATGTGTGAATCCCCTTGGAGTTTTTTATTCTGCTTTGTGAAGAGAGTGTAAGCTTAGGCATAAGACAGAAAAGAGCCCAGAAATGTCTAGTTAAGTGGGGCCAGCTGCTTAGATATAATTATTTCCTTTTTCCAATAATAAAGGTACAGCTAAATTTTACTACTTAGATGTACAAAGTTAAAGGTAAAGGTTACACACACACCCTGCACATGTGTGCTAGTTATGTCCAACTCTATGGGTGATGCTCATCTCTGTTTTCAAGCCAAAGAGCCAGTGTTGTGCAAATCCATGGCCAAGTGGCCGGCATGGCTGCAAGGAAACACTGTTTTTACCTTCCTGCCTTTTATGGTGGTATCTATTTATCTACTTGCGTTTACATGCTTTCAAACTGCTAGGTTGGCAAGAGCTGGGGTTAACAGCAGGAGCTCGCTCTGCTGCGTGGCACCCGGGATTCGAACCACTGAGCTGCTGACCTTGCAGACTACAGTTTTCAGTGTTCTAGCACTCTGAGCCACCACACCCATTTTAAAGATGTATAGTAAGTAGTAAAATTTAGTACTGTTAATAGTACACCTTGCTATAAATAAACAACACTATAAATAAAGAACAGAGCTGGATAGTTCAAGTGGTGGCTCTTGCTTTTTAAAAAAAAACAAAAGTAGCAAAAATATGCCAATGCAACCTATATTAGAGAAGCAGGAAAATTAAATGTTCCTTTTACAAACTAAATACAGTAGCAATTATTTGGGGCAGGGGGCTTGGAAGTCTAAGAAATTAGATTTTGAAGAGGAACTGTCAAAGACTGGAGGGCAACGGCTTTAATCTGGGTATGGTTTTGGCACAGCCACTGCTGTGGGTATCTGTACTCCACCAAGAAAACATCAGAGAGACTGTGACCTTGTTAAATCTCCTGGGCCTCTCTGAGGCTTTCTATACTGATGCAGGGGCAAAGTAAGGGGACCAAGCAAGGAAGAAAGGTTGTGGGGCCATTTGCCTTCATTTCAAGCCTGGTGGACTTGCAGGCTCTCTTGCCCAGAGCTTAGAAGACCCATATTCTTGATTTAGTCATTTCCTCTGTTATGTGAAAAGCCATGAGGTCTGCTCTTAATGTTTACACTTGTTGACTGTAGGATTTCCCATTCCCCAAACACTGTCTTTTCCATGCCTGGTCACATATACTGTTGCCTTTTGGATAGCTGTTATGCCGTTCGTAAAGCAGGACTTGAGGACAGCTGACCACATTACCACAAAATGTAATAACTGAGGCCTTCCTAAATGCATCAGGGCTTACCCTATTTAGGAGACAATCAAATAACAGGGATTGCCATCTGAGGAAATGGAAACACTTGTGAAGGCCAAGTCTAAAATTACTTAATTGTCCTATTGTTAAGACAGGCTGCGGGTACTGCCATTGTTCAGTATATAGCTTAACCTTGTATCTCTCTGCAGAAAAATGATGCCTCCTATTTCTACACACATTAATGTGCATACATATGACTTGTTACTAAAGCATCAGACAACACAGTCTGCTACCTCACCTCCTGCAGTTGTTGAGGTACAACTAGAATTCCATCAGAATTTATCAGACAATTTGCATTCCACCAGGATGACAACATCTGAAAAAAAGAGACAGCCTTTAGATTTTAAATCAATTGCTCTATTTATTATTCACCCACTTGATTAATTAAATTAAAACATGTATATCCTGAGCTTCAATCCAATATATCCAAATCAACACATTTATTTAGATATTAATTACATTCTCATCCAACAGTCAGCTCACAAAAAACCCACTCAAAGTGTCTAAGCATAATCACAGAAAATAATTTAAACAATAAAGCTATCAAAATAAAAGGCACATTTAAAGAAAAAGGTCTTTATATCTTTCCTAAAACCTTCAGGAGTGAGAACTGATGGAAAATCAGGCAGGAGCATATTCCAGTCTAGATGCAATAGGAAGGCCTCTTTATCATGCCTATGATCTGCTGGACCTTGGTTGCTTATGAGACTTTGTAGAGGTCCTCAAGTGAAGCCCTGGATACATTCATAACAAAGAGGCAAGAGATACTCGAATAAACCAAACTGCACATGGTTTCAAAGATTAAACCTTTACACCAGGACTGGACTCCACGTGGAATGTGTGTGTATAAACCAGCATGAATGGGTAATACTGTGCATAGAGATGGGCACGAAATGAACTTTTTTCCGTTTCCGTTATTTGTTATTTGTTTCGTTACGTAATGAAATGAATAACGAACATTTTGATGAAATTGGAAAGAACAGAACAGAACCATGAAAATTAGGTTCGTTACATTTTGTTTTTCGTTAATGGCGACGCACAATGAAATGAGCTGTTTTAAATGTTAAAAAATGCCCTGGACATCCATAAAAATGCAGCGATAATTTATTTATACTGTCTGATAATATCTACCCGGGGGGGGGTGTCCTTAAAACGCTGGTTTTTTTCTTCTCCCATCGCGATGTATTTTTCTTTTCCCTTTAAGGATGACAAAATGGATGTTGCCAGCCACAAAATGGAGGCAAGCCATGTAATGGGATCATGTAAACTCTTGGACAACTTCAACCAGTAGCATGCCCAGGTTGCAGACTGGGCAGGTCTGGCAGCCACAGAGGGCATAAAAAGCTCTGGCAGCCCCCGTCCTCCTTGAAGTCTCCGGTGGGAGTTAGGGTGGGATTGCTGTCTCTGTGACTCGTTATTTTCACTTTAGGCCAGGCAGGCAGGTGTGTGTCTCTGTGTTCCTGTCGGCTGCAGCCTGGTTCTTAGAGGAGAGAAAGAAGATATTTCGCTCTAGCTTCAGTCCTGCAGCCTCCCTGTGTGCATGCATGCATACCTCTCAGTGAGTACCCTCCCCTGCCCTGCAGTGCAGTCACTCTGTGGCTGCCTTGCACCCTGGGCAACGCCTGCCGCTGCCTTTGCAGCCTCCCTGCGTACCTAGTCTATACTGTGACTCTGCCAGCATCATTTTGTTTTAGTATTTTCCCTCTGGTCTGGGGCGTTGGGGGACGCCCGTGCACGGAAATGCTTTAAAATCGCACAAAAAGCAGGTAAAAATGAAAAACAAATAAACAAATAAATGAAAATGAATGTTTTCAAAAATTCACAAAAACTGAAAACAAACTGAAACGGACCCATCAACAAAAAACAAAAAACTGAAACACCATTTTTCGATTTGTGCCCATCTCTAACTGTGCATTCAAAATTCTGGGAACAGATTATTTTTAAGAATTTTATATTGTTGTGTGGATTACACACTTCTGAAGATGCCTGTCTTGAATTTGTCATCTTCTTTATCCACAATCCTTTATCCACAAATGACAGTCCCAACCCTTACTAATGAAGCATTACCAGTTTCTCCTTTACTTCTATCTTAACCTAGTCATGGGGCCATGTATCATACAGTCTCACAATGATTTATGAGCAAGTAGACATGATCCATGAGAACTCACATTAAAATATTGAAGTTATTCTTCAAAGTCCCACAGTGTTTATGTGTGTTCTTGTTTCCTTAATTTAGTTTTTTATGTGGTGTTATTTGTAGGATCATCCTTTATATGTAGAAAGTGGTGATAGAGAGTGGTGGAGCTAGACATTGTCTGGAAAACAGAATAGGAAATGACTAGAGAAGGGGACAAATTAAAAAACAAATTGCAAAATTCATTCAAAAATTGTTAATTTATCAGTTTGTAGTTATATAGAATGGATATAGAATTGAATAAAAATTGACAATTTTTTTAGTAATTTTGATTTATTTGCCCACCAAAGCATTTAAAACAAAAGATTTGTAGGAAAACATCCCCTGATTCTTCTCTACAATTATTTCAACTCTAGGGAGATTTCTGGTACTCAATTTATACAGTCCCAAATAGGTCACCCTAAGGAAAGCCCCCCCCCAGCTACCAAGAGACACCAAACCTGCAGAGAAGCTTGCTGTGATTCTTCTCTATGTTCCCTCCAAATTTGGTGAAGATTGGGTTTCTGCACACCAGGTGCTTTTATTGGGGGGGTGCATTTTGTGGGAAGATAAATCTGATGTCTGAAAACCAGTCTTTATTAGGCTTAGAGGCATTGTAGGGGAGAGTCAGGGGAGGCTTTCCTGAAAATGTGGTGTCCATGGGGGCCTGGGATGCATTTTCATGGGGGGAGTATTTGGGGGTGCATAACTCAGACGTCCAGAACCTCAGCTTCACCAAACTTAGAGGCCTTATAGAAGAATGTCTGGGGAAACATCAGACCTTTGTAACTCTAGGTACTTTGGAGGCCACTTGATAGGGTTTTTAAGTAAATAATGAAATTGCTAATCAATTAATTGATTTGTCAGAAAAAAGTCATAAATTTGTTTTTTTAATTCATTGACCTTGATCAATCATGGATCAAAATGAATCACAACTAGAGATGTGCACAAAACAAAGATATAGTGTTTTGTTTCATTTTGTTTCATTTCTGATTTCATGTTGTTTCATTTTGTTACTAACAAATGTTTTAAAGAATTTCCAAAATGAAATGAAACATTTCATTTTCCCTGGGTCCTAGAGGCACCAAATTTTGGGGGTAGCTTCTTTGGACTCTTCTCTTTATGCTCCCAAATTTGGAGAGATTTGGGGATCAGGGGGACAACTTATTGAACTCCAAAGTGGGTTCCCCCAGTAGAATTATTAAGGGAAGCAATTAATCATTCCCCTACAGGTTAATTACAAATAATTTTCTCCTGGGTTTCTGAGTCAATTACAAATGATTTTCTCCTGGGATATCCCCTTTGGACTTTAATAAGTCAGCTTTCTGAACCTAAAACCTCTTCAAATTTGGGAGGCTTAAAGGAAAGTATCCAAAGAAGATAACCACCAAATTTGGTTCCTCTAGGACAAATTGTTTTATTTCTAGAGGAAAAATGCTGTTTCATTTCATTTTTTAACAAAATGATTTGTTATGTAACAAAATGACAAAATGGTATTTCATTTTTCATTTCTTGCCTATCTCTAATCATCATTTTTCTGAGTCATCTCCATTTCTAGTAATGACCAAATAGGGCTAAAATGTACTGTATTCTCAGAATGTTTTTCAACATCCTCAGACTCCTTGTCATGCAACAATAGCCAGATGACTATTACAGAAGTCAATAATACCACTTTCTATTTTCACAAGATGTCATTAAACAGCTAAAGTAACAATTGCATCTGCTCAGAGCTTAGATTGAGCTGCTGAAGGACTTGACCCTAAAATGGGATCTGTTTTTAATTCATATTTAATGATTACAGTCAAACTTTATTGCTTAATTACATCACACCTCAATGAATTTTGCATTTTGATTAGGTGATAATTTTATGCAATGCTCTGGATCATTTGAGGATACGCCCATGAAACAGCTACACCATGCTGATGAGCTCTAAGAAGGGCACACTATATGTTTTATCCCAATTATGATAAGCTTGCTATCTGTGAGCAGAGAGTAATATTTTTATTAGAACTCCCATGATGCTTTGTGGTGATTTTCGCTGCTGAAATTTATTTCTGAACTCACCATGACTGGGATGTGGTGGCTGAACTAACAGCTGTAGCATCCTGATAAGGTCTCATGAGGGGACAAAATTATTGCTGGCCTCCTTTCAATATTTTGTAGGCTTTTGATGTTTTGATTTTGTGAGTATGTAAAAAAAAGTCACACAGTCTAATAGAACTAACAGAGGAGCTTTCTCACTACCTGGTTCTTCTTGATTTCCTTCCATGCTGTTCCTTTTTCTTCACATCACACTATTCTATTCAGACAGGTATGTTGATCAAACATGTTCCGTTGATGTCCTGGAATTTAAAAATGCTGTTGCCTAACAGCCTTTTTTTTATTTAAAAAAGTACACAAGAATTATGAGCATCAGAACAGAGAAATAATTTTTATGGCTTTGCACTTGAACACAAGATTGAGGATAGCAACTGGACACAAAACAAGAAATATATGGAGGAAAGGAGAGTATTAGAGAAACTGGAGTATTAAAAATAATTCAGAGACATGGAGATATAAAGAAAAGCACATTTTAATTTTAAATTCTATTCTCAAAAATATGGAGATTGCTATTCAACAGAACCAGGTTGTACTCAAGAGTTATTTTGCATGATAAGTATAACAGATTTTCCTTATTTCCTAGTCTTTCTAGAATTTATAGTGACTGGGGGCAAGCCAAAACAGATGTTCCATCACTGCAGAGAGAAATGATCCATCAGCAAGGAAATTTAGTTCTGAATGTCCCAAATGCTCCCAAAATGATCTGTAATGTTATGCTTTTAGAAATGATTGTAAAGTAAGACTTCCTCTTCAAAAATATGGTTTGACAATCTCATTGAAATAAATCACAGTGTTTACAATAAGATGTTTATCCTGAAGTGCAAACAAGGGATTTGTCTATATTGCAGCTTTAATCAATTCATGCATTTCTACAGCACTAGGTTGTATGGATTCTATCACGGTTATGAATGCAACAGTGAAGCTGAGAGGACCATTTCAAAGTAGTTCATTTTATTTTATTTGCTTCCTTCACATGAATGTTAGCTAGAAATGGGTGGGAAAGTACTTTTTTCAGAATGCAGTTCCCAGTTCAGTCCTTCTGTATGTAGTAGGACTGTGTGTCTAAGCCATGTGTGACCCATCTGTACTGAACAAAAGGTGTGCATTTAAGGTTGACCACCCTGAACCATATAGGAGATCAATCCAACTTCGGCCAAGACATTATATGACTGTTTATGAATCTCAGTCTCAAAACAAAATCCCACAAATGGGAGGGATGCACACTGCATATTACGATGACTTGGCAGACCTACATAGGTTTATGAGCATAATCCACTCTGGAAACATGCCTATAAACCAAAATACTATTTTATGAAAGCAAATTTCCCCATAAGAAATAATCAAAACTCAGATGATTTGTTCGGGGGACCCATAGGCCACATACTGTACATACAAAATGCCAAAACTCACAAAAGAACTTGGCTAGAAGTCCACGTCCATACCATGGTTTAAGTACCTGGCTGTGGAATCTGCTCTGCTTCAAACTAACTACTGCATTTTACACTGTAGCACTCACTAGGGCTTCCCAGATGTTCACTCTTCAGGTAGCCACCCCTGGATAGGCCTGCAAAGCTTGCACATTGAACTAGGCCTTCTCTGTGGCTGGCCCCATTATTTAGAACTCAGTTCCCAGCATGGTCCACATTGTGCAATCCCTTCCTGCCTTTAGCAGAGTTTTGGAAATCTAGCTCTGAAAAGAGGCCTTCCCGCTGATTAGTGTCTTATTTGTGCTTAGATCTGCTGGGTGTCTATATTTTTGTTTATATTTTTGCTTATGTCTGCATTTTTATATTTTATGTATCTCTATACGTATGTTGAATTCTTTGTTCATGGTTTCTGTTTTTATCCCTTGTTTATGCTAATTGTTGTTCACCACCTTGAGTTGCTTTTGTAAGTGGGCGGTATACAAATCATAAATAAAACTAAACTAAACTAAACTAAACTAAAATTGTGTTTTAATGTGACAACACTAAAATGCAATTTGTAGCCATATGCACACTTGACTATGTAATAGTTTGAAAAAGAAGAAAGGATGTTAAAAACAAATTAAAGAAACATATAAAGAAATTTTTTAAAAACCCTAACCTGCACTCTCCTTTGGAAACATTCCTGGCTGGCGCAAGGGAAACCTCTGTTCCTCTCTCTTCCCTCTGCTTTGAAGACTTGCCTGAGAGGGAACATTCCAGACAATCCCTCTCAACTTAGGGGGGGGGGGAGGAAGATGAATCATTGGCTCACTTGTGATCATATTACCTGCTCCTCCAGTGCTTGTATTGCAAGACATTGCTCGTTGATCAAGACAAAATTTAGGATAAATGTTTTATTACTGTGTGTCCTATCCACACAAAGCACAATCATTCTTCAATATTTCAGAAATTAACATGAATTAGTGAACAAATAAACAAATATTCCAGAATTCAAAAAGGTTGTCGAAACAGTGGCAGAAGACATTCCCTTCACAAATTGAAGACTTCTACTAGGTGGGTGCATGCATGTGTGTGTGCATGTGTACATGCAGACACACACACAATCTATCTGTCTTTATTGGGGAGAGGTCCCCTTCCCCTCTGGCATTAGCAGCTCAATCTGCTGTATTATTCTTCATTTTGTTTCACGTGTCTTTTTAATCCTAAAATGTATCCATTGTGGGGTTGTACCAATTCACCCTTCCATTTTGTTCAGAATTACACAGTTTGAATAATCATTTGGTACACCCATATCCTAGCAATAATTTTAACTTGGATTTAAAAAAAAAACCACACAAACATAAGGCAGCAACATGTTGTTTACCTAACTTTGAGGGTAGAAAAGTTGTATTGGTTTAGAAAGAATGAGTGCCCAAACCCCTGATGGCTGCCACATTCCATAGAATTGAAAGTGGTACCTCTTTTTCCCTGTCCCACACAAACAGGAGTGTGCACACATCAGCTTTAATCCATTGTAGCATTGTATGTGATTGTCTGAGCTGTGTAACACAAGATGTGGCCAGTGATTTTGTGATATTTTGTGGTTGTTCTTGTATAATAATGATGTCAGGTTTGTGTGTATTGAAAATGCTCTAGTCCAACACGATACTTTGGGTGTCGAAGGCTATAATTAGAGAATCAACAAATACCGTAGCAGGTCAGCAACAGCAGTCATTCCTGCTGTCAGCAGTTTTTTGCTTTTCCCATGATGCCACGCTTGCTAATTGGATTAAAGCATGTCTCTGTCTCTAATCTCTGCAAATACTGGTTAAAGGGGGAACTGTCATGTGACACCTGGTTTGTGTGTTAAGAAATGATTAACAGAGCCAATAAATGTAATTTTAAAATATAACTCATGCACGTAATTAACTATGCCTTATTTCCTTGATTAAAAATCTACTTACCAACGATAATGGCCTGTGCTTAAAACACCAGGTTGTCTGAGCCTGGATAAAGTTTTCCTCATTAGTTTTCAGATAAGACTTAAAGGGCCAGAGAGAATTTGGGAGGAGAGAAACTAAGTGCTTAGATGGCTCATAAATCTGTATTGGTGTGTCCCGGTCACTCATAATGAAGGGATTATGAATGAAATCATGGCTTGAAAGTATCAAGGATAGATGTGCCAGCAACCACTAGAAATACATTTGCCAGGGAGATGGATAGAAGGATGTGGATTCTGCACTGCTTTTTCTCCTATCAGCCAAGACAGGTTTTCACATGTAAAAAGTGCCTCCCTTGCCTACCATGGCCCAAAGGGGCATTGGGGGGTGTAGCATTGCACTCCCTGCCATGGGTGTCAAACTGGTATCCTATAAGGTCACCATATTCCAGTTCCCTCAAATCTTGTTTTACCATTATGCTACTCTACTGTGAAACTCACTATACAATACTGTGAGTTTCATAGTAGAGCCTGAATGCATTTGCAATAAATAAGCTACATTATTCAGAATCCCTCAGCCAGAAAAATTGATGGCCATCTTATCTGTGGAATTCTGAAATTTTTTGCCAAAGAAAGTAACTCTGTCAATCTCTGCTTCATAAAGATATATCAACTTCCTATGCACAATTTTGGCAGCATTAAGGAGCTTTTAATGTAATAGGCCATATATTTCTAAGAAAGTAGATCAAAGAGCTGTATCACTTTATTTCATTTAGCATTTATATACCACCAGCTTTTACGAAGACAACTCAAGGTGGTGTGCAAAAAACCATAAGCGACCATAAAAGTAGCAAATAAGCAATAAGCAATACAATACAATTTAACAAAATGCCCAATAAAATGGGGATTCACATAAATGCAAAAATAAAGGCCTACAGGCAAAACCCAACAGACAACAGCCCCAAAGACATTTACCCGAAGATAATTTAATTTAATGCATTAAAATAAATACATGTAGAACTAGTCCCCTCTCATTGTATGATGATCATTGTCTTTCCAAAAGTTAAAGATTCACAGCAAACAACAAAACATCAAATAACAAAACAACTACAAAAATAACAAGAAGCAGACTGTCCTAATAATTTGCTCTGCCATTCCTATTGCCATGTGTAGAACCTAGACAAGCTTTTGGGACTACAGCTCTCTTAATCCTAAAGCTGGCATTCATTGCTGTGATTTAGGAATAGAAACAGTGCAGACATATCTTCAAACGTGTTTACTTGTGAAACTATGGATGGCTTCATTCATAGGCTGATCTTACAAACAGTGGATCAATAGATGGATGCCACATTTCCCCTTCTATCTCTGGTTCTTTAGGGGCTACAAAAGGTCATCAAATGCAAGGACATGTCACTGGAGACCAGGGACAAGAGCAGCATTATTACTGTATTTCTAATTATTATACAGGGATGTGAAAGCTGGACAGTAAAGAAAGCCAACAGGCAAAAACAAACAAACCATGGCTCTGCTATGGACTGCCAGAATGATAAGTGGGTTCTAGATCAAATCAATCCTGAACTGTCTCTTGAAGCAAAAATGATGTACTTGAATTTGTTTTACTATGGGCGACATAGAAGACAACATTTTCTAGGAAAAGTGGAAGACAGCAAGAAGAGACCAAATACAGTATAAGGTGTACTGATTTCTGAATCTGTAAATGAAGTCATGATCTTGAGTATGCAAGATTTCAGCAGGGCTGCTAATAACAGGCCATTTTGGAGGTCGCTCATTCACAGGGTCATCAGAGGTCAGAGGTTATTTGATGGTCCTTACTCTATACGGCTACAAATTGAAGAAGGAGAAGAAAGCTTAGAATCCAAAATACATGATGCTCCAAAGCAGATCATCTTAGAATTCAAGGGGGACCAAGGTTAAGGAATAATAGAGTGATCATAAATGAGATATATAAATAAATGTAAGCTAATGGATGCTAGGGATACCATTCTTCATGATGGATAAGAAATCCCACCGGTTCCCTTTTTAATGCAAATATGACCTGCTTTGCATTTTCAAACTAATATAATAATCAAAGGTCAGTTAGTGTTAGAAACATTTCCAGGTTTTTTTGACAGAGTCTTCTAATTCAAGAGTGTACCTTCAGGGAAAGTGCATACTGTATATCCTGATGCATTGTATTAGGGGAATAGCTTGTGTCCGTTAAGCAAACAGGGATAAAATACGTACTTCCAGAAAAATACATATAGAACAATGTACAAAAATGTTCATGCAGACTTGAGAAGAATTCTTAAAGCTCAGAATAAATGAAATTCAAGACTGGAAGACTGGAAGAAATCCAAACTGACAGGTTCTTCTTCCTTCCTTAATGGCACTTGCCTCAAGTATTTCCTGCACAGCAGGAAGCAAGCATTTTGTTTTGCTGCTGACCCCATGCATTAATATTAAATAAATCAGTGGCCCTTGTAGACTCAGAATGTCTGCTTTACCTCATCCTCCCAGATGTGGGTGCAAGTGTTAAAATTCCCATATGTTGCCAAGCTAATTGTCTTTTTCCAAAAGCCCTGCATTTCCTAGAAAGACTGTGAGTTAATTTGGCATTTAATACTTGGTGTTTATTTGACAATTTTTAACACTCAAAGTATTTATTTTATCTTCCAGTGGAACTCTGAGCAGTTTACAACAATGTTAAAAACAACAATGCAATACAAACAACAACAAAAAGGAGGGAGAACCCTCAGCAAGAGGCGTCAAAAACAAAACAAAACAGAGAGTAAAGAAGATTAAATTAAAAGGTCACCATATGCCTCCCTAAACAGCATGGTTTTCAGAGACTTTTTGAAGGCGGGCAGGGACTGTGCAAGGCGCAGCTCACTCGGGAGATGGTTCCACAGCGAGGGGCCCACTATAGAGAAGGCGCGGTTGCAGTGCAGTCACTCTGTGGCTGCCTTGCACCCTGGGCAACACCCGCCGCTGCCTTTGCAGCCTCCCTGCATACCTAGTCTATACTGTGTCTCTGCCAGCAACATTTTTTTAGTGTTTTCCCTCTGGTCTGGGGCGTTGGGGGAAGTCCGCGCGCGGAAATGCTTTAAGTCGCGCAAAAAGCAGGTAAAATTGAAAGACGAATAACCAAAAAATGAAACGATTTTTTTTCAAAATATTCATGAAAATTCAGGGACCTTGAACCTTATCCAGAGAGCCATGGACAGCCAATGCAGGCATGCCAGGACTGGGGTGATGTGGTCAAATCTATGAGCACCCACCACCAGTCTGGCCGCCGCATTCTGCACTAGAGATGGGCACGACTTAGCGGTATTCCCGTTTCCGTTTCCGTTACTCGTTTCCGTTACTCTACGGAAACGGTAACGGGAATCACTGCCCCAGACTTCGAGCTCGAACCGACGAACGAACAATTTGGTCTGATTTGTCGTGCTCGTTACTTGCATCGCGCGATGCCAAGCGGCACAGAAAAAAAGTTTTTAAAAGTTAAAAAAAACCCCGATTCCCGGCCCTAAAAGTAGGCGAAAACTGTCTGAGGGCACCTACCAGGCCAGAAGGGTGTTTTATTTGGGGGGGGGGGGGGGGGGTTCCCCGCCCCCCTCTCCTTGGCTATTGCTACTGCTGCGCTGCTGGTACCAGGCTGGGAGGGCGCATCCATTTGCAATGCAGTGCGGGGGATCCAAAATGGCGACCACAATATATTTTTTGAAATCGTTGCCCAAAACCCCACCAAAGCACCACAGAAACATGCGAAAATTAGCTATTTTAAATGCTTGAATTTTTACAGTAGCAGCAGTGGGTTTTTCTTGCAAAAAAAGTCTCCGTTGATTTTATTTTATTTTATTTTATTTTATTTTTTTACACCTGCGCATTCGCAATGATGGGCTCGCCCATGGGAGTGGACCATGCAAAGTTTTGGAGCCATTCCACCAATCGCATGGCCAGGTTTTGCTGACTGTACCAGGCTGGGAGGGCGCATCCATTTGCCATGCGGTGGGGGGGGATCCAAAATGGCGACCGCAATATTTTTTTTGAAATTGTTGCCCAAAACCCCACCAAAGCACCACAGAAACATGCGAAAATTAGCTATTTTAAATGCTTGAATTTTTACAGTAGCAGCAGTGGGTTTTTCTTGCAAAAAAAAGTCTCCGTTGATTTTATTTTATTTTATTTTATTTTATTTTTTTACACCTGCACATTTGCAATGATGGGCTCTCCCATGGGAGTAGACCATGCAAATTTTCCACCAATCGCATGGCCGCTTGGCCAGGTTGACCACAGAGACTTCTGGGATGTGCCAATCGGGCATAAACAGCCCACTAATCATAGCCCAAACCCGAACCCTAAGCCTAACCCATACGCCAGTACACTGTCCTTCTAAGTGGGTCAGAGAGGCACCCAGATGCACCCCAATACCCACCGTAACCTTACCCGTAACTAGCCTAACCCTAGCCGTTGCGCTAAGCCGTCTTAACCCTAAGCCAGATCTACTTGCATTGCACTACATGCAAGTATGTGAGACACAGCGGGTGCAAAGAGTCTGCCAGTCCGTCACTTGTGGCTCTGGCTGACTCCTGCAGCTCCCTCCAGGAGCCCGCTACCCCCTCCCCAAACCAGTACTAACGACAACGAAAAAACGAAAAAACGAACCGACTAATTTTTGCAAATTTTCGCGAAAAACGGAAACGAGCCGAAACGGAACCGGCCCGACTAACGACAACTCGAAAAAATTTTTTTTCAAGTCGTGCCCATCTCTATTCTGCACTCATTGAAGTCTCCAGATATGGGTCAAGGGCAACCCCACATAGAGGGCATTGCAGTAATTGATCCTCGATATCATGAGGGCCTGCACAACTGTCCTCAGGGAGGCCTCATTGAGGTATGGGCAGATCTGGGCGATCCTGCGGAGATGGAGAAAAGCGGTCTTTGAGACAGCCATCACCTGGGCCTCGAGGGAGAGGGCTGATTCGAAGACCACACCCAGATTCCTGGCCCTGTCTGTACGCTGGCGGGAAATTACAAATTTTATAGTTACCTTGTCCTTTTCTTGACATGCTGTATCCAGCAATGATAAAACACAGGAAGTGGTCACACCAGTGAAATGTCTCCATTTTCTCACATCTTTTACTTTCTGAGAAGACACATATTGACCTTCTATAAGGCATGTGACATATCCCACAGTGTGCATTCTGACGTGTGCTTTTTTATATTAAAAATAGCATTTCCCTAAATTTGATGCAATATGATTGGATCAACAGTGCCTGGCTAAAAGGGCATATGACATCATGTGTGACAAAAAGATCAGTGACCACTTAAAGATTTATTGCACCATTGTATGACCTGTTACACTCTGTGGTGCAGAACACTGGCCATTGACTTAACAAAGTCGAACATCCCCGTGGTGTCATGGAGACAAAGATTCTGTGATGGACCTTGGGCCTCACGCAAAGGGATCATGTGTGCAATGATGACATCCAATCAAATTATGGCATTGCACCAATCGCTGACAAGATGCATGAAGCCCAACTACATTTGTATGGACACCTCTTGGTTGCTGATTAGGAAACTCTGGCCAAAAAGGGTCTCACCCTGGAGGTCAGCAAATCCCGACTGAGGGGATGTCCAAAACAGTACTGGATGGACACTCCTGAGAACAACAAAAAGTTATCCTGGGTTCTCCCAGACCTAGCTCACAACCATGCCAAGTGGAAGGCCAAAACAAGAATAGTGGACCCCACCACCAAGTGGGACAAACGCTAAGAAAAGGAAGATGACCAGCTACATTTCAGTCCAAGAATATTTCTCTCTTGATTGCTTATGTTTCTAGGGCTCCCTTGTAACTTTATAAAAATTAAATAAATTACACCACTGTTTTGGTAGCATTTCCTTGATGAGTAGATGCTGCATCTGTGCCTCTTACAGCCGTGAAACTCATAGTCAGGCTTTGTTCTCATTGCAGCTCTCCCATGAGGTCCCTGAGAGAAATAGATGAAAGAGCTCAGGCGAAGGTGCACCATCTGCTGGAAGGATCCACAAAAAAGTAAAGTGCAGAGGCCGACAATATAAGTTTTTGAATGCATTGACACTCCACTCACTTAAAAAACTTTTTTAAAAAAAAACCCTCTTAAAGAGACACAGAGGCAAAAAACATTACTGGTGGAAGCAATACAAAGCGGCTTCTCAGAAAAATTATCAGTACAGCCATGCACACAGAATGCCATGGTAAAATTGTTGTGTGATAAATTCCACAACAAAAAAGTAGAAGCCTCCTGGCAGGCAGGATTTGATATGGAGATAAGATGGAGGCAGACCAAAAGATTCAGTAATGGCTGGGCATCGTCTGACACACAGAAGGAAGAACTGGAAAACATTTTGCTGGTGTGACTATAGTGATCCTTTATCCTTGCAGATCTCTTGTTCTTTTCCACCAACCAGGAGATAGTGTGTGCAAGAATGACTGTCACCACCAACCCTGAGTGCTTATGGAGAATAATGTTCTTTCTTTCACAAAAAGGGACAGAGCTCAACAGGATGTTTGGTAAGCCAAAAGTCCCCCCTCTTTTTTTAATATCATCTCAGCCATCAAATCAATAAGTTGTGATAGTATTGGGTGTAACAGGAGAAATCAACTATCAGTCTATAGTACAATAAAGGGATGCTGCCTACATTACAAGTTTGTTGAAGGTAATTTATGTAAAGTGCTTTGAGCAATTAGGAAAGCTACTACATGAATTATAAGAATGATTATTTATTTACATGCCCACATCATGAAAACTGCATGCACAAAGAACTGTTGGGTAATGGTTGGTTTTATTTGCAAGGGTAAATAGAAATGTCTTTGCACCTATTTTTTATTCTCTCTAAAGACAAGCAACTGCAAAAATATGTCTTAGGTCTGCTCAACCGCTTGCCGACTCCCTAAAAGCCTATTTACAGTTGAGATACTGTCCACTGTGTTTCTCTTAATCTATTCCCTATAACTGCAACTCCTTTTGCTAAGTAACCCCTGGTTTACCTTAAAATGTATTGTCTTTCCAAGCCTCAGAGATGGAGAAGCAAAATAAAAGGGGAGAGAGTTAACTGAAGCATTGAGCAAATTATCCATTCCTAGAAGATGCATGGGAAACAAATTTATCTGTTCTGGAGGTCATAAAAAAGTTTTTTTAAAAGCCTTTTCCCCAAAAAAACTCTTTATAAAGTATACTTTAAAGGCATGAATACTGTACAGGTACATGATTAATCAAGCAATGACATTTCAAGCATACAATTCCAAGCTTTAGAACACCACACATCAACTTTTAAAACATGGCAAACATACTTCAGCTTCAGTACAGTACAGTACAGTTCAACTCTACATAAACCACATTTCAACAGAGAAAACATGGCAAACTTCAACTGTACAGTTAAAATATCCAAAAAGTCAAAAAAAAACCCACTGCAAATACTTTCCAAAATGGCTCCAAATCTCTCCACAAAAACTGTTCCCTGCCACATGCTACCAACAGACTCCTAGATGCATGGGGCCAACCTTATAAACCTTCCAGAACATGCAATGGATCTTGCTGAAACTTTTTTCATGTCTCAGAAAAACCACAACAGGTTAAACTTTGGTAAGGTGGGGAGCTTTTCGTATCAAAAGGCGATCGTATATTAAGGTACTACTATATAAGATGTCATGGCCTCTGTGGATATGTTCTTCAATGAGGGTGAACTAGAAGGAGTTCCCTAAACCTGCCACAAGGGATAAAGGGCTGAATCCTGCTGAAGGTCCAGAGGAAAGTGGTGCTGTGCCTGAGACAGAGGAGCACCTCTATGTCTCCTACAACACTGCAGGATTCAGACATGAGGACAGAAAAAACACTTAGCTGCAAAGGGAAGACTTCTCAAGAACAGAGGCTTCATCAAGAATAGATGGGTCTCTTTAAGGGGAAACTATTCCTCTCAGCAAGATCAACAGGCAATATCTGGCACCTGCATTTTGCCTACTGGTGAATGTTTGCAGCATGGAGTGTCAGCAGCTCAGCTATATAAACATTAGGCTCAGACTGAGACTGCTGCTGAATATATTTCTTCTTCTAGTTTTGCTTTCTGTGTAGGTGTTCTGGTTGAGTCTCACTTTTTGGACCAGTTGTGCTCTATTTTTAAACTTTCCCTGTCTGCTTCTTTGACTATTGGGGTTACTTAGTCTTTGGTTAATTTTTGAATCTGATTTTAGATCTCCTTCACCTGTTTTACCACACTGTCTGTTTAGCCTCTGTTTATTTTTCTTCTAGACCAGTGATGGCGAACCTTTTAGAGACCGAGTGCCCAAACTGTGATTCAAAACTCACTAATTATTTGCAAAGTGCCGATACAGCAATTTAACCTGAATACAAGTGGCTGTGAAGGGGCAATGTTGGGTGCCCACAGAAAGGGCTCCGAGTGCCACCTTTGGCACCCATGCCATAGCTTTGCCACCAGTGTCCTAGACCAATCCACCTCAGAGCAGGAGAGGAGAGGACATTATCAATTAACATATGCGCAAAAAAGGGAAAAGTACTCTCAAATTAAGGGTGAGATGGGAATACTGTCACAATTTTATGGTGTTGTCTCCCTCCCCTTCAATTCATCACCTAGTCCTTCAAGCTGATGTCCTGTCCTGAATGTGAGTTCACTTTCACATGCTATTCTAAGAACCCAGTCAACAGTTTACTTCAGGTTTATGTATAATATGGTATAGAGGATGAAATTCTTAATCTTCTGGAGTAAATTACATTTTGCTGCTGCTGTTATATGTTTGTTTATTGTCACACAAAAGTAGGGTTAATCCTTTGTCTGTAAGTTTCCCAGCTTCAGAACATTGTGACAAGATTTTTATTCTGTCTACCTCTATGACTTTATCTTTCTTCAGAAGTAATACTAATATTTCACAATGTGGTCCTTTCAGCTTGTACCCGGGATACCTCTTAAAGCCCACTGTGATCAGTTCCAACAAAATGGATGCTACAGCTATGCACATTTATTTGAATACAAAGACTCATTGCTTTGGGGAGATATCTGCATATCATTTCCTCCCCTTGATGCTATTTAAAGATTTTAATTTAAAGAAATATTCCCGAGGCAATATAGGGACAGTTTCCCTATCTCAACTCAAAAGTCAAGAAAGTAGCATCTCACTTATGAACATCCACTGGAGCAATGAATTAGTATTGTTTTTAATTAAATGATGGTTTGTACTTAGCTGTGATTAAATTACCAGAGTTAGATAAATTTACGCAGTAACATTTAGTGAGTATAATTAGCTATGCCACTGCTCTCCTTTATCACAATTCCAAATAATGTGTTGTATATTGTTATTTCTTTTGTTTAGATTTTCTTCATTGGTTGTTCAGGCAAAGATATTTGTCATAGATGGTGCTATGCAACTTGATATATATCACATCACTGTGTGAAGTGCAGACAATCTGGATTGCAACATTTCATCACAATGGAACAGAATTACAGAAACATCTACAGAAAATTCTACAGTACTTGGTGTTTGAAAGCTAGATATACTATAGGGGCTTTTGGTGTTATTGCTATAAATTAATCTAGGTCTGAAAATAAGGATTGTTGCCACAGAAAGTACATCATAAAGCATATGGCTAGGGAGACTTCTAACTCTTGGCACTCACAATTAATTTAAAAATAAACTAAAGAAAAGCAGCACATGTTTTCCTCCCACTGTTGTTGAAGGTCATCAGAATTAGGGTACATTCAGATTGCATTGATTGTACTGGGAATTATCACTTCCAAAAGCTCCAGACTGGGTATGGAGAAGAAAACATCATTTAGGGCCTTTTTACACGACCCCTAAGATCCGCTGGCCACTTAAATTCGGACCAGAGATCTTAGGGGTTCGTCACTCTTCCTCTGTCCCCACCCCCCTCCGCACTTCCTGGTTGCTGGCTGCATGAGGGAGGGAGAAAAAGAGAAAGAAAAGCATGCCACTCACCTCCTCTCTTTAAAAGTAGCTCTTAAAGGGGCGGGAGCCAAAAAGCAGCAAACAGAAGCGAGGAGAGCCCCGCACTCACTATCGTTGCACCGCATTAAATATTTTTCACATCCAAAGAGAAGGTACAAGAAAAGTGTCCTGGGTCGCGCTAAAGTGGGCGGGGTTGCACTTAATTGTCTGCAAACTCCGGAGCTGGTGGGGAAACACTTTTAAGCTCCGGAGCTTGCAGCCATTTGCAGCGGAGCTTAGGGGTCGTGTATAAACGCCCTTAGTCACCATCAAATAGAGCAAAACGGCTCATGCTGAAGGTGCTCAAAAAAAGTGATCTACGTAACTCTCTGATCATACCCTAACATTTATTTATTTATTTATTTATTTATTTATTTATTTATTTATTTATTTAAGTAGGTAGGAAGTTAAAACATTTTCACATTACCTTACATTGCAAGATCACAGGGCAGGTTAAAGAGTGGAATGAAATTAGTTTTTAAAAACCTTGACAACAATTTAAAATTAAATAGTTTAAAAACACATAACCCCAAGACTCTTATTGCCATTGTATCAAAACCTGCAGAGGCCAGGATCCCCAACATCCAAAAGCAATAATAAGCATATTTTGACTTGGTACTGAAATTGTGCTAGTGCCTTTTGAGCCTCCAAGGTGAGGGCATGCCACAGCTGAGGTGTTACCATTAAGGAAATCCTCCCCCGTGACTCCACAACACTTATCAATGGCGGGGCATAGATGAGGCCTCCTTAGCAGATATTAGCGACTGGACAGTTTTATATAGCCCACAGCACTCCTTGAAACATTCAGGTCCAATCTCTTTAAGGCTTTGTCGGACATCATCGTATTTTTCTTCTGGTAACACTAGAGAGGCTAGAATTATTTAATTACGCAACTAGGAAGGGACATAATAAAAAAAACAAGTGAAAAAAGGATGAAAAGGCAGTTAAAGATGGATCCCTAAAAGTCATCCAGCTTATACGAATGTGGCAGATTCAAAGGCTGAGGGGGAGGAATCCCTGACTCTCCTCCTCATCCAAGTGGAGGAGGCAGAGAAGGGAAGACCCTGTTCCTGTCCTGACTGGGAGGCTACCCTCAGGAGGAGGACCCAGACCCCATGAAGCAGCTTGGGGGGTGGGGGGCAGCCAGTCAGGGTTGGGTGGGGGAAGTGAAGCACCTGTGATTCTGCAAATACAAATTCTCATTAACCAGGCTAAATTGAGACGGAGTGCCAGACTATCACTAGGAGCAAAAAATAATTGCACCTAGTCAGCAGCAGCCTTAGCTTGCACAAAAAGAGGAGTGAAGCATGAGTTTATGGCTGATCAGATTAGAAATGTCAAAAATAGTAGTTTAAGATTTCTTGATCTCCAAATCTGATGGCTTGAGCCTTTTTATATCAAGGTACCTGAGTTCTCATAAAGGAATTAGATCTTACTGTGATACATTTAAGATTCTTTTAAAAAGAAAATTCGAGAGACAAAGGTAATTTAAAACATATGCCATGTGGCTTTATGGCTGCATATGGGATGCCTTTAAAGCTGAATCCTTGCAACCACTGTGATTGTTACTATGAAAACCATCTTCTAAAAATCCTTTTTGTATCATAGCTAGTTTGTGATTGGGGCAAATGTACATACTGTATAGTAGATGAGGTGCTAGACACAAGGAAAGGATTTTTAAAATGTGGCTTAATTGGTGTCCTGGGGAAGTAAAACATCTGGAGATCTGACTGTTCCCCTTTCTAAAAGCACTAGATAAAAATTAAACTAGGCATGTCTAGTTAAGAAAATATATGCAACGCTCATTGTCCCTGTTACAGTCCTATTCCTGGCATCCTGATTTTCATGCTCACTATTTGTGAATAATTATCTCCTTCTAAAAGGGAGTGGGGACTTTTCCCCCTGAATATGTGATAAAGTAGATGGTGCATGTCTTCAGTTGAAGTATGCCTCAAATTAAAAGGAACCATCTTCTCATAAGAAAGTGATTTGAGCTTGCATGTATTTCAGTATTCAAAATTAACCACTGATTGAGTTAGATTTTATGTACAGATGCTAAAATTAATAACATCTCATTTGGCAACAGAAATGATGGGAAGAGCAGCTGAGGAGGCAGACAAGGTGATTTTACACCATTTGCTGAGAGAACATAAAATCATTGGAGAAAATAATCAGAAAAATGTGAACACTGCATGAATACATCATATGCACAGTAACTTCTTTGTTAACTAATTATATGAGCATTAGATATCTTCTAAATCTTCTCTGGAGTAAATTCCAGTTGGACAATGCAAGGATTCTTGTTTAACCCTAGGTGATTCCTCTAACTTTGGAACAAACAAGATGGGAGATACTGGTTATATGTATTTGAATTAAAACACTTAATGTAAAAGGAATCTATTAAGCTCAACTACCTTGGTTTAAAAATGTATTTGAAATGGGGATGCTATGCATCAAAATATGTTTCCTGGGTTATTTAGAAGCATTGTTTTACCAAAAATGAATGATCGTGTTGAATCAAAAAGGAATCAGAGTAGTCAGAAATAAATTCCATTGAGTTAAATGAGGCAAATGCCAAAATAAGCATGAGATTATCACATCTCAAACCAACCTCTCAAGAGGTAGGTGTTCTATAGCTGTTGAAAGATGAATTTGAACAGAAGTGCCCTTCAGATGTTCTAAACGCTAACAAAATTACACTCTCAGGGGTTTGCTTTATTTTATATCATTTTTGATAGATGGCTTTGTATTGGATAGAAACTTCCACTCTCCTGGACCCCTCCTGAGTTTTACTGTCATCCCTGGCTATTGGGGAGGGGTGAGATAAATGAGAGCATGTGGAGCCCTAATCCTGATTAGTATATTGCTCTTACAGCTATCAAAAGAAAAAGTAGAGTTGCTTTTTTCTCATTCTTCAAGTGGTCATCCCGTAAATTCACACACATTGGGTATCTTCTGTGCTTGCGCAGAGCAAGCTGGAGACTTTTAAAGCATAATTGGAAACACCCACCGAGCTCCTCCTCTACAAGTAGGAGTGCCACAACTTTCAGTTCTAACACCTTGCCTGCTGCTTGTAAAAGGAACAGCAAGTGTGCCATGTGGGGAGGTTTGGCAGGAAGTGTGTGAATTTACAGGATGACCACTTGAAGAACAAGAGTTACTGGTGAGCAACTCCACTTTCTTCTTCATGGTCTTCTGTCAATACACACATATTGGTGAGTATTAAGATCCCACCTGAAGGTGGGGTATCATGCCACAATGGAAGAGAGAACTGACATCCCAAAACTGGCAGCAGCAGCAGCTCACACATCCAGGTGATAATGGGAGTCGAACATGAGTGGGGTTGCCTTGGTCACCACCCTACAGATGTCAGCAATGGGAAGGGCCCTAAAAATGCTGTGGACGTGGCCACAGCCCTTGTGGGATAGGGGTGAACACCCTCGGAGAGAGGCACTTGGACCAACTCATATGCCAGGCAAATAGCGCAGACCACCAACTTTGATACAGCCTGTGGTGAAAGGGCACACCCTCACACTGCCCCATGATACATGACAAAGAATCTGGGACACATTCAGAAGGCAGAGGTTCTTTGTACATAAAAGGTGAGGGCTCTCCTCAAGTCAAGGGAGTGCAGAGCCCTGTCTCGGCCTGGAAAAAAGCTGGGAAAATGATGGGCTGGGAGATGTGGAAGTCTGAAGCGACCTTGGGAAAGAAGGACTTGTCAGGGTATAAAATTAGTTTATGAGGGTGGAACTGTAAGTAGGGTGGATCAGCTCTCATGGCCACCAACTCGTTTGCTCTATGTGCCAAGGTGATCACCACAAGGATGATGGTTTCCAAGATCAGGAGATGCTCCAATGCCATTGCCATGGGTTCAAAGTGCCAGCGCATCTGGTGGTCTAAAATGAGGTGGAGGGACCACTGTGGTGGGATCATGCAGGTGCAAGACCTGGAGTTGAGTAATCCTTTGAAGAAGGCTTTCACTGTCAGGTAACGGAAGAAGCCCACAGCCTCGAAGTTTGGTGGCTGATGAGCTACTATATATGCCAGGTAGACCTTCAAAGAGGACAGAGAGAGGCCCCACTGAGAGAGGAGCAGGAGGTAGGTGAGGATAGTTGGTAGTGACGCAGATGAAGGGGACAATCCTGCCTTTGCCGCAAAGCAGCAGAATGAGGCCCATTTGGCCTTATAAGATTTGGTAGTGGTGGGGTGGAGGTCCTGGTTAAATAGCATTAGGAGCTTGGGATGATTCTCCATGCTGTTAAGTGGAGGGAGCGGATGTTCGGTTGGTGGATCACTCCTTCCTCTCACGGAGATAGAGGAGGGAACTGGTGCTTGAGGGCTGGGGCGGGCGCCTAAGGCAGTGTTTCTGGCCATGCCGGTTGGCCACTATGTATCAAAGCTGTCAATCCCAAGTTCTGTTGCAAAGGCTTCTACTTAGCCTTGCCCTTTGAGAAGATCTCTTTTCCTCCTCATCTCCATTGGCTTAGATGTCGAGTTGCCGGCTGGTGGCTGCACAGACGATGACTCTTGGGCTGGAGTAGAGGCTGAAGGAGATCTTTGGCTGGGTGCCAAAGAGGGACCACCGGCTGGGTTGGGAGTGGTGAGGGCAGTCCATGGGAGGAACCAGCAACTGCTCCCAACGATGCTTACAGAGCTGCTGTTGGTGAATGCCTATCTGAGAAGACGATTTTCTCCGCACACATGGTGCAGCATTTGAAAGGCCCAGAAGAAAATGAGGGGTGGGGGAGGGTGAAGAGGGGCCCCCATCCCCAAGGTAGGAGGTGGAAACTTAGGGTAAGCAGGCAAGGGAAACAAAGTAAAAGAAATAAAGAGAAAGGGGGGAGGGAATTCTAACAAACTTTTTGTTGCTCTGTCTCTAGCTGCGAAGCTTGACTGACTTCAGCAGTGGCAAGAGAAGAAATGCACTTGTAGGGGAATAGGTCAGCAGGTGTTTCCAATTAATCTCCAAAAGTTCCGGCCGATTCTGCGCAGGTGCAGAAGATACCCAATGTGTGTCCATGGACAGGAGACCACGAAGAAGGAACAGTCTTTATGTGTACCAATAGAGATGGGGGGGTTTCCATTTCCATTTCTGTCTCATTCTAAAGGGCACACTTACAGGCCCCTGGGCAATGGGTAGTTTAGCTAGATCCTCAGCAATATGTTGGTCATTCTTCTTCTGTGTATACATATCTTTAGGGGAGAGGCCATGCAAATCATCCAGTTACCTTCCACAGAGGCTGGTAGGTTATGGTTCTACTCCGAACAGCAGTTTTTCCCCCCAAATGTAAGATAATAGCTGGAGACTGATGCCAGTAACCCCTCCCTTCTTGTCCAGACTGATTTGAACTGATAGGGGAGCAATAAGTTGCCGGATGACAGTGAGCACCTTGGATGAGATGGACAGAATCAAAGGCATCTTCTAACCCGGCTTGCACTTCCTATGCATTGTGTGTGTGTGTGTGTGTGTGTGTGTGTGTGTGTGTGTGTGTGTGTGTGTGTGTGCAGCTGGATGTGGGCAGTTGACTCTTTATTGAGCAACAGTTCCCAGTCTTGGCATTATAAGTCCCAAAAGCTCTGAGAAACTTCAGAAATTTTTGGTAGCCTAATTATAATTTTTAGGCATCGCAGGCTGAATATATTCGTTTAAGCAGAGTTGGGTTCCTTAGTATAAGTAAAGTTTTTAGAAGGAAGGTGTATTAGGTTTTCTGTTGGAGAGGGAAAGTACTGCATGGCATGTACTGTCTGGAGAATAAATATCAAATGCAATGTTCCAATTCTTTAAAATCCCATTAAATGTCACTTATCAAATATTGTTTTTTCAACATACAGTGTGAGACAGTTAATGATGTTGATCAAAAAAGGTAGCAAATGGGTAGCTCAGTGGTTTAGGGATCTGGCCACAAAGCCAGAGGTTTGGAGTTTGATTCCCCACTTTGCCTTCCTTGACCAGGGCTGGACTCAGTGATCACATAGCAGTGGTGGCCAAACGTTAGCCCTCCAGATGTTTTGGACCACAACTCCCAGAATTCCAAGACTGCATTTCCAATGACAAAGGACAGTGGGAGTTGTGGTCCAAAACATCTGGAGGGCCAAAGTTTGGCCACCACTGGTCTATAGGGTCCCTTCCAGCTCTGCGGTTGTAAGATGACGGTGGTGGTGGCAATCTCTGGTTACATCTTGCCGGTATGCTTCATTACAAGTGCAGTACTAAAGGACCTGGTGGCCAAATGAGATCAGCCAGAGGAAGTCCCCGCCCACAAAGCATGTCGGCCGCTTGATTTCAGAGCTCCGCACCGAGATGAGAAAAGCTTCAAAATTTACTGTCTAAAGCCCTTGGAGCCATGAGTAATGTATCATTAAACCTTTGGGGTCGACAGGAAAAGCAATATATATTCTTCAAGAGTAGATAAGCCTGTTTTCGCAACGAAAACAAAAACGAAAATTTTTTCAGAAGCAAAACGACAACGGAAACGAAACGGAAAAATTTGCTGTGTTTTTTGTTTTCGTTACGGCAGACACATTGCATTGAAAAGAATGCTAACGAAACAAAAATTTTTGTTTTCATTTTTGTTTTTTTGTTTCATTTTGTAATGAAAACGAAAACGAAAAATGTGCAAAAAAACCCCGAAAAATGAAAACGAACCGAAACGGACCCCTAAACGAAAAACAAAAAATGAAAAATTATTTTTTTGAGTCGTGCCCATCTCTAATCTAGACAACTTGCAGAAGAAGATATAGAGAGGATTCACTATCTGGGCAATTCAAGAGAAGGAAGCCCAAGACCAATAATAATTAGATTTGCCTCTTATGTAAACAAAGAACGTCTTATGTCTTCTATAAGAGCAAATCCGGAGTTCCTCAAGAGGGGAGATAAAATTGTGCAAGTCTATCAAGACCTTTCCAAAGAAACCTCTGATTGGCGAAAATCGATGAAGCCAGTGACAACAATACTACGGAAACATAATTATTGCTACTCTTGGGGCCACCCCCTGTTTCTGAAAGTTTGGAAAGGTTCCATTCAGCACACAATTCACTCCCTGGAGGAAGGCCAGCACCTTCTGGAAGCATGGAATATTCAAGATGACTCAACTTCTCTTAGTCCGGCTCCTGTGACCTCTACAGCAACATCAGGATGATGAACAACAGTTGAAGCCCAGCAGTTCATCTCTCTCTCTCTCTCTCTCTCTCTCTCTCTCTCTCTCTCTCTCTCTCTCTCTCTCTCTCTCTCTCTCTCTCTCCCTCTCTCCCTCTCTCCCTCTCCCTCTCCCTCCCTCATTTGTTTCCTTTCTTCCCTCCCTCTTTCTCCTCTCCCTTATCCCCTTTTAATTCCCCCCTTTTTTCTCTCTTTTCCCAATGTCCTTTTTATTTTCCCCCACCCTATCCCTCCCCCCTTTTTTTAATTCCTCAGGGGGGAGGGGGAGAGAGGACGGTTTGGAGGGGGATATGACAGTTTTCTGGGAAAAAGTGATACACAGTATTATGATAACTAAAGAGCTTGCGGGATCTTGGCTGGTCATTGCCCGTGGATGGATTTCCTCCCTCCCATCCCTTGAGGGCACATGCTAAAGTGTATGATAGCTAGTGGGGTGGAAAAAAAGAACATTTTTTTAGGGTGGAGGGTTTGGATTATTTTAGTTGTTTTTTTGTTAACTGTTGGTGTTAAGTTTTTTTAATGCACAATGTATTAAAAGAAAAAAATCAAGTTATGGGAAAGTTTATAAAACTAGCAACATTGAATGTAAAGGGTTTGGGGTCAATTTTGAAGAGGAAGAAAATTGAAGCGATGATTAAAAAAACCATAAAATCGATATTGCTTTTTTGCAAGAGACTCGTCAAATAAAAGATGATGTTAATGAATTAAAAATTCCAAATATCGATATATATGAAAAAAGTTTTGGTACATCTAAAGCAAGAGGGGTAGCCATCTTAATCTCAAGGAATTGTGAATGTACTGTTGAAAATGTGGTGAAAGATTCAGAAGGCAGATATATAATATTGCAAGTTGTAATGGGTAAAGAGCAATATACTTTGGTAAATGTATATGCACCAAATGCTAATCAAAGCTGTTTTCATAATGTCCTTTGGGATCAGATTGAAATTGTTAAAAAGGGGTATTTAATAATGGCTGGAGATTTTAATATGGTGTTAGACAAAATTAAAGATAAATCAGTCTACAAGAAGGAAGACTGGAGGGTTAGACATACAACACTAGCAAAGTTTATAAATACTACAGGACTGAAGGATGTTTGGAGAGAACTGAAAGGAGACGAAAGAAAATATACTTTCTACTCACCAGTTCATAAGAGTTATTCTAGGATAGATTTTGTGTTTGTTTCACAAAGTCTAATACCTAAAGTAAATAACACTGAGATCAAGATTATAAAAACATCTGATCACGCTACAGCAACAAATAAAATTATAGAGAAGCTAGAAGATGGAGAATGAATCCAAAAATATTTCAATACCCAGAAGTGCTGGAAAGAGTTTAAAAAAGATTGGTTGGAAACTTGGGACATTAATGAAAAGGCAGGTAGCAAAATGGCAATTATATGGGGCACTTTGAAAGCTGTAGCCAGAGGCTTCATCATAAGAGAAAACTTTAGAATAAAAAAAAGGAAGAGCTTAATAAAAGAAATTTAGAAAATTTAATAGCAGATTTAGAATCCCAATTTTTTTCTAGTAACAATAAGAAGATATTGAGACGGATCGAAGCAAAAAAAGAAGAAGAACTAGACGATTTAGAATTACAACAAGCACAAATAAATCTACTTTATTTAAAAAGAATTTTTTTAATACAGTAATAAAAACTCAAAACCTTTAGCCAGATTAGCTCAGAAAAGAAGAGATAAAAACACGATAGGGAATATAAAAGATTCCTCAGGCAAGATGTGTATACAAATGAAAGACAAATTAAAAGCCATACAAGAGTTTTACCAGTCTCTATACACAGCAAAAAACAAGTCCAATGAAGACATAGAAAAATACATTACTAGAAATTTAAAGAGGGTTTTGGAAGAGGAAGATATGTTGGAAATGGAGAAACCTATTACAGATCAAGAGATAGGCGAGGTAATAGATAAATTACAGAATAATAAATCTCCTGGAGTAGATGGTCTGGGACCTGAATTTTATAAACTTTTTAAAGTAGCATTAATACCTAAACTAAAAAAAGCTATATAATAAAATACTGGAAGGAGAGCAAGTCCCGAGGTCCTGGACCCACTCCTTAACCATTTTAATAAATGGTTTAATAAACCCAATAAAAACTTAATGGACATCGAGTCATATAGACCAATATCCCTATTAAATCAAGATGCTAAGATTTTTACTGCAATCCTGGCTAAAAGAATGAATAAATTTGTAGCTAAATACATTAAAGAGGATCAATGTGGATTTATCAAAGGAAGACAAATGGCAAACATTATAAGAAGAAATTTGAATGTTCTTTATGAAATGGGAAAAAGTACTATTAAAGCAGGCATGTTATCTCTAGATTTTTTTAAAGCCTTTGACTGTGTTCAATGGTCTACATTAAAAATTCTGCTAGAAAAATGGGGATTTGGGAAACTTTTTTTAGGAGTAATAAATCAATTATACTCAGAGGGTACTTCCTCAATAATAGTTAATGACGGAATGACTGAACAAATTACCCTAGGCCGGGGAAGTAAACAAGGATGTCCTCTTTCTCCAGTTCTCTATTGTATCGTTATAGAACTCCTGGCAAATGCTATAAGGGACAACGAATCCATTAAAGGTATTGGGAAAGATGGGGCAACAAAAATAAGTCTATTTGCGGATGATGCTCTAGTGACAATTTTAGACCCAATAGAGAGTATCCAAAGAGAAAAAACCCATCTAGAAGAATTTGGGGAAATAACTGGATTATGTGTAAATTGGCAAAAATCAGAAAGTTTACTATTTAATTATGGAAGAGAAGACCTTAAGATAATTGAAAACATTGGACTGAAATCCGGAAAAAGTATTAAATATTTAGGATTAGACTTCTATAAAGAGTTTAGTAAAACTAAGGAAAAAATATCTCAAAATTAAAAGAAGAGATGAAAAATAGATTACTAAGCTAGTCTAAACTGAACTTATCTTGGTTTGGTAGAATAGCATTGATAAAAATGAAAATACTACCCAAAATCAATTTTATATTCAAAATGTTACCCGTTCAGTTTCTAGAAAAGGAACTTAAAACTCTTCAAGACATGATAAATAGGTACTGCAATGGTGGGAAAAATCAAGAATAAATAAAAGTTTGTGGTATAGATCCCAAAAAGAAGGAGGATTGGGTATACCCAATTTAAGAAATTACTATATAGCTAATCAAATCAGTTGTTTGGGGGAAATTTTATTCAAACCGGACAAGTTAATATGGTGGGAGCAAGAGTCATTGGATATAAAGGGGGAAATAAATAAATTCTTGTTTTCTGATTTTAAAAACAAAGTAAAGATTGAGAATCCCCTTTTGAATGGTTTAATGACCGCATGGAGAACATATAGAAAAATTTTGTCACCGAAGGGCTCCCCATTATGTTTAGTAACAGACTTGGAAAATTTTCCTACAAATTTGAAGCATTATTTAGAACTGTTTAAAGCTAAGAAAATAGCTAGATTAAAAGACTGGATGGCTAAAATTAGATCAACCCACGACATAAAAAATATCCTGCAATCTAGTGATCTAATATGGATAAACTACATCCAGTTAGGAAAATGGACAAAGGACTGGGTCAGAAGAAACAGTCAAATTAGAGAATGTACAAAGTTTGAACAGTTTTTACTATCTCTGGAATCTGACCAGGATAATATAGAGAAAGGAATAGTACGTAAATATATATAAAATAATAGGGGATTCATTGGAAGTGAAGGAGTTAGATTCTCTGAGAGTGCTCTGGAATCAAGATCTTAACGTACAGATAAAGAAAGAAGACTGGGCGAAAATTTGGAATATGAGAATCTTGAGATCATTATCGGTTAGGATAAAAGAAAATTATTTTAAACTGGTTTCTAGATGGTACTTAACACCAATTAGGCTGAACAGAATGAATGCTGAATACTCTAAGATGTGCTGGAAATGTGAAAAAAAAGATATGTACATATATGCATCTCTGGTGGGAATGTGAAATAGTTCAAAAGTTCTAGAAAAGGGTTTTTTTAGAGCTAAGTGACATGATTAAGTTAGATATTGATTGCAATCCAGAGACAGCACTATTATCATCGTTAAGTAGTAAAGATTATGATGTTACAACAAAGGACCTAATAGCAAATCTTATGACAGCTGCTAGATTGATTATAGCAAGAAACTGGAAATCCAAACTAGATCTCAAGATGGAAGATTGGTATTGGGGTATAGCCATAAACGATAAATTGTCTTGTAGCCTAAAAGTTAAACAAGGAGAAATGAAAAAAGACATTTTTATGGCATTTGGGGAAAATTTATAGACTTTGTATTAGTTGAAGGGAAGGGGAAAGAGTCGACGAACACTTCAAGACAGTTCTGGAGAAGAGGACTTTAAGAAGAATACTAGAAAAACAAAAGATGGAGTAACAAGAAGAACTCATGGATGGTCCCAGGGGGTGGGGGTACACTTGTATTGTTAATTGTTATCTGTTATTTTGTTTGTATGTAGTATAAAATTAAATATTTTTTTTACAAAAAACAACAACAAATGAGATCAGCCCCCCCCCCACACACACACAACTTCCCAGAATGTACATAAGACAACAATGAAATCACTTAATGGCCTGGATCAGGCATAGAAATTGGTATACCTTTCCCAGGTAGGAGTTTAGGAGAAATGTGTTGTTTTATTTATTTATTTTTGATATTATGCCCTGCTTCTGCTTATAATTTTCATGATAAACCTCTTAACTTTTAAGGCACATTGAAGTGCCATAGGTAGTTGTTGCTAGCAGACTTATACTACAACAGTGAAACTTCCTATTATAGCTATAGCAAATTAAAAGCATTCATCAAGGCTGTACTTAGATTTTGTCACAAACCACTTTGATACCTACTGTTATGACAATTCTGCATGAATTTATAATGATCAGTCATTATACATTATGAGACATCCATTTTAGGTTTTTAATCCTTAGCTGTACTATAATTAATTAATTTTAATAACACTTCCCCTAATGTCTTTATTGCCTATTATTGCCTATTATGTCATAAATAGTCAGGTGCCATAAGGTTCTCTTAATTTGAATGCAATATTACTTAATGGTGGTTTTTTACTGCTATAACTTAGTTACCGTATTTATCGGCGTATAACACGCACAGGAGTATAACACGCACCCTCATTTTAAGAGGGAAATTTTAGGGAAAAATTTTTTTTTTGGCGCCCACCTGCCCGGGTCCCTATCTAACCCTCCCCCTAACCCACCTCCCACCCACGGAGTCCCTGAGGCAACCTGGCAGCTCCGTCCGTGCAGCCGATGATCGGGGCCTTGTCTGGCGAGGTGGGCGGCGGCCGCGGCGGCGGCGGACTGCCCGCACCAGGAACAAAGGCCGCCGCCACCGCTGGTCTGCGGCGAGATTTTCGGCTGCTCCGGACGTGCGGTTTGTCCGCTCCAGCCGGCGCCCCCCCCCACTCATCGGAGGCTCCTTTGCCTTACCGGGGGAGGGCTTCCGGCTCCGTCCATGCAGCCGAGGATCGGGGCCTTGTCTGGCGAGGCGGGCGGCGGCTGCGGCAGCGGCGGCCTGCCCGTGACCGGCAGCAGCAGCGGCGGAGGCTTGCGGCCTCGCTGCGCTCTGGCCGGTCTTTTCTTTATTTGACAGGCCGCCGATCAGCTGGGCTCCCCGATCGGAGCCCTGATAAGGGCTCAGGCAGTGGGAGAGCTCGGCGGCGGCGCAACCAGGACGGGACTTCTTTGACGGCCCGTGTTCATCCAGGCCGTCTGGCCTAGCTAGGGATCTCGCGCCGGGGGGGGGGTAGATTTAGGGGGCAGGTTAGTTAGGGTCCCGGGGGGCGGGCTCCCTGCTCCCGGGGGGGGGGAGATAGTTAGGCTTTAGGGAGGGGGGTTAGGGCGTGCGTGGGATCCTTGTTTCTCTGGCCTGCCCCGTCAGCTCGCAGTGTGCGAGCACTGGCTATGGGATGGCAGTCGTTGTTTTTGCCAAGCACACTGGTCGCCTCATATTATATCGGCGTATAACACGCATACATAATTTGCCCCCTATTTTCAGGGGGGGAAGTGCGTGTTATACGCCAATAAATACGGTACTCTTTCTTCTAAATGAGAAGTACCTGAACATTTCCATTAATTCTGCTCTCAAGAATACAAAAATGTGCAATGACCTATTATCAGTTATGTTAAGAATGGCTGAGGAATCCAGTCATTGCAGAATCTGATATGAACAGATTTGAATTGTACCTTCGAGGCTAATGTGCAAATCCATACATAAATAATCGATTTTGAACTATTCCACATGCCACAATGCAGTTTTGGATATTTTAAAAAGTATTGAGGTATGTTGGGGCAAAAAAAACCCCAACTATATTTATAAACTGATGGGGTCTGAAATCTCTGCAACAAAGGAGAGGGACCTTAGTGTCCTGGTGGACATCTCAAAGAAGGCATCAACCCAGTGTGCCGCAGCAGTGAAAAAAGCAAACTCAGTGTTAGGGATCATTAGGAAGGGTATAGAAAATAAGTCAGCAAGTGTCATTTTGCCTCTTTGTAAATCTATGGTGAGGCCCCATCTGGAGTATTGTGTACAGTTCTGGTCACCAGACCTCCAGAAGGATATTATGGAAATGGAAAAAATGCAGAAGAGGGCAACCAGAATGATTAGGGGACTGGAACACCTTCCTTACCATCTAAGGCTGCAACGGCTGGGCCTCTTCACTCTTGTATGATGGCACCTAAGAGGTGACCTGATTGAAGTTTATAAAATCATACACGGTATGCACAAAGGATTGTACAAGTTCATGGAGAACAAGGGTATCAATGGCTATCATTATGGATGCTGAAGGACAACCTCTGGGTTGGAGAGATAGGCAGGATATATCTCAGTGCCATTTGCAGGGAATCTTAAGCAGTTGAAGACATCTGCTTGGGAATACCCTGAAGTAAATGGTGAGCCACTGTGTGAGACAGAATGCTGGACTAGATGGGCTGTTGTCTATTCTGGCAAGACTGTTCTTATGTTCTTATATTTATTAATTAATGTGAATTTTGAGATGGAATTTCTTAGAGAGTATGGTAATGTTTGTGTGTTTAAATATATATTAAAGTGATATGTAAAGGGAAGGTGTATGCTAGCTCTCTGTATTTGAAAGCCAAAATTTGAAAGGAAGAGCCTTCTGTGTCCAGGGAACATCTCTAAGTGTTTGAGAACCCTGATGTTTCCTCATTTGTTATCATAATGATCTTCCTTGTGCTAGATGATGCACTTGCTGAAATCCTGTTACTTATAATAATAAGTGACTAGAGTAATTATTGATAGTTGTACTATTGTCAATCCTGATTTAGGAATACACTTTTTAGGGTTTAGTATTTCCTTCTTCTGGTGTATCCTGTGACTGTACAGATGCCCACAGTGACACAGGCTGGCTCTTCTCTAAGAAGGCATCATGGGCAATGAAATTCCTGATCTCCAGTTCTGCAGATATTCCATCTCATGAAGCACTGTTTATATCTATGAATTCTGAAAGAGCTCTACCTTCTTTTTCAGGAGGCATTGCTGGAAAATGAATTCCCAGCTTCTGTGTCTGCAGCCAGATACCTGAGCCCCTGAATTATCTAGCAGCAGTCACTAAAGTAGACCACAGAATCGATGGAATATGAGAATATGGAGGAGTTCATTCACAAAATCCACACTGATTCAATGGCCCTACTCTAATTATAATCTATTATGCTAAGCCACTGGATGGTAACATTCTTCACACATTTATTGTGTAATGGGTCCAACTTGGGAAAGAAGGAAACAGCTAAGAAGCATGAGAAAGATTTCCAAAAGCCTAGAAACATTTAAATTGCTTCAGAAATAATTTCACATATTTTTCAAGAGTATTTGCTTTGTCAATCATTCTGTGTTAATTGCTTCAAATGGCACCTGTTCTGTCCATCATTCTATTTTGTTCTTTGTTGTTTAAGCAATCACATGCTGCTGCTGTTTTGCACAATTTTCATATGGTACTGCTTAGATTCTTCTATTAGTCACACTACACTGCATTGTTTTATTATGGGTTTGCCTTGATATTTCCATTCATGCTCCTGTTTCCATACTGAACATTTTCTGTCAATAAACTTTGTAATTCATTTCTGCTAAATCTTGTATCTGTGGGCTTTGTACTTTAATTGGCATCACAGAATTGCAAACTGCAGATTTGAATCTCAGGTTAACGCATGCCATAGAAAAATTAAACAATGAGATATTTCTCTGGATGTAGTTGGCATAATGGGGAAAGATTCACCAGCTGAATTCACATTTACCATAAGAAAAACAAAGTGTGCTGCTTATATTCTGCTCCGTAGCGCTTAAATCTTTCTCTGGCAAGTTTACAAGTAATTATGCAGGCTACACATTGCCCCCCCCCCCCATGAACTGGGTACTCATTTTACCAACCTCAGAAGGATGGAAAGCTGAATGAACCTTGAGCCTGCTTCCTGAAATTGAATCCCAGTTTGTGAACACAGTTACAGCTGCAGTGCAGCAGTTTAACCACTGTACCATGATCTTAATCTTAAGAAGACCAATCCTTATCCGTCAGAGGAATCTAAGGGGTTGGAAGGCCAACAGCAAGACCCCAACAACAGCTATGAATAGCACCAAATAACTGGTTGGTTAGTTGGTGCAGAGGAGCCTTGAGGGACTGCTGCTCTTAAGGGCCTGCCAATTGTGTGTGCAGGTGCATTTTGAATGGAGGAGCTCTAGGGTAGTTCTAAAGGCCCTCAGGGCTTCCCTTGTCTTAGACAATGACATATCTACCTAACCATCTTGATGCCAGCATAACTGTGAAGACTAGTGACTCTAGGACAGGCATGCCCAAACTTCGGCCCTGCAGATGTTTTGGACCACAACTCCCACAGTCCTTTGCCATTGGAAATACAGGCTTGGAATTCTGGGAGTTGTGGTCCAAAACATCTGCAGGGCTGAAGTTTGGGTATGCCTGCTCTAGGACAACTAAGCTTTTTGTATCAGAAAGAAATGATTGGTTAATACATTATTACTTAGCATTTTTATACGTACTGGCACTTCTAGGATCTACCCTCCCTTCCAAGCACACACTCTGCTGATAAGCTGCAGCACCACTAGTGTAACTAGAGCCTGCTGTGATTAGTGGGATGGAATATCAGCAAGTAAATTGGGTGAAGCCATGCATTTCAGTATGCTGGTACCTATTTCTGTTTCCTTTTCCCTTTTCTGCCTTCTGACATTGAGCTGGGAGCTGAGCAGGAATGGGATATAGCTAGGGCCCTGACCCTGTGGTTCGGCAGCATTCCGTGTGCCCTACTGGACCAGACACCACCAAGTACCACCATTACTCATTGCAGTTAATTAATACAAACGAAACTGAAGCAGGAAGATACAATAAGTGGAACAGAAAAGCAGGCTGGAAAGGTTCTATGAAGCAGAGATGGCTTCGGAAGAGGAAGGAGCTGCTCTTGCATGAAATTAAAGGACTGATTTGTTGTACTGTGATTCCTTTTAAATCTCACCAATAGCTGTGCAATTGCTGTTGTCATCTCTAAGGTATAGGTATAAACCTAAAACAGCTGGAGGACCATAAGTTGCTTGATCCTGTTTTAGAGTATGGCAGGCACAAGCTTTAAAAGAGATCAGCCTTAATCACTGGATACCGAGTGTGTTGTAGTGGACTAATGGATTAGAAATCAGGAGGCCTGGGTTTCAATTCCTGAAAACTCACTGTGGTGTGTGCAACTGGTGAAACCACACCTGTTAGGGTCACTGTATGTCAGTTCTCAGTTGAGTACAGCAGCACCCTTAATCACCCTGTTTTAAATATCACATTTGTGAATGCATGTGGAAATGCAGGCTCAGAATCCCCAGTAATTATAAGAGAGTTTTGTAGCGAACATATTTGATCCATCTTCTGTATGGATGTGCAAACACTCCATATTGATCATGCCAATATTGGAAAACACAAGTTCAGCAGATTATGCACGACCTACAAATGTGCTAAAGCAGCAACTGAGAATGCACAAATTATCAGAAGGCCTTTGCCCAAGGTGGTGAAGACTGCCTGAGGCGGCAAGCCATTCATTAAGGTCTTCCTGACAGTATGTCTGACTGGGAATATAAACTGGTGCATTTTAGATACTAAAGGCTGAGCAATTGGCCTTAAATGAGTTATGGAGCTTTCTTTTTCTTCACTGGGACATTTAAGGATCTCATCATTAACACAAAAGCTGATGATATTGGCAAAAGCATGCTGCTCAAAGGAACCAGTGAAAGTCAAACGTTATGTCCATTGACTGAGCAACCATTAGACTGCAGAGTAAAATAAAATGAAATGTTAATGAACATGCAGTATGACTTTTAATTAGATATTAGATATTATAATTACCTGGAAAGAAAATGAATATACTCATGAAAGGATTTGGTGTGTCAATATTTATTTATTTATTTATTTATTTATTTATTTATTTTAACCACACCTTTCTCCTTAAAAAGACTCAAGGTGGCTAATATCAACTGCAATAGGCACTATTTGTTTAGAGATGAAGAAAACTTGGGAGACATCTTGAACAATGAAAACATGGGAGTCATCTTGAACAATGAAGTGATGCTAAAGGCAGGATTTATCTAAACCCCCATTTTGGAGCAGGGTGGACTGGGCTTAATAAGGCAGCTAGGAGTTCTGATTTGGTGTGATCCTTGCATCTAAATGACATACAGATCTTAAGTGACCTTATTTGTCCCACTGTTAATTTGCCAATATTGTGAAGTAGAGATGGGCATGAAACAGAAATATAGTGTTTTGTTTTGTATCATGAAATGAAATGATTCATAAGGCTATAAATAATGAGTAACTTTCCTTTTTTAAAATTTAACAGGGAGCCCACTGCCTGAGTTTAAATAGCTTTAAATCAAAGACCCTCCTTAAACTACCCAATCAATTTGCTTTCAAACAAAGAACCCTCTGTAAACTAGCATTGCTCCCACTCTGCAGGAAACCTAATGGCTAGCTGCACTGCAGATTGAGATCAGAGATAAGCTAGCTCATCAATGACTGATCATCTTGGGGAAGGAAGGGAGAAAAGCAATCCATTTAAAAATAAACCTCCTGTTCTCACCACAAGAACAAATGGTTTTGTTCCTGAAACAAAAAAATGTATTTAGTTTTATTTCTTGACAAAACACAGTCTGCCATTTTGTAATCTTATGAAATGTTTCGTAACCTTACGAAACTGCGAAACAGTGTCTCATTTTTTGTTTTGTGCCCATATCTATTGTGAAGTAGCTTGGGAAGAGAAACACTTCAGGATGTTGGCAAATTAAACAGTTCCTCAACTCTATGGAGGGATTTTGAAACTGTTAATGTATGTTCTTATTTTAAAGATGATGTTTTTATGTTCTGATTTTAATTTGGCTTACATTGCATAAGACGATTCTAAAGCCTTACACCAACATGGAAGTCAACTTAAGAATATTAATGAACATTTTTATTTTTAGAAAATTCTACCCAGTTTATTCACTTAGCTGGAATCAACAGCTACAACACATTCATTTCTTTTTACTAGGATTCTTTGAAAAACTGGAAGCAAGAATTCCCCTTCAGGTTTGTTTTTCTGTTACTAGTCAGAAACTTTTTGTTTGGCATATTTCACTTGTGTATTTCATACAAAATAACATGATTGACCAGAGTTATATTCAAATGTCAGTCATAATAAGACAGCAAGTGCCTGCAAGGATACAAACCAATGTTTTATTTTTAAATTGTTGTTTTCATTTTAATGGGGAAATTGGTTTTAGATTTGATTTCCTGTCTCTTTCCATTGTTGTCAAGCTACTTGACATACGATGTACAAGCCAAATTTACTCTTGCTGGATGCAGCCTGTGTGAGTAGCAGGATCGGTAGAAGAAAAATGTGATTTGTTGCCTTTTCCTAAAGCTATGCACATGGTTCATATTCAGGAGTTTCACCAGACTGTGTGAGAATTAATCCTAATATCCTATTACTGTTAGCATCCAAGTACGCTAAGGATATTGCACACTACATTGAGTGCCAAGGATAACAGCAGATAGATTAAATTATGAGGGCAAAGACCTGTGAGCAAAAAACCATGCAGACGCCAGCTCAGCAACCAATAGAAAAGTCTGTATTCTGGGAACATTGCAAAGTTCAAAAAAGTTATTTGTATCACACCATCAGCTTGTACAGGGCCTCCAGCCAAACATCACCATGCCTTTGAAAAATACCCTGTGGATTGGCATTCTCAGGTTGAAATATTGCCAGTGTCCCACACAAGAAAACACAGGAAGAAAGGAAGCTGCCTTATGTGAGAACTGCCTGACAATAGCTTTCCAGGGTTTCAGGCAAGATTCTTTTGCAGACTTACCTATACATAGCAGTGATTGAACCAGGGCCTCTCTCCATGGAAAGCACATGTTATATTACTGAACAGCAGCCTATCCCACCACACCAGGCTGAGGTGTCCTCCTGCTCATAACACCAGCTGACTGGATGTCATTTCCCTCCCATGAGGCTATATCAGTGGTGTCCAAACTTTGGCCCTCCAAATATTTTGGACCACAACTCCCACAGTCCTTTGTCATTGGCAAAATGAGCTTGGAATTCTGGGAGATGTGGTCCAAAACATCTGGACAGCCAAACTTTGGACACCCCTGGACTACATAATTTACTGCATTATTTTCTTGTCCTTCACATATATTTCACAGCATGTTGTCCCTCTTAGACATGAGGATCGGTTCTTATTTCCATTATGGGCGCTTTTACATGACCCCTAAGATCCGCTGGCCACTTAAATTCGGACCAGAGATCTTGGGGGTTCGTTGTTCTTCCTGTGTTCCCACCCCCTCTGCACTTCCTTGCTCCTGTCTGCGTGAGGGGAGGGAGGGAAAAAAAGGGAGAAAAAACGCAGGCTCACCTCCGTCTGCCGGTGGAAGCCGCCCCGAGCCCCGTCGTCTTAATGATTCCTGTCTCTTAAAGGGGCGGCAGGGACAAAAAAACAAACACAAGGCGAGGATAGCCCGGCACTCACTACTTTACATCCGCATCAGAAATTTTTCAGCTCCAGAGACCAGGTACTTGAAAAGTGCGCTGGGATGCGCTTAGGTGGGCGTGGTCACACTTAATTTTTTGTAAACTCCGGAGCTGGTGGGGAAACAATTTTAAGCTCTGGATCTGGGAGCCATTTGCCACGGATTTTAGGGGTCGTGTGAAAACGCCCTAAGTTTGAGAAGGTAGACAAGGGAATTCACTATGGCTCCAGGTGCTTCAAATAAAGCTGGAATGGAGGATGCATGGCTATCAGGTATCATGGAGAATGGATCTACTAGTGCATATTGACTTGGATCAATCTGCACATAACAATGCAATGACAACAATGCTTCAAAGAGATCCTCTGTACCAAAAAAAATAACTTGTTGCTCAGGTCTGCTGCAATTCAGCCCAAAAAAGTGTTCCAGGTTTCCTTTATCTTATCCTTAGAATACCATTGCAGAGTTCGCTATACCTACATAAGAACATAAGAAGAACCTTGCTGGAACAGGCCACAGCCCATCCAGTCCAGCATTCTGTCTCACACAGTGGCTCACCATTTGTTTCAGGGTATTCCCAAACAGATGTCTTCACCTGCTTACGATTCCCTGCAACTGGCATTGAGAGATATTCTGCCTATCTCTCCAACCCAGAGGTTGTTCTTAGGCATCCATAATGATAGTCATTGATACCCTTGTTCTCCATGAACTTGTGCAATCCTTTCTTAAAGCTGTCAAATCTGACAGCTGTCCCCACTTCTTCTGGCAGGGAGTTCCATAGACCAGTGCTCCTCTAGGTGAAAAAGTACTTTCTCTTATTTGTTTGAGATCTAGCACCCAAAAGTTTCATGGAGTGCCCCCAAGTTCTAGTGTTGTGCGATAGGAAAAACTGTTTTTCTTTATCTACATCGTTCACACCCTGTATGATTTTCTAAAGTTCTATCAGGTTACCTCTTAGGCACCGTCATTCAAGAGTGAAGAGGCCCAGCCATTGCAGCCGCAGATGGTAATGAAGGTGTTCCAATCTCCTAATCATTCTGGTTCCCCTGCTCTGCACCTTTTCTATTTCCATAATATCGTTCTGGAGGTATGGTGACCAGAACTGTACACAATACTTCAGATGGGGCCTCACCATAGGTTTACAAAGAGGCAAAATGACACTTGCTGACTTATTTTCTATACCCTTCCTGATGATCCCTACCATTGAGTTTGCTTTTTTCATTGCTGCAGCACACTGGGTTAACACCTTTATTGTGCTGTCCACCAGGACACCAAGGTCCCTTTCCTGGTTTGTTGCAGGGAGGGAGTTCAGACCCCATCAATTTATAAATGTAGTTTATAAATGCCCCAACCTGCATCACTCTGCACTCGTTAATGTTGAAGCTCATTTGCCACTGGTTTGCCCACTCCCCCAGTGTCAAGAGATCTCTCTAGAGCTCCTAACAATCTCTCTCAGTTTTTACTACCCAGTACAATTTAGTGCTGTGGCTAATTTGGTTACCTTGCTATTTACTCCTATTTCTAGATCATTCATGAAGAGATTGACAAGCAGGGGTCCCAGTACTGAACCTTGGGGGACCCCACTCTTTACCTCCCTCCACTTGGAGAAGTGTCCATTTAGTGCTACCCTCTGTTTCCTGTCCCTTAGCTAGTTGCTGATGCAGGATGTGACCTGTCCCTTGATTCCATGACTGGCAAGTTTATTCAAGAGCCTTTGGTTCGGACCTTGTCAAATTCCTTCTGAAAGTCCAGATAAACAATGTCAACTGGATCTCCCTTACCCACATACTTGTTGATACTCTCAAAAAATTCCAACAGATTAGTGAAGCATGATTTGCCCCAGCAGAAGCCATGTTGGCTCACCTTCAGCAGCGCCATCTCTTCTATGTGCCTATTAATTTTATCTTTTAGGATGGTTTCCATTACTTTACCTAGGACACATGTCAAACTGACCAGTTGGTAATTTCCTGGATCACCTCTGGATCCTTTTTTGAAGATTGGTCTTACATTCGCTAACTTCCAGTCATCAGGCACAATGCCTGATATGAGGGAAGGATTATATATATTTTACTAGGACATCAGCAATTTCATCTTTAAGTTCCTTGAGAACTCATGGATGGATGTTGTCTGGTCCTGGTGATTTGTTAGCATTTAGTTTACCAAGACCTTCAAGGACCTCCTCCCTGGTTATTTCTATATTTCTTAGTTCTTTGGTTTCCCTCCCTACGAAGATAGGCTCTGTTTGTGGCATGTGGTCACATTTAAAGGCGAGGTTTGACTGTCTAATATGGTAAATAATAACAGCTTGTATTTCCAAAACATTTTCTGCTTGTGTTACTTCCAAAACATTCCCACTTAGCAACAATGTAAGTTGTGGGGCAGAATCAGTTATCGTATTCCCCGTCCAGAACAAATCAAGTGTCTGCCTTATTCTGTACAGCTAAATGCTCAATTTTAGAAAGAAAAGGCCCCCACCCTTTTCCTCTGAAGCCCTTCCTTATCAGACAGTCAAGGACTCTTGCCGCTTCTGTTGCAGAGTGTTTAATTAAGGCCCGAACCAGAAGACAAGTATACAAGCAGACAGGATTTTACAAGACAAAGAATGTTAGATAAAATAACATGCAACAATTTTCTGATGCGACAATCCTTGCATCAGGAAAGATGTGAATGCTCTAATAAGATGTGATCCTTCCACAATGCAATTCAACTCCTTTCTCTGCAAAAGATAAAGACTCCTTATGCAAAAGATGAAGGTTCCTTATGACCCTCATAGATTCATTGATGCTCTGCTTTAATTTCAGGCAAGCTGGTTAAAATATGGGACAACTCTCTTCTAAGCAAGCCAGAACACCTGACAAGGGAACACCGGCGTGGTATGTTTACACCACTCACGGTCCAAAAGCCTGCCGTTATCTGGAAGAATGGCACGTGCTTACTGCCAAGGAACCCAAGTTAAGATTCCCGCTTTGTGGAAGCTTTGATAAACATAAGGTAGATTACTTAAAAACCTGTCTGGAACGGAAGGGGGGCCATTTGGAGTCAGGCCACTGGCCAACCTTTATCATATGGCTTACAGAAATGGAGAAAAGACATAGGGAATCCCACACCAAATCTCTGAAAGCATCAAAAATAAAAGCTGAACAATCCATTGCTGCACTAAAGAAGCAAATTTCTCAAATGCCTACTGAATTATATCCACAGGTGACAGTGCCCCCTCCCACTGAAGATGATAGAGACCTCTTATTAGATATCCCTTACCGACCAAGCAGGCCATCAGCCCCTCCTGGCCCAGCACCAAGCCCTTCAGTGCCCCCTCCCCCTTATGTTTCACCACAAGAGCCCCCACCTCCTACTTTAGCACAAACTTTGCAGCCAATACAGGCACCATCAACAGCTGCCACTCATATGTCCCCACCCTCCACAGCCCCTGCAGTTTCTGTAACAACTCCTGTGCCCTCCCCCTCTCTGACCCCCCCTTCCCTTTCCCTTCAGGACTCTATGTCACCAAATACTGCTCAGGTGATTGCTGATTCCTCTCAGTTCATAGCCACACTTGACCGCTATGAATCCACCCTTCGAAATATTAGAGAAACAGACCCAACAAAACACACTCAGGCTGCAGCCTCCTCTTCCACACTCCCTGTGTCCCCAGCACAGTCAGACCTCATCTCAGCAATTGACCGCTGTGATGCTCTCCTTCGAGAAATTATGGAAACAAATCAAACAATACTTAACCAGAGTGCAGCCTCCTCCACACTCCCTGTGTCTCCAACACAGTCAGAACTTATTTCGGCACTTGACCTCAGAACCAATATACGGCAGCTCCGACATAGACCGCCACCTACTTCCACTCCCAATGGTATGGAAATTTGTGGGCCCTCCAGACGTAAGCTTGATCTGGACCGGAACAGCAGTGGTCTCTTCCCTTTAAGGGCAATGCCAGGTTCTGTAGAACGATTGGAGGATGGAACTGAAAGGCCGAAAATTATTAATATCCATGTCCCATGGTCACAAACTGAAATTCGAACAATGGCTCAAAATTTCCCCAGCATCCGCTCAGATCCATTAAAATTCCAAGAGGAATTACAATCATTAATTGAAGCCTATAACCCTAACTGGGTAGATTTGCAGCAGCTGATGCGAGCTGTATGTCCTAAAGAAGTGTGGGAAAGACTTAAACAAGAAGCTGAATGGCCTTCAGCAGAACCTTCCCCCTCTGAGCTCTCTGATAAGCGGCAAAGCTTAATAACAGCCATTCCAGTCGTATGTCCTAAAAAGCCTGACTGGGTTAAGATCCGTGCTTGTAAACAAAAGGAATCAGAAACTCCTGCTGAATACATGGACCGTCTCAGGACGGCATTTGAACAACATTCTGGGATCCAAAACCCTTTTGAAAGCGCCAAAGATGCAGTAGTCACTTTTTACGTTCAAGGTCTGTTACCAAAAATATCAACATCCATCCAGTCAAATGTGGTTGGCTGGAAGGCGAAAAACCCTGTAGAAATTATAGAGGTGGCAGATCATTTTGCCTCCTCATTTGCAAAAACAAAGACAGATGTAGAAGCCAAACTGATGGCTTTGCAGCTTCGTGCTCTGGAGCAACCCCCGGCTCCTAGACCACGACCTTTTTCACCCCGTCCATATCATAATCGTCCTCTCCCAACACCCCCAGGGCCCTCCCCACCCCATCAATCCTGTTATTTTTGCAGAGAAAAGGGACACCTAGTGGCAGCCTGCCCATACAAATCAACACAAGCAGATGTTCCACCAGCCCCCCCTCTTCCCCAAACTAGAGACACTCTACCACGTAGAGCTGATTACTCCCATAGACAAGATTCCA
This sequence comes from Phrynocephalus guinanensis, assembly GCA_037367245.1. Classification (NCBI taxonomy): domain Eukaryota; kingdom Metazoa; phylum Chordata; class Lepidosauria; order Squamata; family Agamidae; genus Phrynocephalus; species Phrynocephalus guinanensis. Next base: position 48,938,077 of record CM074740.1, read on the forward strand.
ATGGCCCTCACCGGCGATATCCTATACAAAGAGCGGGACAATATGCCTCACTTCCTGAGACAACTGACAACACTCCTCAGGAACTCATCTTTTAGGATAGCCCGGTGCCTGCAATTTCATCCAATCCTCTCATAGTTCCTCTGTCAGCTTCTGAACCTATTGTCACTTGTAAAGTTGGAAATGCTGAAGTTCCTTTTCTTGTAGATACAGGTGCAGCAAAATCTACTATCAAATCAGAGGATTACCCACACTTGCCCAAATCTAACAAAATTATAAATGCTGTGGGCATCTCTAACCAGGTGGTACCACACCCAGTATCCTCCCCTTTACCTGTTAAAATAGGCCCACTGTCTACTGAACATGCCTTCCTTCTAAGTCCATGCTCTCCAGTTAATTTATTAGGCCGAGACCTACTTTGCAAACTCCAATGTGTAATTTACTGCCAGCCTGATGGTATTTATTTGGAATTCCCTAAACAGATGGAACCAGAGGTCCTGGCTTTGCTTCACATCTCAACCTTAGATGAAAATCCTCCTACCCCCACAACAGATGATTTGGATGGCCAGCGAACCCACCTTTTAGCACAAGCCCCAGATGCACTTTGGGCCTCACATGCTAATGATGTGGGCCTAGTCAAATCTGCCTCACCAATTAAAGTCCAGCTGGATCCCACAAAGCCATTGCCTAGAATCCCACAATACCCACTCTCAAAAGATGCCATTGAAGGAATTAGACCTGTTATAACAGCTCTAGTAGAACAAGGAATTCTTGTTCCAACACGCAGCCCATGCAATACTCCTATCTTACCTGTCCCAAAACGTACCGCTTTTGGGGAAACCCATTGGCGTTTTGTACAGGATTTAAGATACCTGAACAAAGCGGTGATCCCCTCCTACCCCATAGTTCCCAATCCAGCAATTATTTTATCTAACATTCCTCCTGATGCTCAGTATTTTACTGTTATAGATTTGTCAAATGCTTTTTTTACCATTCCTATACACCCCGACAGCCAGCCTCTTTTTGCCTTTGAGTTTGATGGGGTCCATTTAACCTTGGCGAGAATTCCACAAGGTTTCTCCGAGAGTCCCTGCATCTTTGCACAAGCCATCCGACGCGACTTGGCGGACATTGAATTCCCAGGAGGCTCTACGTTAATAACTTATGTAGATGACCTACTATTGGCTTCTAAGTCAGCAGAAGCATGCCTTCAAGATTCTTTGGTCCTTTTCTGCATTCTGGCCGAAAAAGGATACAAAGCTAATCGATCCAAGCTGCAGCTTTGTCGAAATCAGGTCACATATCTGGGAACTTCAATCTCTGCTGGGTCTCGCTCACTTCTACCTTCTAGAGTTGAGGCGATTCTCAAATGCCCAAAACCCACAACTCATAAGCAAATGCGTGCATTCTTAGGAATGGCTAATTTTTGCAGCCAGTGGATTGCAAATTTTTCTGCCCTAACATATCCCCTTCAACTGCTTATCCGCCAAGATATGCCAGAGCCCATACTATGGACACAGGAAGCAGAAGAAGCATTCTCTTCCATTAAGAGAGCCCTGACTACCACACCAGCCCTGGGGCTCCCTGATTACACCAAACCTTTCACATTATTCTGTCATGAACGCGACAATTTTGCCCAAGGCGTTCTGACGCAGACCCATGGATCCAGCCCAAGGCCAGTTGCTTATTTTTCAGCTGCCTTGGACCCAGTAGCTACTGGTTTCCCACCATGTCTGAAAGCTGTTGCTGCAGCAGCCAGACTGGTAGAATCATCTGCCAGCATAGTTTTGGGACATTCCCTTATTGTGACAGCACCCCATGCTGTAGCCACACTTCTAACAAGAAGCTCTTCTCAATATCTCTCTGGAGCTCGAATAACAAAATATGAAGCCTTATTAATGTCCTCTAACATTACACTCAAACGCTGTCCGCCGCTAAACCCAGCCTCTCTTCTTCCTACTCCTACAGATGGTGAGTCACATGACTGTGAACTTGTGTGTGCATCTCTATCTAAACCACGTGCTGATCTCTGTGATGTTCCTCTAACTAACCCAGATCTTGTTTTGTTTTGTGATGGTTCCTGTTACAGAACAGGGACTGGTGACTTAGTCTGTGGATACGCTGTCTGCTCTCTATATGATGTTCTAGACTCTGGCTCACTACCTGGAGTCCGCTCTGCTCAGGTAGCTGAGCTTGTCGCCTTGACAGAAGCCTGCCACTTAGCTGCTGGCAAAACGGCTACCATTTACACTGACTCACGCTATGCATTTGGCGTTGCTCATGATTTTGGACAATTATGGAAACAACGGGGATTCCTGACTTCACATGGAACCCCCATAAAAAATGCTAAATTTGTAGCCGCACTCTTAGATGCTGTCTCTTTACCCTCACAACTAGCCATTGTGAAATGTATGGCTCATCAGAGCACTCACATGGATGAAATTGCTGTTGGAAATGCTCTAGCAGACAATGCCGCAAAAAGTTCTGCCCTAGAGGCACCGGGCAAAGCTGTTCAATTGTTAGCATTGTCCAAAACCAAATTGAAACCTGTCGATGTTACAAATCTCCTTGAACATTATCAACAAGCTTCTCAATCTGAAAAACAAGTTTGGATAGAAGCTGGTTGTTTACAAGACTCCAGTGGAGTGTGGCGATGTCCCTCAGGATGACCTGTCGCCCCACATTCATTGTTGACATACCTAGTTCGCCTCCAGCATGGCCCTAGTCATGTTGGACGCGCTGGAATTACCTCAAGTATTTCTAAGACATGGTTTGCCCCAGGCTTGGGGCCAGCCGCTCGCCAGATTATTTCAACCTGTTCTATTTGTTTACAACACAATGCTGGAAGACCGGCCCAGGTCACGAAAGCCGCTTTTCCAGCTCCTTGGGGACCTTTTGTACACATCCAAATGGATTTTATACAGATGCCCAAATGTGCTACATATGGATATGTTTTGGTTATAGTTGACCTCTTTTCCGGATGGATAGAGGCATACCCTTGTGCACGTGCAGACGCAGTCACGGTAGCGAAAAAGCTACTCAAGGACCTGATCCCGCGGTTTGGCCTGCCCCTCATTTTGGGGTCAGATTTGGGAAGCCACTTCTGTAACCAGGTCATCGCGGAAGTGTGTAAGGCCCTCTAAATCCGACAAAGCCTTCATTGTGCATATCACCCCCAGAGTTCAGGAAAATGTGAGAGATACAACTATACTTTGAAAAATAAGATCTCAAAAATTTGTGCTGAAACTGGCCTCCAGTGGCCAGATGCTCTTAACATTGCTCTCATGTCCATCCGCTCAACCCCCCAACAGAAACACAATCTCTCACCCCATGAGATTATCACAGGAAGGCCTATGAGGATGCCATCCTCACCCCCTGTCATGATCTCCCCCTCTGATATTCATGTGTTAGATGACACCATGATGGAATACTGCAAAGCCCTTATTGCCTGTATCTCAGATTTTCATTCTCAGGTTGCTGATGCCCTCCCTCAGTGTCCAGACAAGCCATGTCATCCCTTCCAAGTTGGTGACTGGGTGTGCATAAAGTCTTTCCAACACAAGAACTGCCTCCAACCCCGGTGGAAAGGCCCATTTCAGATCCTGCTGACAACCAACACAGCCGTTCGCTGCGCGGGCTATTCTTCTTGGGTCCATGCCTCACACTGCAAAAAGGTCGCTGTGCCTGCAGAAACACCTTCGGGCCCTCCAGCTGCCTCAAAGGCTGTGCCTGTTTCTGAAGTAAAGATCACAACAACCACTGTTCCAGCTGAGCCGACCAACCCTGCCATTCCGGTCGGCAGCCCTGCTTCTCCTGTGAGTACCAACACATCATCTCAGCTCAACAAAGATCTCACTACTGCTTCTGCGCCGCTTCCCAGATACAACCTACGACCCCGCCGCAAGGAACATTGAGACTGACAACTGATTCGTTGTGGGACCCCCCCTTGCATCGACAGTTCCAGCCCTATCGTTCCTGCTTTTCGGGTCGCGTGGCCGTACCAGCTTCATCATCAAGTGAAGTGGTATTGTATGCCCTATCATCACCTGCAGCCATCTAGTTCCGTCTCAGCTGGAGCAAATCAACGGACTGGTTGCACAAGCCATGGAAGCAACAAGGCGCCTTAAAGAGACATTCCTAGCCCACAAATGTATTGCTCCAATTATGATTGTCATAACAATGTCATTCATCCTGAACTTTTATGATGTTTTTAACAGGCAACAGACCTTACCATCATCACAGACTGACGGTATGCCCTTGGCAGGTCCTCCAAACACATCTGCCTTTCACCTTCGCAGCCGGCGCAGCTCAGAACTTTCACAGGATGACATGTTTAGAGACAATTACTATTTGAAATACTTTGAGGCATATCGTATGGTCCATAATTCCAGCAACCTGACTGACTGTTGGTTATGTGCATCCCTTGCAGAGGCTGTGGCTCATGCCATCCCTATGTATGGAGTACCCATGCATACGGATTGGTATGAGGGTATTGACAAAGCATTGCATGAAATACTTTTACGTATCAACAAAACCTCTGTCAATCAAAAAAAGGATTTTAGAGGGTATCCTGCCTCTCTTGACCCACGTATTTACTCATTTTGTTTAACAATCAGAGAAACAGAAAGCACTTGTTTTTCCAAACCCAATGACCCCTATAATTCAGCACATCACCAATGGTGTCAATCCACATATTCATTTGGATCACCAGTGTTTTCTCCCCTTTGCAACAGATTCCAAGGTTGGAAACCAAACTTCTTTTCTTCTTGGCCCCTATTACAATCTGACAAGAGTATTGTCCCAGAAATCCCACCTTATAAATACCCATTTTTAATTAATTCAGTTGCTCCCAGCACCTATTGTTTTCGTACCCAATATATGGACACTGTACCCCAAAGCTTTGACTACCTATCACCCATCCAGGTTGGTGACAGCTCCTGTAAAAGAACTGTTGTCCTCCAAATTCAATTTGTCAAATATTCATTTTGGACTGATGCCTATAGCCCTCCTATTCGGCCATATGGTTTATATTGCCCATGTCCCCCTGATTCTCTCATGCCAACTCACTACACAGTCAAAAAGGGTTCACGAGAAACTAAAATAAGTTACCCCACCTATTTGAACACACGTGCGCTAGATTTGTGCCCACAATTCAATCCCTATACAGAGTACCCTTGTTACTATACGGGTTCCCTACTATATCTATCATCTAAAAGAACAGGACACCCCACTATCAATCAACTGACACCCTCTAAAGTAACTCTGAATGCACTGGGTATTATGAGTTTCAATGTATGCTGTATTGAAAATGGGGGAAACTGTGATTATACCAATTGTAATTTCACAGGATCTTTTGGATCTAAGAAAATAAGACCTCCTTACTTTTCACAGGAAAACACAAATACAAGGTTTGGACAAATCTTGTTCAATTTGCGAAATTGGCATAATGGGATAATGGCCCACGATGGTCATTACTTCATCTGTGGCAACAAAGCATATAAATTCTTGCCCCCACGATGGGAAGGCACATGCTATATTGGAGTCATTGTGCCAGGGATACTCCCAATAGACACCCCCACCAATTGGCACCACAGATCCAGAAGATCCACGGTTCTTGAAAGTGGTTGGGACAAATTTTGGGGAGTTGTATTTCCTCCTGCTGGTATCTACATGCTATGGGACCAATGTAGAAAATTTGCTACTATACTTGACACTTTCATTAATAGTACCACTGATTCTTTTAACATTATCTCAAAAGAATTGGGTGCCATGAGAGATGTAGTCTTACAAAATAGAATTGCTTTAGACACAATTTTAGCTAAGAGTGGAGGCGTATGCGCCCTTGTTGGTGGCCATACATGTTGTGTATACATCCCAGATGGAACACAACCTCTGACACACAATATAGCACGCATAAAACAAGCAGTAGTTAAATACCGCAAAGACTCAGAGGCCTCAATTGGAACTAGGTTTGAGCAGCTATTTACAGAGTTACCTACAGACATTGGTGGATGGATACTCAGAATTTTTGTAACCATCACTGGCACAGCCCTACTTATAGGCCTCCTTTGGCTGTGCATTAAAATCATTATAGCCAAAGTATGCAATACTTCTACTCCAGTGAATCAGCTATGGATGGATGCTTCCTTCCACATGGAAAAAGCAGTGGAGGAGGATGTTCATCCTACTGAACCAGACATGGAAATAGATACATCACAATATACAGCATCAATTACCAGCCAGAATAGTGAGGTTCCCTCACTCATTCGCAACATAGATGCTGGTGACAATTCTACTGAACAAGAGACAGAAAACACTTGCATTTACGAATCAATGACTAGAAAACAGACCACGGCAAACAGAACATGTTAAAGCATCTTTTAGACATTCTTTAAGCAACGCAGTTAAAGTAAGTGGCCGCTGGAAGGTCTTAAATCATCCAGCAGACATAAGGCTTAAGCTAATGGATATTAATGGATATTATACTCCTTAACTTTTTAGAGTTTTTCAGAGTTAGTTCAAGAATAGTCTTTTTATTTAGTTTTTTTTAACTTACGCGAAGAGAAAATGAGGGACTGATAAGAATTAATAGAATTAATAAATATGAGAATAAAGCTGAGAACTATTATAAAGTGTTAAACCCAACTGTGGGTATTAGGTCATGCTGGCAGAAACACAAAATAGAAAAAACGTAGATGCCAGCCTGTAGAGTGTAGAAGATATTTGTGGTTAACCGAGATAAGAGCCAACTGGGAAGCGAAGACGACACAGATGTGTGGGAACCATCTTATGGCACCAAAAGCGCCATTTTGTTAACAGCAAACACGCAAGCAATGGGAAAACAATCTCGAACTAAAGAATAAACAAAAAACCATTTCCAAGAATTATGATAACTTACCAGGTATGATTACGTATGACATACGCACGAAATACGTAAGCTGCGGTTACAGAAAGGTATAAAAAAAGGAGACCACTCTGGGAGAAGGTAGCAGAGTCTCGGGTCTATGACCCAGATTATGCTGAGATGGAGCTCCCACTAATACCTTGGTTGTATGTTGTTTGTCTTGTGTGATACTTGTCTTCTATAACTAGGTATTGCTTATAACTCTGTGCTCCTATACCTGTCCTTATATCTGTCTAATAAACTGAATAAACTAATCCCTTGCGTGGCAGTTTTGTGAGAACCACCAAAATCTATCACCTTTAATGAATACTGATGTAAAGAATTCATTGAGACTCTCTCTGTTTCCTCTTTAATAAGCCGTTGCCTTCCATTGTTGTCTGATGGTCCAATGGCCTTCCTAGTTGGGTTCTTACTTCTAATAACTCCTTGTTATTTCTTAGAGTGTTTTTAGTGTACACTCCTCAAAGGGCGCTTTTACATGACCCCTAAAATCTGGGTCAAAGGGCTCCCCGATCTGGAGCTTAAAAATGTTTTCCCACCAGCTCCGGACTTTAAACAAAATTAAGTACGACCACGCCCACCTAGGCGCGTCCCAGCGCATTTTCCAAGTACCTGGTCTCCGAAGGTGAAAAATTTCTGATGTGGATGTAAAGCAGTGAGTGCTGGGCTCTCCTCGTGTTTTGTCTGTTTGGTTTTTTGCCCCCGCCCCTTTAAGAGACTGAAAGAGACTGGAATGGTTCCCAGAGCAGCTCAACGGCAGAGCGGAGGTGAGCCTGCATTCTTTTCTCCCTTTTTTCCTCCCTCTCCTCACGCAGACAGGAGCAAGGAAGTGCAGAGGGGTGGGAACACAGGAAGAGCGACAAACCCCCAAGATCTCTGGTCTGAATTTAAGTTGCCAGCGGATCTTAGGGGTCGTGTAAAACTGCCCAAAGTCTTGCTTTGCTTTCCTGATAGTTGTCTTGTATTTGTTCTGCCAGAATTTATGTTTGTGCCTGTTGTCCTCATTTGGACAAGCCTTGCATCTTCTAAATGAACTTTTCTTGCTTTTGATCACTTCCTGAACAGCTCCTGTAAGCCACATTAGCGTCCTCTTGGGCCTGGCAATGCCCTTTTTCCTTTTGGGTATGCATTCCAATGCGGTCTCTGTTACTGTTTTTGTGAGAAGCCTCCATGCCTCTTGTAGTGTTTGAACTCTTTCAATTTTCCCTTTCAGCTTCTTTTTTTACTAGTTTCCTCATCTTTGGGAAATTTCCTTTTTGAAAATTTAAAGTCTCTGTGTTAGATTTTATCAGTGATTTGCTTACTTTCCCTTTGAAGAAGCACCAGAGCAGAACTACTGGCTCTGTATGGATCCGGTTAAGGTAGAAGCCAAGTCTGTTTACAAATATGGTAGAAGCAAGCATATAGTGAAAGGAGGAAAGGAAGCAAGATGGTTTAGTACGGCCTTTCCTGAGATGAGAAAGAACAACTAAAGTTTCTTCTGAGACTGCCTTTTGACCTGCAGTGACCTGCTTCGTTATGCACAACAGTCTTCCCCTTTTGAAACATTTACTACAAGAGCAAAGGATCTGTTTAATACACCCTCTTCACTCCTCTTACTATCAGACTTCTTTTTCTCTTTCTTTCTCCCCACTGCTCTGTTAAGTGTGTGTGAGTATGCAAGAGACCTGGGTAGTGAAAGCAAGTGTGAGAAAAGTATGGAAGCCAGTGGTGGAGTGGGGAAAATATTGACAGCATATTATCAGGGCATATTATCAGGGCATATTATCAGGGCATATTATCAGGAGTCATCTCAGAAATAGATGGTCCTATTGGAATCAAGGATAGTGAAAATTGACGTACGTTTCAGAGAAACAACTTGATTTGAATTAGATATACTGTACCGGCAAATTGCTACTTGAAGGTATCTCTCTTATTCCTTTGCAGAATAAAATGGTGAAAGACTGTTTATCCAACCGTTTTTCAGAGATGAGATACACCAATAACACTGGCAATAGCGCAGCGGCTGTCTTTTTCCAATCATTTTGTGGAAGGATTTTGGTACCTATTGAAATACTTTCCACAGCACTGATGTTGATACTTTTTCACCCTCCAGAAATGCTGCAGATTAGGAATAGCTCCAGAATATTGCCCGTGAAGAAGAATAAGGTATTAGCTGCCACAACAAAGCGATGAAGAGTATTTGTGGGAAAAGCTACACCAACTTGTCTTCCTTTTAAAAGCTCAAAAATGTTTAGCAGAAAAAAGTCTCCTGAGTCATTTTTCCTCAGTTTTACTTTAAAGGTAATTCCAATTATCTTTTAAAGAACAGCTCCTTGCTGTGAGCATTTCCAGCTCAGTTCTACTAAGGGCCTTTTTACACGACCCCTAAGATCCGCTGGCCACTTAAATTCGGACCAGAGATCTTAGGGGTTCCTCGCTCTTCCTCTGTCCCCACCCCCCTCGGCACTTCCTGGTTGCTGGCTGCCTGAGGGACGGAGAAAAAAGAAAGAAAAGAAAGCCTTCTTACCTCCGTTTTGTTCCGGGCAGCATTCAGATCTCTTAAAGGGGCGGGGCGCAAAAAAAGAACAAACAGAAGCCAGGAGAGCCCCGCACTCACTATCCTTACACCGGATCAAATACTTGTCACCTCCAAAAAGCAGGTACAGAAAACTGCTGTTTGGTCTTGCTAAAGTGGACGGGGTCGCACTTAATTGTCTGCAAAGTCCGTAGCTGGTGGGTAAACATTTTTAAGGTCCGGACCTTGCAGTCATTTGCGGCGGAGCTTAGGGGTCCTGTATAAACGCCCTAAGTGTGGTGGTCATCTCAGAAATCTATTTATGGGTGGCTAGTGGGCTACTTTTGAACCCTATTGTGCAGGGTTGATGTAGTGCTTGAGATGACAGCAAAGTCATACACACGATTATACACAAATCTTGTTGCTTCTAGGACTTTCACTGTTCATGCTCCCCATGTTCCCTATAAGAATACTTAACAGGGGAGCAAGAAGGTTATGCTGACAGTGGTGGCAGAGTAACAAGAACATATTGTTTTAAATCTCTCCTGGTTGCCTACTTACCTTTGGAGCAAGGTCACTGCCTGGTTCAAGTTGTTGATACTTACATATGAAGCCTTCCAATGTTTGGGTCCATGTTCCCTGTCAGAATTTCTCTAGATGGCCACCCCAAGGTAAATCTTCTACAAATGGTAGGGCTTATCTCAGTGGCTCCTACCCTATGGAACCAGCTATTGGAGGAGCTCCGGCTGGCCCCCTCTCTCTTTATTTTCAGGAAGCAGTTAAAAATCAATTCAAGCATTACAGGGAGCCATTTGTCATAGACTCCAGCTGAGTATTATTTCTTTTGTTCATTCAATCTGGTATTCCTGGACTGTGGAGCAAAGGCTTTGACATATAGTTTTCCACACTGCTTTGCCCCAAAGAGCCAGGTCTTAGGCAGGCATCCAGCCAGCCATATGACAATGCGTTCTGAAGGCAGCCAGCAGCAGTTCAAAACATTGTGCTGTTCTAATGTTACCACTGTCCTCTTCTTCTGTCCTTGATAAGTGTTCTTGTGAAGCATCTGCGGTGGGGGGCATTGGTAGCAACTGGGGACAGAGATTTGGGGGCGACGCCAGTGGCAATACTTCTGAGGAAACTAGCAACCTTGCAGTGGCACAGAACTACAAGAAATTGAAGAGATGTTGCATATCAGATGGCCTGCCTAGAGACTAAAAACACAACTAAAAACCCCCATTGCAATTCTCATTGGCATTTTCCCCTCCAACAGGAAAATGTCTTGTACCAAATCCAAATCATCTCAGCACAGCTGTGTTTCATTGGATTGACATCTATCTGCATCATTTGGGTATCTAAACATTAACTGAGCTATAGACATGGATCCTGTGAGGGAAATGCAGGTCCTATGACCATGACAACATTTAAAAGGCCCTTGAACAAAACTAAAAACTGCTATCTCTCAGCTCCTGGACACAACAATGAATTCTAATAAGCTTTTTGTCTTCCAGCTATGACGGAAAACCCCATAGCTATTGACCATGAAAACCATTGATCCTGACAGTACCAGACAATATTTCCCACTGTCTCTCAGAGGTGTAGTCTCTATTTTGCTTTGTCCTTTCAAGGAAAAGTTTTGCGTCAGCAATGAGGTGTAGACCTAAGCTGAATATGAGCCATTTGAATGTCTCCTAAACTCTGAAAGGAAAATGAAGGGAACAAATTACACTAGAAATCTGAATCAGAAAAATTCAGCTTTGCTGCAAGTTTTTATTAATTTGAAAATGCAATCAGTGCTCACACAAGAGGCTGGGGACTGATTCAGGGGTTCACCATTCATACTTGATGCAATGTGTGTCACACTCCAGCCCAGAGCTTCCTCTTATTTCATCCTTCCTCTGGTCCCACCTCTGCCAATTCATTTCAGGGTTGAGAGATAATAACAAGAGCCTAGTAATGAGGTGATAGAGTGTTTCAGTACTAATCTCATATTTGTAAATGTTTTTAATTAACTGGAAATCAATCAGGAAGTGGAAAAAATGAAGGTCCTGAATATGGCACCCATCTGCCTATATCACTTGCATTCATGCCTCCCCGTCTTTAAAAGAACATATAACAACTAACCACATGGGGGAAAGCCCATTCAAATTGTTCCCACTTGAAAAAGTAGAAACTTCCCCTCCCCCCAATGGCAAGGAGGAAGCCATCTTGAGAGCAAAAAAAAGGGGGGGCTGAACTGATTTGAATCAGCCTTTGTGCCATGCAGCCAGTAATTCCCTTCCTCCTCAAATTTACCTATTTTATAAGAATCATATACCTCTGGAGAGAATACTGTGATATATGACCATATGGCTGCACTCTAAATTAGATAATGATATAAGACCATGTAACAGAAAGAATGTGAAAAAATAAAGTATTATTTGAAAGCGGGGAATAAACCCAAGACGATAGTTTAGTATGGGCCAAATGCAGTTTCTCTATCAATTGAAGCAGGCCACAAAAAACCCCCAGCTGCAAAACAGTCGTAAAACAACCTTTTATTATTATTATTATTTAATTTTTTTAACAGTGTCTATAAGAAAGCAGAGACCTTAGTTATCTGTGCACTGTTCAAGTGTCAAAGCTTTCCCTACAGGCAGTTGCACAAAAGGAAATGGGGGGAAAAAGTCTCGATCTAACTTTATTCTCATTCTCTCTGTGTCTGGAGGGTTTCTCCCTCCCCCCAACCTGTCTTGATGTTTTACTCTTCCTTTTATATCAGCTGCTGAGTTGCACTCCTCTCTCCTTTTCCCGCTCTCCTTTTGTCTTTCTCCCCGGTCTCCCAACCTAGAGAAGAGGTACTTCGCTTAAAAGCTGGTGGGGGACTCTCTGCAGCATTCTTGCAGACTTCAAAGTGCTACAGAGGTTTAAAATGCTTGTAGGAGGCTTAGGTTATGACATGCGCGCAGTAGCTCAGTTGAAGTCTACTATACATACAAAAAGATAATACGAACCTTATTTCATGGGGAATCCTGAGGTTCCTAGGAGCCCTGTTTCTCTATGGTAGCAAAATGCTGTTGACGTGCTCTGTGAATGAAAGAATTTCAATTGTGGGTTTTTTTTTAACAATCATAGGCACACACACAGAGAGAGAGAGAGAGAGAGAGAGAGAGAGAGAGAGAGAGAGAGAGAGAGAGACCTGTTTTCAGGGTATTGAGACAGGCTGTAATGGGTATGCGGTGCAGATTTGCAAAAGCCTCCAGGTAGCGACCCCATTCCAGAATGTTTCTGATGCCAGGTTTTATGGTTCAACTGGAAAGACAAGACAAAACAATGTGTAATGCAAGACAACATCTATAAAAGAGTGCAATCTTGGATTAATGGTCTCCCAACGTTACTCATACACCTCGTAGCAATCACATTTTTATTTGCTGGGGGAAAGGAACCTCTTTATAGCACTCCCCCCCCTCCTAAAATTTATGTATCCGGTTGTCTGACTGTTTCTTCCAAATTGAGGGCCTAATTAAATACACATGCATTATTTATGTATTGCACATGACATCTGTATAGCTAAATCTTATTCATCCAAACTTGAGTAGATCTATTGAGTGAATGCAACTTCTCAAGTCAGTGCTACAAATTTACTCTAGCTTTGTGGGGGGAAACTCTTGAAAATGAGGTAAAGCACAGAGGTTTCTATATTACCGGAGCAGATATGAAATGGTTCAAGAAGTCCCAAGTAATGCTCAGGTCATTTTGAGACTGTTTTAAGAGAGAGAGAGAGAGAGAGAGAGAGAGAGAGAGAGAATATATGGTCCAGTATTTAAGAGAATTAAAATGCTGGCATTTGAACAGAAATACTTGGTGCCGATTGCTGAGCCCTGGGACAACATTGGCCAGTTGTTGCCTGTGCAGGGATTATCCCTGTCTCACCACCTCTTTGGAGTGCCCGGTGGCCTGAGGAGGTGGAGAAGGGCAAACCCAGCTCCTGATGTGACAGGCACACTGCCAGAGTAGGAGGACCACAGCATGTCACTGCCACTGGTGAGTGGGCCTCCAGTCAGGGAGTGTAGAATAAGCATGATTTCACATGAAACACTTTGTGCCCATCTCTACGGGGGGAAATGTACACAAATAAAATAAAATAAAAACTGTAGTTAATAAAAGTTGCTTCCCCATAACTTGTTAAAAAATCTCCATTTCCCCAGGCATTTCAGGGACTAGAGATGGGCACGACTTAGCGGTATTCCCGTTTCCATTTCCGTTACTCGTATCCGTTACTCTACGGAAACAGTAACGGGAATTACTCCACCAGAATTCGAGCTCGAACCAACGAACGAACAATTTGGTCTGATTTGTCGTGCTCGTTACTTGCATCGCGCAATGCCAAGTGGCACAGAAAAAAAGTTTTTAAAAGTTAAAAAAAAAACGATTCCCGGGCCTAAAAGTAGGCGAAAACTGTCTGAGGGCACCTACCAGGCCAGAAGGGTGTTTTATTTGGGGGGGGTTCCCCGCCCCCTCTCCTTGGCTATTGCTACTGCTGCGCTGCTGGTACCAGGCTGGGAGGGCGCATCCATTTGCCATGCAGTGCGGGGGATCCGCCAGAATTTTTTGGAAGTGACATCTGGTTTGCCGGAAACCACTTCTGGGGCCTCCAACAAGCCCAGAAGCCCACCGGAGGCCCGTTTGAGCCAGGTCAGCATGTTTTTAAGTTTTTAATTTTTAAACAATCCTATTGCACCAACCAGCTGGCCCGCGGGATGGTTCGGTGCATTTTTAATTTTTTTTCTTTTTACCTATCATACTGACCAGCTGGCCCAAGGGGAAGGTCAGCACTTTTTTTAATTATTATTTTTTACCTACCACAGACCAGCTGGCCCATGGGTCAAGTGGCATGGTATTTATTTATTTATTTATTCATTCATTTATTTATTTATTTATTTATTTATTTTACCTATAGCACCAACCGTGGGCCAGGTTGGCACATCTTATTTATTTATTTATTTATTTATTTATTTATTTATTTATTTTACCTATTGTCCTGACCAACTGGCCTGCGGGCCTGGTCAGTGTAATTTTTTTTATCCCCCACCTGATCGTGCCCAATCAGGTGGGGGAAAGGGCAGCATTTTAAAACTTTTTTCCCACCAAAGCCCCACACTACAGCTGATCGGTGGTGGCTTAAGTGGGGGGGGAGCCTGTGGTTTCCCCCACATGGGGGGCAACCACCTGCTTTCCCCCATAGGAATGCATTGCTTCAATTCATTGTTATGGGAAAATGAAAAATGAAGTGAACAAAATGGAAATTTCCATTTCACTTCATTTTGTTTTTCTTTGATGGGTCTGTTTGTTATTCATTTTGTTCTGTAATGAAACAAATAACCAATAAAAACAAATTAAAAAATCATTTCGTGCCCTTCTCTAGCTAGTATAAAAGTCTTACAGTTCTGATGAAAACTGTAGGCACAAACAAAAATAAATAAAAACTAAACAAGTTGTGGCAGATATACAAGAAAAATATATTTCAGTTGTAAGCTTTTAGCTCTAGCAATTATTGGCAAGAATTTAAACCATCTTTGAATTAAAATAACTACAGATAACGAAGTTTAACCTAAGGGATAGATAGATAGATAGATAGATAGATAGATAGATAGATAGATAGATAGATAGATAGATAGATAGATAGATAGATAGACCCTAACCCTAAAAGAAAATATCTGTATATATTATATATATATGAACAGACAATATCTGTTAAAATGGCAAAGTTTTTAAAGGAATAATCTATAAAGGAAATAACATTTATTAGCATTTTAAGCATATTAAATCACACACAGAGAAAGAAACTTATTATAAATTGTCATCCATTCAGGCTAATTGCTTTTGTACACCTAAAATATTTCAATGACTGTAGGAAAGTATTTCCAAGCCTCAATTTTAAATGCACTTTTAAATGTACTTTCATTTTTAGGAAAACTTTACTGCACCCACTTAACTGTATTTTAGCACTTTATCCAAAATGAAATTTTAAATATTGACAAAGGGAAAAAAGAAGAAATCTTAGTATGAATGGAAGGATTAAGTAACAGAAACAGTTATATTGTTTGCGATACCTGAGGTTAATGAGACAACCTTTTGGATGATATTATTTCATTTAATTTGCAATAAGTTGGAAGCAACATAAAATTACATTAGATATAACATATTTTCTGAGTGAACATTTTACCAAGAGCTTTATGAAGTGAAGTATTCTACAGAAAACTTGTTTCTTCAAATTAAATTCCAGTAAATTATACCAAATTTAGCACACTTTATTAAATCCAGCTTTACTCAGTCCAACTTTCTCCCTTAATATTAGCTATATTTCAAATAACAGAACCTGAAACATAGCAATAAAAATGCACTGAAGTTGATTTGCTTAAAGTCATCAGAGTGATCCAAAAACTATTGAAAATGCATTGAAAATAAATGTATTGTGACACTTCAAGTTGCACTGCTTTCTGTAGTCAGTGTCTCAAGTAGGGTAGTGCTTGTTTTCCTAATATGATGAAATCCCTTTGCTCTCAGGCACATAATTAAATTGTAGGACTAGATCAGATGACAAGTATATTTGGAAACACATGTTCTACCTACAAATATGGAAATACAAGTTTCTAGTTAGCTTCAACAGATAGAGCGAAGCTAGACTAGTGTAAACACATTTTAGGAAAAGGTCACTACTAAAAGTGCTGTCATCTCAAATCCCATCACCTGCCACAGAATGTACGTGACAACTCGCTCAGAAGGCAGCTAGGGCTTCATTGGATTTAGGTGATTCACTCAGCTATCTTCATTTACTGTATCTTGAAAGAAGCTGCATAGCTGATAGTATCAAAATAGAAGACTCCAACGAAGTAATCAGACAGCTTACAAAGGTGCAGGCCTGATCATGCTGGACAGGGTCATTTTATCAGGAGTGATCCCTCTTAAAGTGACCCTTCAGTTTCCTAGGAAATTGTTCCAGCCCAGAACCAAAAAGTTGAGGACCTATTGCTGGATCACTGAAGTTCATTTGGAGCATTGATCAGATTTGGGCTGGAGTCCATTTCCCCATGTGTCATGTGATCACCAGGAAATGGGTTGCACTGGACCCCTCCGCAAGTGGCTCAAATCAGATCCCATTCATTTCCCCATGCAATCATACCCTAAATGTTCTAATTAGAGATGGGCACGACTTAGCGGTATTCCCGTTTCCGTTTCCGTTACTCGTATCCGTTACTCTACGGAAACGGAAACGGGAATTACTCCACCAGAATTCGAGCTCGAACCGACGAACGAACAATTTGGTCTGATTTGTCGTGCTCGTTACTTGCATCGCGCAATGCCAAGCGGCACAGAAAAAAAGTTTTTAAAAGTTAAAAAAAACCCGATTCCCGGCCCTAAAAGTAGGCGAAAACTGTCTGAGGGCACCTACCAGGCCAGAAGGGTGTTTTATATTGGGGGGGGGGGTTCCCCGCCCCCTCTCCTTGGCTATTGCTACTGCTGCGCTGCTGGTACCAGGCTGGGAGGGCGCATCCATTTGCCATGCAGTGCGGGGGATCCAAAATGGCGACCGCAATATTTTTTTTGAAATCGTTGCCCAAATCCCCACCAAAGCACCACAGAAACATGTGAAAGTTAGCTATTTTAAATGCTTGAATTTTTACAGTTGCAGCAGTGGGTTTTTCTTGCAAAAAAAGTCTCCGTTGATTTTATTTTATTTTATTTTATTTTATTTTATTTTTTTACACCTGCACATTCGCAATGATGGGCTCGCCCATGGGAGTGGACCCTGCAAATTTTCCACCAATCGCATGGCCACTTGGCCAGGTTGACCACAGAGACTTCTGGGATGTGCCAATCGGGCATAAACAGCCCACTAATCGTAGCCCAAACCCGAACCCTAAGCCTAAGCCTAACCCATACGCCAGTACACTGTCCTTCTAAGTGGGTCAGAGAGGCACCCAGAGGTGCACCCCAATACTCACCCTAACCTCACCCGTAACTAGCCTAACCCTAGCCCTTGCGCTAACCCATCTTAACCCTAAGCCAGATCTACTTGCATTGCACTACATGCAAGTATGTGAGACACAGCGGGTGCAAAGAGTCTGCCAGTCCGTCACTTGTGGCTCTGGCTGACTCCTGCAGCTCCCTCCAGGAGCCCACTACCCCCCCAAACCAGTACTAACGAAAACAAAAAAACGAAAAAACAAACCGACTAATTTTTGCGAAATTTTGCGAAAAACGGAAACGAGACGAAACGGACTGCCTCCAACACACGACAACTCAAAAACGTCATTTTCCCTAGTCGTGCCCATCTCTATCAGGGACTCATGTTTTTAAAAATTGTTGAATGCCTTGGATTTGCTGCTCAATTGATTGGTTTAAATTTTTATTCTATATCTTTCTGAGACTAAATTTTTTATTCCTATGCTTTACAGGTTTACTATGAACTCATGTTATATGAACATGAGCGTATGAACATCTCAAATAAGTAAATAGACAATAGATCTTTAGAACTTGACTTCTAATTGATACTATTTTTTCATCACGAGCATTTCAGGGTTATCTGCTTTTGTTGAGAAAAATTAAGTCCAAAGGCTAAATCAGTACCAACCAACTACAGCTTGTAGGCAATACAGATGTGTCGATTCAATAAATCCTGGACCACGTTCCAGAGATATTTCACACTGAGCAAACTAATATTAAGTCATTAGACCATCATATAGTAGGCTCAAAATGAGAAATGTTGGGGTCTGTTGAATACTGTCAGTGTTTCACAGTTGGTTAAGTTAAAGTGCTGAGGCACAGGTGTTTCTATAAGCATAATACACTGAAATAATCTAAAGTTCAGCGGCCCTCAAGTCCCAACTTTCACCTATGAGTCATTAGGTCTAGTGAATAATGTATAACATATACAGTAAGAGAGGTTAAGCCCTATTTAAGGTTTCTATGCTGTTCTGCTTATCTGAATATCCACCCCCCACCCACCCCAATATTTGTCCCAATTTGATGCTGTGAAGGTAAGATTGGCATGAAGGAGAGAATTTTCATAATGTGAAATTATGTCACTGGCAACAGGTGAAGGGAAATTATCTGAATATCCACGTATGCTGAGGTGATTGTTGGCATTCATAGGCAGTCTTTTCATACATGTTTAACATTGGAAGCAAATGTTACCATCTGAAACAGAATAGATGGTAGATAAAGATATTTGCTGCAAGAAATTGAGGGTGAGGGTGTGGGAAGAACTGGGAGTCAGCCTGACACCTGTCATGAATAAACATCAGCTCAGGATGTAGCCAGGATTCATACTGTGGACAAAAGAGTCAATGAATATAGCTATCAAGAATGGGCATGCATGGCAAACCAATGAGGCAGTAGAAGGCAGCTGCATTTCTGTTGTCAAGACTGTTGGCTCCAAAGTATTATCCAAACACCAGGATCACGTCATGTAGACAGTTTCTAGGGTCTAAACTTAGGATGACTTGGTCTGTAGTGTAGTTCTCCTCTTAGTATTGGAAACACACACACACACACACACACACACACACACACACACACACACACACACACACACACAATCTGTCCTGCCCCTGTTAAGGAAACACGGTGGGGAATTAAACTCACAATCTCTGGCTCCACAACCACAACCTGTACCACTGCACTATCCAGCAGCATATTTACTTATTTAATGCATTCATATCCTGCTGTACAACTTGTTTACAACAATACAATGTAACAGTGACCCAAACATTAAAACACAAATAATAGATACAAACCTAATATGATGGGAATTCCAGAAACACACATGCAATAGCTCAAGAGAGGATGCTTTTGAATAACTATTGAAACAGGACAGTCTAGCGTCCTCTTTTAAAAAAAGGGACTTAATTTTTTAGGTTTAACTCATTCATAGCCTCCTCTCTTTCTGTACTGACAAATTTCATGGTGGCAGTAAGGAGGCACAAGACTGTTTCTAAAGCCCTCATTGAGCCCCCACAGGATCAGTTTGAGGTGGGATGCTTCCCGATTTTGCTACCTCTGTTTTCCCCTCACCCTCTCTCCTACTGTGATCTACATTCTGTACAGAGTGCAGGCAAATGTGACTTCTGCTGTTGCCATGGATTTCACGTCATTCACCCATACATCTTTACACTGTTGGCCAAATCTTGACCCCTCCTTTGTTAAGCCAAAAGATGGTTAATGGCTTAGGATAGTCAACTAGTGCTTGCTAGTGGTTAAGAGCTTTCTATGCTATGAAGTAGGCATTGTAAATGTGTGCTTTTCACAGGCGTAAAAGCTAATGATCAACAAGTAAAACAATGTTTCATAGTATCAGTTAAAAGCACACTGGCCTGATGTGTTTCTCTTACTCCAAGAATCATGTTTCTTTTCAACCAAGGACAGTGTTTTCCTCCTTCAAAGAACTATTTTCTACGTGCATTTTTATTGTTTTGTCTTGTCTGTGCTGAAGGTTTAGCTCATGTAGCTGTTGGAACATTACTTTTCTCACTTGAAGGACAAGTTTTTATTATAATTGTCATTATGCTTTGTGGTGCAAGCCATTTTAATGGAACTCTCTTTAAAATAAGGTAAAACGTTAATTGAATAATTCACGGTTTTGCTTTTTTTTATCAGGCCCAAGAGTATTATAATGAAACACACACTCGTACATACACACATGCACCAAGCATACAACAAACAACCCAGAGCAGCACACAATGTCTTTTGCAGCTGTTGGCCTACCCTATATTAGTACCCTTTGTTAAAAAAAATAGAGTCAATAATTATGAACACTCCTGTCCACAGCACATCAGAAAGTAAATATACTGCCACCATTTTTTTTACTTTTGTTTTCTTAAGCCCAATCAATTCACACTAAGATATATTTCAGGGAACTAGAAATGTAAAATTTATTAATAAAACATAATGATTTCTCATAACTGTTCAACATGTGTATGGTTACAATTTCTTCTTCGGTTTAGATCTTATAATTTCAGTCAGGTGTTCTCAAAATGTTCTACAAGCCATGTTAACTCAATTCACTATCTAACTGTCTGATACAGTTAACGTTTCAAAACCCTAACACTATATAACTATTTTCACATAATATTCTTCAATCATATACCAGCTCTTGTATCAGAGTCCCAGGTTGGACTCAGAGTCCCATAAGATCTCTGCCTTTCCCTACCTTCTGACATTTCACATATATATTTTCTGTTGTTCTCTGGTTGGTTCTCTTCCTGATTCTTCCGGAAAACAACTCAGTCCAGTATTGCTGCATAGACTTTCATGTCCCAGTCCTGGAGTCCATCACAATAGTTTCATGGTCACAAGGCAAAAGCAGTCATCTACTGAAGGATATTCAAGGATCACACAGTTGAAGGCATCCACCATTCTTAAATGTGTTACATGCACTGAAAGCTCCCATTGATTCATATATCAAAGGGAGACTATGCATCCTTCTTTATAAATGAATAAGTTAGAAAGTTGTTGGAAAATCTTCCAATGGAAAGTCAGCCAGATGACACAGGGATCAATAAATAAATAGTTTGCCTTGGTATCATCTCTTGGAGTGCTAGGCCTGAACCTTTGAGTATAGACCAGAAGGCTCCTTAACAATAACATCTGTCAGCACCAGTCATCATGATGTCTTCCTTTTATTTAAAAAACGGATTACAAGTGAGCATACTTTAGCTAACGGGAGCTCTGAACAGTTTTATCTTGTCTCTTCAATTCCCAAAATATTAGGAAGATTGCTCCAATATCAGCATTAGCTGACATCAAATTTATAAATTTATGCTGAAGTATACAGGTGTGAAGTTGAACAAGTCATTTCCCTTTACTTTTCTCATGAAAGCTTAACAGTGTTGGGTAAGGAAAACACAAAGCAACTTAGCCAGACAGGATGATGGGCCAGAACAAGTCAAGAATCCAGAATGGGGCAAACCAGAAGACATTACTGGATAACAGGCCGCCAGTCAAGATCTAAAAGCAAAACCCCAAACTGAATTTCAAGGAGATGCTGTTAAACCCAGTTCTGTTAAGACAAGAAGCTTTCTTAGGCTCCTTCCTGCTTGTGGTGACTCAGTCCAAAAAGGAGGAGAGGGTATCCCATAATGGTGAAGCACGAAGAAGGGTCCAAGTGGAAGTGTCATGCCACATGCCGTAGAGTAAAGTGTTCTGCTTATAAAGTGTTCTGCTTATATACTGCCCCATAACACTTCAAGTAGTCTCTGGGTGGTTTACAGTTTAATTACAGTGTGCAGGCTACACATTCCCCTTCCCGCCCCCCAGCAAGCTGGGTACTCATTTTACCAACCTCAGAAGGATGGAAGGCTGAGTCAACCATGAGCCTGCTATCTGGGATTGAACCCCAGGTCGTGAGCACAGTTTTAGCTACAGTGCAGGCATTTAACCACTGTGCCACGAAGCTCTATGTTTTTGGCTTTTCAGACTTTAATGGTTAATCATAGGATCTCACACCTTATAATGCACCATTGAGGGAAGAGACTGCTCCCTTCAACGGGGAGCAGTCTCTGGTGCAAAAGGCCACTAGAAGCACTCTTCATTTTGTCAGACTGAGATTGCTAGTTTTATAGGTATAAAGAAGGAGATAAGAAGTGGCATTTTAAACATTGCATTTTATTTTCAATAAGGTGATGCATGCAAACATATTTTATTGTAAATTAAAAATAGGTTTATGGATTACACAGGATAATATTGCAATAAGCAAAAGGCAGAGATGGGAGTAAGTACTCATGTTCATGTACTTGCCCGTAATTCTGCTTTTTCTTTCATCACCCAATTTACTAATCTTGAACTACAGGCCACAGTTCAAGCTATTTTATTTAAGCACTAATCAAGGAACAGGATATTAAATCATATTGTTTAATTTCCCAAAGTACCTAAACCTTGTAAGGTTTATAAATTACCTTCAACTTCTGCATTAACTTCAAACATTGTATTCAGCATTCATTATTTTAGCAGTTTCATTTTATGCACTATCTGTCCTGGAACATTTCTTCCATTTAGATTTCACTATAGCAAAGGGAAGAAGTAGGGGAAGATAGTCTCTGAGGTTTATGACTTCTTTGCAGGAGCACATAGCTTACAAATCTTTCCTGGAGTGGTAAAAATTGGATACATGATTTGATTCACCTTTAAAACACAGTAGGGTGGATTCATTTCATGAAATCCAATTGTTGGTCTAACTAGAGTAGTCCTGTTGAATGAATGGGACCAGTCAAGCCAATGCTTATGTCACTCTCATTGATCAGTGAGTCTGCTCTAGTTGGGAACATCCATACAATTTGTTGTTAGGGGGTCCGGCTCTTATCTGATTGATGTCATGAGACAGGGTGAGAAGCACCCATCTGGAAATGTTAGGGAGGAGGAGGTCCGTATATAATGGGACTCCTCCCCCACATCGGCCTCTTTTGGAGACAAGCGTTCAAGGACAGAGTGGGTGCCATTTTGTGGCAGTTGCAGCTGCCATTTTGGGGTGCCAAAGAACATCTTCCCCCATTTTGGCTCCAGTATCGGTGGGGGGTGAGGGCGTGCATTCCCCTGCCCACTCAATGTCCTCATGGCAGAGGTGTGGGGATCACCATGAGGTTTCACAGTGGTGGGGGTGGCTAGAGCATGTACCAGGAAATGTGTGACAAGTAGTGGTGGGAGGGGCTTGCATACCCCCCAAGGTTTGAGGGGACCTTAAGGGTCTGCGGGGATGCACCCATGGGCTGCCTGGGTCAAGGGGTGGTTGCTGATCCCCAGCCCTGGTTATTGTAATAAATCAAGTTATAATAAGGACAAAGGGAAACACGGGAGGTGTAAAAAAAATAGCTAGAGCCCCCTGATTTAATTAGGGCAAGGGCAGAAAAACAGCCCAATCTAGGTAGAGGAGCAGGCTTTGATGCACAACTGCCAACCCCCCCAGGGAGGAACTGTGCTTGCAAAGGGATACAAGGGGGCAAACGGTGGTCATAATCAAGAGGCATAGGGCTACCCCCATTTTTGTCTCCCCGCCCTCCGCTTGTTCCTGGCCTGGAACAGCGCAAGGAGTTGGCACGGCACAAGATGGGGCCTAAGAAAGGGCAAGGGAAAAGTAAAGCATTCTGATTAGAAAAAGCTCCAGATACGAAGTGCGGATATCCCTGTATAGAGTACAATGAAGGAGCATATACACCAGAGACTCAAGAGCCCCAGAATTACAGGGGCAGAGCCGTGTTACCAATGGTTGGGAACTAAATCTGCCACATAGGACACGAGATGGAAGTACATTACATCTTGCTAGGGTGAAGGCATACCATTCTTGGGGGCTCTCTACAAAATGCTAATTAGAGATGGGCACGACTCAAAAATGGTGTTTCGTTTGTCGTTTGGTCGTTTAGGGATCCGTTTCGGTTCGTTTTCGTTTTCGTGACATTTTTTGCAAAAAAAATCATTTTCGTTTCGTTAGGTAACAAAACAAAAAAATGAAAACGAAAATGAAAAATTGCTGTTTCATTAGCATTCTTTTTAGTTCAATGCATCCGCTGCAACGAAAACGAAAAACATGGCAAATTTGGTCATTTCGTTTTTGTTTTCATTTTGTTTTAAAAAAATTCATTTCGTTTTCGTTGTATAACGAAATGAAAAAATTAAAACGAAAACGAAAAATCGCTCATTTCGTGCCCATCTCTAATGCTAACAGCTGGCGGGCTTATCAATATGTAGAGGGAGATGAAGATTTATGGGTGAACATATTTGCAGGCTGCTACAAAGAGGTCTTGCCTTTCAATGTCCAATAGCCTGACTTTTAAAAGTCTATATGCCTGCACAAACTATAGGGCACCCAAATAATCAGGTGAGATACCCATAGTTTGAATCTTTTGAGAGAACAATTTAAGACCGGGAAAATAAAAGGAATCAGAAAGGATGCCTGCTATTAGGGGGTCTTTATTAGATACATAACATATTCTCAGCCAGTACTTGAATTGTCTCAACTGTGCTTGTAGACTCAGTCTAGTTAATCCACCCTCCAGACACAGAGTTGCAGATGGCACACATATGTACCATGGGATGCAGATGCAATCCCATGGTGTTTGCAAAGCATTCCTTCAATCCCACATGCCCTAGGTCTTATAATTTAAATTTTGTCTGATTATGTATGTGTATATTTTAAATTAATCATACTATTTTTGGGTAGATATTTTTATCTGTTGTTAACTGCCCCAAGCTTGCACTAAATTTTATTGATGGATTTCATATTCAGAATGGAGTTTATTTCAGATTTTGTAACTAGTTTATAGAAGATCCATGGCTCTGTATTCATATTAGTTTACAATAGGCTGTTTCAAAGCCGCTATATGAAGTGACAATCATTTCCAGTTTCTAGTTCACTAAATAAATTATTGTAAAAGAAGAAGGGGAAATAGTTCAAAACACAAACCATTAACCACACAGATCATTTAGGTTAGGCCTGGACATGGTTATATTAAGAGAAGATCTACTGAACTCAATAGAAGTCAAATTAGGTACAGCTAAGTTTTCTGATTATTTAAATGAGCTGATTCCAGTAAAAGAGAGAGCCATATTTGTCTCTTTGAACAATAGCAAATAGAGATAGGCATGAAACAAAAAATGGTGTTTCGGTTTTTCGTTTGTCGTTGAGAGCTCTGTTTCGGTTCGTTTCCGTTTGTTGTTAATTTTTTGAAAAATTTCGTTACCGTTTTTCGTTTTTTCGTTTGTCATTTCTACCCGCTTTTTGCGCGATTTTTAAAGCATTTCCATGCGCAGGCATCCCCCAACGCAAGAGACCAGAGGGAAAACACTAAAAAAAATGGATGCTGGCAGAGACACAGTATAGACTAGGTATGCAGGGAGGCTGCAAAGGCAGCGGCGGGCATTGCCCAGGGTGCAAGGCAGCCGCAGAGTGACTGCACTGCAGGGCAAGGGAGGGTACTCACCGAGAGGTATGCAGCACGCACGCACACAGGGAGGCTGCAGGACTGAAGCTAGAGTCACAGAGACAGCAATCCCACCCTAATTCCCACCAGAGACTGCAAGGAGGACGGGGGCTCCAGAGCTTTTTATGCCCTCTGTGACTGCCAGACCTGCCCGCCCAATCTGCAACCTGGGCATGCTATTGGTTGAGCATGATCCCATCACATGGCTTGCCTCCATTTTGTGGCTGGTGCGACATCCATTTTAAAGGGAAAAGAAAAATACATTGTGATGGGAGAAGACAAAAACAAACGTTTTAAGGACCCCAACCCCCCTGGTAGGTATTATCAGACAATATAAATAATTATCACTGCATTTTTACAGATGTCCAGGGCATTTTTTAACATTTAAAACAGCTCATTTCATTGCATGTCGCCATTAACGGAAATGAAACGTAACGACCACAGTTTTTGTGGTTCTGTTCGTTTCATTGCATTTTCATCACAATTTTCGTTTGTCATTTTGTTACGTAACAGAAACGACAAACGGTAATGGAAACGAAAAAATGTTCGTTCCGTGCCCATTTCTAATAACAAAGGAGGAAACAAACAAAAGATTGTGGGACATTTAAAACCAATACATTTACTTCACTATATACTTCCATGGATTATTATTCACCTCTTTAGATTTGTCCTACATCTGTCTAGAGAAGCATATTGTAATTCATGTGGTCCACATGATCTTTAAAGTTCTCAACAATATATTTCAGATGAATTTTCCCTCTCCCCCATGGGTTCTCTTCACTGTATAACTTCCACAATCATATCCAGCAATTGAGAATACCACAGTATTCCTTTTGGCCTTGGTCTCAAGTATCACATCTGTACCTTTAATGACCTTCTTTAGTGCCTTCCTAACTGTGCTAACTAATCTTAATCATTTTTGGATTCATTGGGACCCTTTGAAGTTTGGAAAAGTTAAGGTTTCTGGGGGCAGAGATATTAAGCCTCAAAGGGGGTGGGGGTGCTTAATGGAAGGAGTGTGTCCAGCATGCTTTACCAATTATAGGGTTAATTGACAGCTCCCCCTCAGTGCACCGATCAACCCTCCTTTAATTTAGTCCCCTCTGCAGCCCCTTTGGAGATCAATATCTCCATTCCATGTTATGCCAAACCTCTACAAATTGGGGGTGCATCAAGGGGAGAGCTTGAGGAAAGTCCACTGTAATTTCCACACTGCTAGTTGTCTGGGATCACTATTTTCATGTACATAACATTGCAATTAGAATTTTTTTTTCAGGGACACCCCATTTGAAGTTGAATAACTTGGTCCCCTGAATCCCAAATCTCTCTAAATTTTGAGGGCTTAAAGGGGAGAGTCTAAGGAAGGTACCCACCAAATTTGAATCTAGGGGACCCATTTTATATCGTAATGAATAGGTTCATTACTGGTTCATTTCATACATTTTTTAAAAAATAATGTTTCTAACAAAACGAAATGAATCACGGGGAAATGAAACGAAATTAATCTCAATTTTCCATTTTGTGCCCATTCCTAAAATGTATTATAAATTGTAGCAGCTGCTCACATTTCTAGTCATAAAGCATTTTACATGATGGCTACAAGACCAGGAATGCAAGCAGGAACATTTTCACTATTACACTTACATTGGCATAAATCCACAATAGTATTCTGGCTATTAAATGGGCGTTAAAACCAGGGTTCTGTTACTTCAGAAATGGCTCTCGAAGTTGCAAGGCAGCATGAGTTTACCAAATATGGCTGCAGCTTGCATGATGATGCAATAGGTTTGGGAAGTTAACATCCACAGTAAAGATTCAACATTTTACCTACCAGTTCTTTGCAAACAAACGACTCCCATGGTTTCTTTTATTAAAAAAATAAATCAATGTGTTAACAAAATGTTCAGTCTCTCTTTCAGGACTTTTTCATGGTCCTTTCCATGCATTTGTAAGGAATAATTCAGAAGGACTCTATTTCCTTTTTTATTGCTATCATTTTTATTGCAATCATTTATTTATTGGGTGGTGGAAAGGCAAATTGT
This sequence comes from Phrynocephalus guinanensis, assembly GCA_037367245.1. Lineage (NCBI taxonomy): Eukaryota > Metazoa > Chordata > Lepidosauria > Squamata > Agamidae > Phrynocephalus > Phrynocephalus guinanensis. Next base: position 48,965,464 of record CM074740.1, read on the forward strand.
TCTGAACTCTAAAGATCCTTCCTTTGCACAATATTAAGAGGATGTATTGTTTAATAAGAATTTATTCTCAAGCTAGTTATAAATTCCTGATGAAATATAGTTAAAAACAAAGAACACCTTTTAAAAACAAAGAACACCTTAACTGGATTTCTGGATTCTATTAATCTACCCTTATCTACCTTCCTGCCTACTTGTTTGTCTGTCCAGACAGGTAATGTTGTTTTTAACCTAATTGCTAGTTTGTTTTGGATCATAAACTGGTCCTTTGGGTCCATTGAACAGATTGCTATGCAGCTTTTTACTGCTAAATTTTAAGCATATTAATGAATGTCACAACTGCATTAAAGCAAAACGTTTCCATATGACCAATCAAGAATTTCATCCATTTGGTAAGGAAAAACACAAACTCATGTATTTTAAAACCAAGCTTGTGAGTACGCTATCAGACTTCAAACAACTCTCTCTCTAAATGTTATGATGAACAATTTCATCATAGCAGGTAGTTTGACCCTGAAGCCTGATTAGCTTTTCCTCTGTTTACCCTGTAATAAGCTCTAGTAGGTTTATTTTGCAAGGTGGTACATGCTGTATGTAGGAGTCTCCAGAGACATTTCATATGTGTTGCTGGTTTTTGTTTGCTTGAATTGTTTGCCTGAAATACTGTTTGTCTTCCTAAAACTGAAGGTAGCAGGCGTATTGAAGAATTTTGTTCAGTCCACTGTTATAAATCAATCAAGCCAGTTAATATTGTGGATTCGTATAGGAACTGGAATGCAGTCATCCTTCTGGTTAATGCTTCCTTAAATGTCATGCTTCAATCCTGGGTACAAAAAATTGTATTTTAGAAGGGAATGTATGCAAAATATTCATTTTTGGGGACAGACAGACAGTTTAAATGATAGTATGTGCATGAGTTAGTTATAATGCAGATAGTAGGCTGGGTTATCAGAAAAAAACCAGAAACAAGCTAATTCATTCATCCAGGATTAAAAACAAACTCTTTTTGCTGAAATTCTGAGAACTAACAGACCTCTGGAATATACAGTATTAAGTTCTTAGCATGTCTCCATTTCCTAGTCTAATGCCCAATCACTTATTAGTTGGCTGTAGGGATAAGGCTTGACATGTTGAGCAACTTAACACCCAATTCCTGAATAGCTCCATTTAAAACAATGATACTAAAAGTACAACAAGGAATTCTATGTACAATAATAAACAAATATCTGTTGATTAATTATACAGCAGCAGCTTCTTTAAAAACATGGAAAAATAAAACAAACAAAAACCCAGCATCCATGGACAGGGATGTAGCTATTCAAGTCTCACCTTTTCACCAGCCTTCAACTGTCGATTGCCAACAGAAGGACAAAGGTGAGCCTTCAACTGTCGATTGCCAACAGAAGGACAGAAGAGAGGAGGCCAGTGAAAAAGTTTTCTATGTTTACCTCCGAAATGGCTGATCACAAAACAATGCATGTGAAATGCAGACTCTGAAGTTGAAGGAAAGCCGACTTCTTTCACTACTCCAGGGAGCACCTCTTTTAAATATATTCCAAGTGTAGCACATCATCTTACTCTCTCTCTCTCTCTCTAGCTTCTCAAACGCATCTGCAATTCTTCACTTTGGTCCTCTGCTCAGAAATTATGCCATCACAATGAAGTTTCCTCTCCTAGGCTCTCTTTTAAAGCCATTGCAGCCCTTGCAGTTAATGCTTCCTAAATACAATACAGGATCCATCCTCAGGCTTTGTATACCTGCAATGGATTACTAAAATGCCATCATTTGTCAAACAGTTTAGTAGTGTAATAAATACATTATCTAACTCTTAGATTTTGTTCATGGACTGGGGGGTTCTTTGTTTTCCCTGTGTGTGTGTGTTTCCCAGTGTCAGGGAAAAAACTCTTTAGAAAAGTATTCCATTGCCTTCATTAAATGATTTAAAGTAATATACAGTAGTGCCTTGCCACAATGCGGTTCATATATTATGGTCTCAGTATATCACATACTTTTTTCTTGAGAGAAACAGGCTTCCAAAGAGGGGTTTGGAAGTGCAACTGGTGTGCACCTTGGGCTCCTGGCAGTGTGTACTAGCAGCAACAGTCCCAGATCTGTTTGCTGAGTTGTCAGGAGGGGGTTAAAAACCTCTCCTTGGAAGTGTATCCCAGCAGCAGCAGCCCAAGGTCAGTTTGCTGAGGTGTCAGGAGAGATTTAAAAGCCTCTCTTTGGAAGTGCAGGCCAACAGCAGCAGCCCAAGGTCAGTTTGCTGAGGTGTCAGGAGGGGGTTAAAAGCCTCTCTTGGAAGTGAATGGCAGCAGCAGCAGCAGCAGCCCCATATCTGTTTGCTGAGGTGTCAGAAGGGGGTTAAAAGCATCTCTTTGGAAGTGCATGCCAGCAAACTAGCAAAGTCAAGCAACACTTCAGTGCGTGGAAGAGTTTGTGCTAAGGGAGAAGCTGCCTGGGCACACTTGGTAAGTTTATATTTGTAACATCTTCAGAACTTGGAAAACTGCAGGACATATAGGCTAGGAGAGTCTTAGAAGGGTAGTCCAAGAGGCAACTTTCCCAATCTCCTTTAAGGATTTTGGGAGGTGACATCTGATATTCTGAGCTGAGTCCGGGAACCTTGGAATCTGAAGAAGTGAGGAGAATAGGAAGGTTTACATTAGAGGTTAATGTTCATAGCTGATGGTGTCATCATCAACCTTCATGTGCATGGAGTTGCTCAACAGGACATAGGCCAACATATCTTCTATCATATATTTTCAAAAACCAGAGCTTTAAATATAATAGGTACGTACAAACATGCAAGCATTATTTTTTTAGAGTACTGACTGAATGGCTATGTTTTTTCCCTGATAAATGTCTTGCTACTATTGGTTGATCACTGTTCCAGTTTATTTTTTTCATGACAGCAATTTTGCAAGCTGAGTCTTTCAGGTTAGTCAGCTGGGAATGGGTGTTAATTAAGAATGCAGAAGAGCTGTATTAAGGAGATTTGGTAGGTTTAAGGAAACAGCAATTAAAGTACTGGAGCAATTTACATATTTTGATAAATCAAAATCTTCTGGATGCTAAGGTTCAAACATTACATATTGTAGAGGTATTATGAGAATCTTGTTGGGTCTTCAACACGGTATTGTCATAAAAAGGGTTAGAAAAATCTAAACCCACATGGTTCCAAAAGCAACATGAAAAGGAAAAAGGATTGGGAGAGACGGAAAAAACTACCAAACACAAGCATTAATTCTGAATGTTGGCATGGAAGCAGGTTGGGCACAGAAGAACAAAAAGCCAGCTAATCTCTTAGGAAATTTGAACAAATGGCTTCACTGCCCTTCCTTTCCTCTTCTCCTAAACAGGGGGTGCAAATATTACTGCTGAATTCTTTGTTATCATATCAATTCGTATCATCTCACCATCACAAGAAATCGTGAATACTAGTTTATGAACCCCACAAGAGCTCTTGTCCTCATAGTGATGCTGAAGATGAGAGATGGAACAGTTTCCTCACATCACATTCTGCAGAATGTGTGCAACATATCCCTGCACAAATCTAGTGTCCTTTTTCTTTTGGATAGAAGACCACACAGAAAGAGAGATATTAAGTACAGGATGACTGTGTGATTCATATTTTAAAAGAGGCAACTAAGTCTTCAGTCCTTAGAAGGCCAAGCAAAAAAGGATCATCCATCATTGTACAATGTGCTATTCGGATTAAAACATTCCAGGGTGGATGAGGATGACTCTGCCAAGAAAAAGATGAAATCATGTCACATCTGTGAATGTTTAAACATTACATAGGCAGACTACAAAGATACTAGACAAGAGGGGATTGAAAAATTAAAACACTGGTCATTATGCAAAAAACAAAAAACAAAAAAATGTAATCCTCCAAAAATCTGAGAGGGTTGTATGTATGTATGTATGTATGTATGTATGTATGTATGTATGTATGTATGTATGTATGTATGTATGTATGTATGTATAAATAAATAAATAAATAAATAAATAAATAAATAAATAAATAAAACTCTGTGGGAGCACCAGGTAGAGTTGGTGTCAGAAAACAACCAGATTAAGATTTTGTGGGACTTTTGGATTCAAACAGACAGACACCCGGTCCTTGACTATAATACAGAAGTCATAACAATAATAGAATGGGAAAATGTCTGGATAATTGACATTGCAATTTCAGGAGAAGCCAGATTTGAAGATAAAGAATTGGAAAAATTAACAAATTACAAAGAGCTAGCATTAGAAATAACCTGATTCAGGATGAAACAAATTTCATTGATTCCCCATAGTCTTTGGGACATTGGAAACAACACTGCAGAATTTTATAAAATATTATAATCAGCAGCAGATCTCTGAAATAACATGACCAGAGCTGTAAAAATGGCAATAAGAACAGCATACATATTGGTTGAGCATTTTCATAATTTAGGGCAAGAGAGGTGAGGATTTCTATTCTTATTACCAAATGATAATTTTGGAGGGGGGGGGGAACTGATGGAAATGGCTTCTTAACAGAATAATTGAGAAGTCTTTTCTGCACATTTCACCCACTGCTGCAGCCTGCTTGGACACCCTAGGCCTTTTTTGTTTGTCACCATTGCTTAGTGACTATTTAAGGACACCTTTGAGATTGGCAGCTTTGTACTTGGATTTTTTAAGAATAATTTTAAGACTAGCTTCTGGTTATACATAGTCTAAACAAAAAGCTGCTTATTCACATGGTTGCCTTATGAGTAGCTCTGTTTAAAATTGTTACTTTGCATTTTCATGACCTCTTTCTGATTTTGCTTTGAAGTGCTGGACTGATGACATTTCATAACCTATAAAATAAATGTCAGATGGCCTGGCTGTATATTACTTCTAGATCTAGTAGTTCATACTTTAATAAGCACTGCAGAATTTGAAACATATAATTGAAAAGGGTATTTACATGGATGAAATCTTTGAATACTGATGATCCCATGGCAATCTTTAACCAAACTATCATGGTATTTTTCCATACCTAAGGAGGATACCCAATGTGGTAGACAAAGTGATGGATAGTGTGTAGTGGATAGCTTAACTGACTAGGAGTCTGGAAATGTGGAATCAAATCCCCACTGAGCCATAGAAATTCACTGATGGCTGTGGAACCTGTAAAACAATTTCTTAAAAATCTCAGTTACCTTGAAAGCCCTCTTATGGTCTCTATAAGTCGTTCCAACTTGATGGCACATTAAGATGACTTCTGGCTGGCTTGGGTCCTTTCGTGGAGAAAGGTGGGTTTGAAATATTTCAAATCAATCAGTCAGTCAGTCAATCAATCAATCAATCAATCAATCAATCAATAATAACCATCTTTATGAGCTATAAGGATCAATGTCATTAAAGACATCACCTTAGATAGTTTTATTGTTTGTAACTGATACATAATAGTTTTTGTCTCAAGTCTGTATTGGAAGCCTCTGTAATATTTGGCTCTACTTCTCTATAATGCAACATATGCCCAGTACCCACTATTTGGCCTTAGCTCTTTCTTTTAAAAAAAAAACAAATTGCCTTCAGTAAAGTGTTTGGATCTTGAACTGTGTTCTTTGTTTGGAAATTAAAGGTTCATTTTCAGTTCAGAAGACTGAAAGTGCCATGCAGTGTATTCAGAAAGGCATTGAAACTTGTTTCCTATACGTGGCAGAACATTGGCTAAGTGCAATAACTGGTCAGACTAGAAATGTTTAATCTGGTATATATGTCTTAGAAAGATTTGTTGCATCAGCAAATATGTGATCACCATGATGGCAGAGAGAGATAGACCACCGTGCAATGCTCCATGTTTCCCCCTTCTTCTGACCAGCATCTTATAATATAATAACACAATCACTTGAAATATTTAATAACAAGGAAGAATTTATAATTACTGTGTAGACATGGGCACGACTTGGCAAAATTCTCGTTTCCGTTTCCGTTTCTCGTTTCCGTTACGTAATGGAAACGGTAACGACAATTACTCCGCCAGAACTCGAACTCGAACCGACTAAAGAAAAATTGGGTCTGATTTGTCATTTTAAAAATAAAAAAACCCCGATTCCTGGCCAAAAAAGCAGGCAAAAATATGCCTGCCTCAGTGAGGGCACCTCCCAGAGGGGTGGTTTCTGGGGGGGGGTCCCCGGCCTCCCTTCCCTCCTCTCCTGGGCTGCGCAAAGTGCGCATCCTCGTCATCGAGTCGCACTCGCCCACGCCAACTTGCCAAGCGGCGCGGCACAGGAAAAAAGTTTTTTAAAAAAATAAAAAATAAAAAACGATTCCCGGCCAAAAAAGCAGGCGAAAATATGCCTGCCTGAGTGAGGGCACCTACTAGAGGGGTGGTTTCTGGGGGGGGGTCCCCGGCCTCCCTCCCCTCCTCTCCTGGGCTGCACAAAGTGCGCATCCTCGTCGTTGAGTTGCACTCGCCCACGCCAACTCGCCAAGCGGTGCCGCACAGGAATTTTTTAAAAAAATAAATAAAAAAACCCCGACTCCCGGCCAAAAAAGCAGGTGAAAATATGCCTGCCTCAGTGAGGGCACCTACCAGATGGGTGGTTTCTGGGGGGCGGGGGGTCCCCGGCCTCCCCCCCTCTCCTCTCCTGGGCTGCGCATCCTCGTTGTCTTGCCAACTCGCCATGCCATGCGGTGCGGGCAGGGGATCCAAAATGGGGCGACCGCAATATTTATTTTGAAATCGTGGTCCAAAAACACACCAAAGCACCACAGAAACATGCAAAAATAGCTATTTTAAAACTGCCTGAATTTTTACAGTAGCAGCAGTGGGTTTTTCTTGCAACAAAACGTCTCCATTGATTTTATTTTATTTTATTTTTATTTTTATTTTTATTTTTTTACACCTGCGCAATGGGCTGTCCATGGGAGTGGACCATGCAAATTTTTGGAACCGTTCCACCAATTGCATGGCCACTTGGCCAGGTTTTGACCGAGACTTCTGGGATGTGCTAGTCGGGCATAAAAAGCCACTAACCCTAGCCCGAACCCGAACCCTAACCCTAACCCTAACCCATACACCAGTACACTGTCCTTCTTAGTGGGTCAGAAAGGCACCCAGAGGTGCACCCCAGTAACTCACCCTAACCTTACCAGTAACCCTAAGCCTAGCCCTTGCGCTAACCCCTAACCCCACGCCAGATCTGTGTACTCACATTGCACTACAGCAAGTACACTTCCCTTCTTAGTGAGTCACAGCGGGCGCCCGTAGGGGTCCTCTGTCACTTCTTTCCCCAGCCCAAGTGCAGGCAGTGAGTCACAGAGGCACCCGACCCGAGGTGCCTCTGCCTGCTGCAACTGCAACTTAATGGTATGCATATCCAATTGGCTATGCATGCCATTTTGTAGCGGGTGAGGAGAGGAGGCACCCACGAGGTGCCTCCAGGAGCCCGCTTTCCCTTCATGGCGGGCCAGAGGAGGCACCCACCCCAGAGAGGTGCCTCCAGGAGCCCCCCCAAAAAAACAAGTACTAACAACAGACGAAAAACCGACAAACAAAACGACAAATTTTTGAAATTCTTTGCGAAAAAAAGGAAACGAGCCGAAACGGACCGGCTCCAACACACGACAACTCGAAACGTAATTTTTCCTGGTTGTGCCCATCTCTATTACTGTGCAATGAACCATAAATACAGGAAGCTCAAATATCATTTTGAAAGCAAGTGACAGGGATTGGGGCTCTTTTCCTGGATTACACAAACACAAACACACACACACACACACACACACACACAAACTGTAAATATTTTATCCAGCTTTTACATGGACTAGTGTCACAAAAGAGAAAAAAATCTGGCACTGAAACAAGGCAGAGACAAAAAGCTTATTTTAAATGGTAAGACAAGCTTGTCTATTTCTGTTGATTAGACACCTTTAAAAGAAAGAGACCTAATTACCACATTACAGATAACAAGTTGAGTTGTGAAGTCTTTTCACAGAGTTCTCTCTCCTTGATGTCCAAAGCATGTTCTCATGACAGGAGGAAATTGACAACTCCATTTACATTCAACATCTCCAAATTACAGGCATGCCACCTGAAAGGACCCTGTTTGCTCCAGAGTCCCCAAACCATTTATTTATATATCCACCTCTCCAGTGCTTGTTATCTCACACTTGTGTTTACCTCATTCCTTTTTTGTCAGTCATTCTGAGATGTGTTGTACTGACTAAGCAATCAGCCTTTTTGTTTGTTTTAAATGTTGCTTCAAGAAAGGTGCCATACCTAGGGCCCGACACATTATTGACCAGTAAAATGTGCTTACATTTCACTGATTGGACCACATTATGAGGGTGAGACAGTTCAACAATTTTTGAGGAGGAATGCTGAAACAGAGAATAAAATGATGCCTTTATAAATGCAATGCACACATTCTAATCTGTGATAATCTAAAAACACTGTAGTTAATAGAAATGAACAGATAGTGTTTGTAAAGAGAATGGCTCGTGGAAAATTTAATATCAAATTTAGCTTACCAGATATTAATTTTGATTATGTATTTGTTATTCCACAATACTTATTTTACAACATAATAAAAACTATGCTTTACCCAAGTGAACTTCCCAATAGTTCAATAAGAATCAGTTTAATGTCCTCTAATTCATGGCATCACCCCATGGCTAAATCACAAAGGTGGAATAAGCTGCAACCTTAGAAGTGGCAGAGAGTCGTACTGACAGCATAAACTGCAGTCTTAGAAAAGCAAATCTGCTTATAGAGTTCTAGACAGAGAAATGGTCAGCCACTGAAATTGATAGTTCCTGTCTCAAGATGAAAAGCTGGGAATATTGGATAGAGAGATTGAGATTATGGTTTGTTGAGATGCAAAAGGACTGTCAGCCATGCTTGCTTACAACAGATCCTTAATCATTAATGATTAATGATTAACAGATCCTTGATCTTTAATGGCTTCTCTTCAGCGTGGAGAGACGTGGCCACTGGGATCCCCCAGGGTTCTGTTTTGGGTCCGGTGCTATTCAATATCTTTATTAATGACTTGGAGGAAGGAATAGAGAGAAGGCTGATCAAATCTGCAGATTATACCAAATTGGGAGAGGTTGCTAATTCCCTAGATGATAGGATGAAAATCCAAAAAGACCTTGACAGATTAGAGTGCTGGGCCAAAGCTAACGGAATAGGATTCAACAGAGGGAAATGTAGGGTGGTGCATCTAGGTAAAAAGAATGAATTGCACAGATATAGGATGGGAGATTCTTGGCTGGAAAATAGTACTTGTGAAAGGGATCTGGGAGTCCTGGTGGACCACAAATTGAACATGAGTCAGCAGTGTGATGTGGTGGCCAGGAAAGCCAAAGTGATTCTTAGTTGCATCAACAGAAGCATTGTGTCTAGATCAAGGGAAGTGATAGTACCACTCTATTCTGCTCTGGTCAGACCCCACCTGGAGGACTCTGTCCAGGTCCATGCACCTCAATTTAAAAAAGATGTTTACAATCTTGAATGGGTCCAGAGGAGGGTGACCAAGATTTTTGAGGGTCTGTGAGAAATGTCTTATGAGGATTGATTTAGGGAACTGGGAATGTTTAGCCTTACAAAAAGAAGGCTAAGAGGGGATATGATAGCTATGTTTAAATATTTGAAAGGATGTCACATTGAAGAAGGGACTGGTTTGTTTTCCGTGGCTTCAGAGACTAGGACGTGGGGCAATGCTCTCAAACCACAAGAAGAGATTCCATTTGAACATTAGGAAGAACTTAATGACAGTTAGAGCTGTTCCGCAGTGGGATATTCTGCCAAGGAGAGTGGTGGAGTCTCCTTCTTTGGAGTTTTTTAAGCAGAAACTGGATGGTGATATGTCAGGAGCATTGTGATGGGGTTCCTGCATGGCAGGGAGTTGCACTTGATCACCCTTGAGGTCTCTTCCAACTCTATAATTAATTAAGACTCTGCCTCCACATTATGCATTTGGGCATAAACATTAACCCATTATTCCCCCTCCTGTACAGTCACTTACACAGTAAAAGGGTGAATACCACAATATCCAATACAGGCCATAAATGTTTCAGTCCAATTAAGTGAATTTAGGTTCCATCATCACCTTCTTGAGGACACTTTGGTCACATACAGCATTCATACTTTTAGGGACACATTAGGATGCAGCTACATCAGTTAGTCACACGCCTGATGCCAGTGTACTCCTCTGGCCACAACTCTGATGTCTACATATTTAATGGAATATGTGATGAGAAGCCTCATGCAAGTGTAGCTGTATCTGCATAGATCCTTCCATGCCTTCAGAGACCTCTCTCTTGTGGAAATCTGCATGTGGTCCCATTTATGCATATCATGGACTATGTGGACAGTAGGTGCTACGGCAACAAGTTGCATTCACTTTAGGGTTATAGATATCTAGTACAGACCTGTGGTCTTCTTTTCTTATTTACTGGATATAGGAACATTTCTTCTGAAGAAAGCTTTTATGCTTGTATATCTTCTTTTAACAGACATTGCCAGCCTGCAACCACACTGAAACTTGGTTTCTAATTAAACCAGCATGATTCAGTGCAATCCTATTTAGTAAGATAACTATGATGTCCTCATGGTCTTGCTTCCCACTGGGCCAGTTTAGATGCTAATTCGTATTTCCTCATTTCTTTCAAATGCATCTGGTGCATTTGGGGCCTTTCTGCTTGGGGATGTGATACATACTTCAGTTTTGTCAGTTTAAGCCATCTGAAAATGATGAAACATCTCAACAAGACCATATTCATGTACGTTTCCTTACCTAAAGATGAACACCCTTTGTCCCCCCCCCCCAGGCCCGAAATAAAGAGTTGACACAAAGGAGTTTTGGGTTTTAAAATGGGCCACAATTTTATTAATAACTCTGTTTAATAACTTTAACTGCTGTGGAACTGTAACTGTATGCAAATTTTCAAGCTTGATGGGCCTCCCGTAGTGCAAGTTAAAAATTTCTTATTCTGCTTTCTGTTTTATTTGTGACATCATGTTTCTTTATTATGAATATCCCGCCCCAAACGAGTGGGGCTCTCCTTTCCATTTGAGTTAACCTGTAACTTCCAACCGCTGTATCTGCCCTGGCACTTTTCAACCTGACTTTATTATTGCTGGCCTGCAGTTCTTGTACTATTATTATACTATTGTGTTGTACAGCTGCCCGCTGTATAATCACTGGTCTGTGGAACTCCCTGCCGGAAGAAATTGTGACAGCTATCAGCCTTGACAGCTTTTAAGAAAGGATTGGACGAGTTCATGGAGAACGATGGTATCAATGGCTATCATTGTGGATGCCTAAGGACAACCTCTGGGTGGGAGAGATAGGCAGGATATCTCTCAATGCCTCCTAAAACAGACGTCACAGTGATGTAATTTACTTGCACTACCTGCCAGTTGTGACCAGGGCAGCCCTACCTGCCAAGTCCTGAGAATAGAATGGATTAAAACTCACTGGCACTCTAATGCCAATCTGGGTGCCGGTCAAAATTTCCCATTCGGCCCCATAGCAACCAACATGTGTCATTCTCAGAACTGCTAAGGAGGGAGGGGTGCTGCTCGGCATGAAAAGAGGCAGGAGAGAGAGCGGGCAGACAATTTAAGGCTTCAGAGCCTGCGCTCTCATGATATTACTCTGGCTCCTCTTTTTGCACCGAAATATAGCTCCTGGGAGGGACAAAGAAGCCCCACTTCGGAGCTTCACCCACATGGTGCCACCATTTATCTCAGGGTTTCTGTGATTTCTGTAAAATGTCTCCATGCAAAACTAGCAACTTTCCCCCTTACCAAGCTAAGCAGACAAGCACAGCATAGAAATACTGGATGACTCATCAAAAAGTTGCAAGAGACCCATTCAATACTTCTAGTTTTTCCAACGCCACAGGACAAGACAGCAGTTATTGTATTTTTGTGTAATCTGTGTTATTTTTTCAAGGTGTTTTGCAAATATGAAAGCTCTGCTTGATACTGACAGAAAATACTACACCCCTTCTGAGGTGAAGAGAAAAATTCTGAGGGTTCTAGTTTTCATGTCTGAGGGAAAGACAAGAAAGATTCACCCACCTATTCCTCTTTACTTCAGTATGATGGGGGCCTGGATTCCTTCCCCAGTATGTTGCTAGCACTACTCAACATATGGACACCAGATTATGGACACCAGGAAAATAGGAAGTCTGGCCTTGAATACAAAACTTAGAAGCAGGCCTTGAGAAAAGATGCTGTAGTGCTTTAAAATTAAATATAGCTGTGGATTTCTAATGCTTACATATTTTCAGCAGCCCCTTTCACCTCTGTTTCCATACTTTTTTCCCGTCAACTCCCTCTGAGTGAAATCACTCCTTTTTATCTTTCTTTCTTCATTAATCCTCTCTGACAAGGAGCTGGCAACCTAAGCCATGAGAATCTTTGGTTTACCCCATGGGAGAGCCGCTGACATGGTATCTTTGAATCTAGGATTTAACGCTGTAACAAAGATGTGTGTTTTTGATCTCTTAATATGCTTTATGCAGTGACCTTTTCTGAGGAGAGCGGTACACTGTCCACCATGTGCACTGTAAAGCCATTCATATAGAGTCACTGAAAGGAGGTTACTTAACTGGCAGCCTGATCTATATTGCATCTGCAGGAGGGCTGCAGTTCTGGCTCAGGTGCTGATACACTTTGCATTATACTATAGGCCTTGGTTGGTTTTGTATTTTAGGGGCTCACCCTCACTTTGGTGTTGTCCCTGATTATTGTGGATTGCTCTGGCCCTTGATATGATATGTTGTCATTCAATCTGAACAGTACAAAATGGCATTTATTGTTGAATGTATTTGGTGCACTGAATCATTATTTTGTCTGTTAGTTTCCTATTAAGGTTGCCTTATTCTAGCTAAGGGGGCTTAAGGTGACTCACAATGGTTAACACAAGTTAGACTAAAAACACAATAAATTACAAAGTTCAAAACCAAACACATAATATAATAATATGCTTAACATTTACAATATAACTACGAACAAAACTGAATTATTATCCCTCTTCCTCAGAACCAAGTGAGACAACCATGCTCTATAAACCGTATGCAGTGGGGGAGAACTTGACTGAGCTGAAAATGGGAACCAAACCAAACTGACTCATTTCACCCATTTTAAAATGCCATCAATGTCAATCAATGCAAGACTAGAAAGAAAACAGAAGGAAAACGAAGTCGTCCAAGAACAGCGTGACGTGGAGGGTAAGAACAGTTCTATGTGGGAGGAACATAATTCCATTATGTTTTAGGTACTGTAGGTTTCATAATAAGTAGATGATGGCAAAGTGGTCCAGTAACTATGAAGTATGCAGATTCCATAATAAACATTTGTCAGCTTGCACAGGTTCCCTCAAGCCACTGACATGGGCATTTGGCAGCCAGATGTTTCTTCTGCCCCGAATAGTAGCAGCTGTAATGGTTTTATGTACGGTTCAATTTCCAGGATTTGCCGTAGATGAAATCGATCTAACCCTAGCACTGTCAGGTAATTAAATTAGCAATGACTGACAATTCCTAATTAAAGGACGCCCAGGAAGGGCCACTGAAATATTGTACTGGCGCTGCTCAGGTCATCATAAAATGAATTAATAGAATGATGTGGGAAAGACATGTTGCCAGGTGGTAGATCTCAGACTTTTCATCTTCTTTTGCCTTGATTGCAGCATTTGAGTAGGCATTACTTTGAATGAGAACTTTGTCAGACTTTTGTTAATCTCAGTCCAAATACCTTTGGTAGAAAAATCTTTGAGTTAAATCCCTCGTTTTATTTGGCTGCTGGTACCATCTGCAGAGCCAAATTCCTTTAAGACAGTTCCTAGGAAGTCTGCTGTTTCCTCTCATTTCTCCATCCTTCTACAGTTTATAATGCTGCTTCAAAAATTTCTAGGGTCCCTCAAACTTCAGGACATACTTGAAGAGACCATTTCAGAGTTCCAGGTGAAACGGGGAATCAACAAGGTGCCTTCTCTACTGCTTCATCATTGGAATGCCTTCACCAGCAGGAAGCCTTACACATGAAAAGAAACCAGGTGGTACAATGATTCAATGACAGGCAAAGCCCATTGGAGGCAATGTTTAAATACAAAATGAAGTACTCTGCAGAAAAGAAATTAAGCTATATCAGAGAAAATATTAGATCCTGCTGTACCTTCTGCTTCATAGGACTCTTACTATCAAGTAATTACATGGGAGAACTGCAGTATTACAGTATGTCTTCTGCAGATTTGCTCAGAAGTGAGACCAGCTTTCTTGAATGGCATTTACACCTTCATTCATTGGAAATGCAAAGGGATAAAATATGCAGTTCAAGCATTTATTTAAGAAATGACGAGGCAAGGGGGGGGAATTACCACCGCCTATGCCTGCCACCCTCCTCGTTGCCACCATGGGCCAGCCAGACCTCTCCAGAGGAGAAAGGGGAAATAATCTTTCTTTCCTCCTTGCCATTTGGGGGGGGGTGTTGGGGTGAAAGCTTTCATCCTGGGCCCCCAACATCCCTATAATCACCGTCAACCCAGATAAAGCATTTGCTCTTATCCATATATTTCACTATCCGCAGAGGGTCCTGGAACTGATCCCCTGCCAATACGGCAGTCCTGCTCTATTTCCATGCATAGGATGGCATCTGTTGGAATTACCCTAATTGGAGGAGATGCTGGTAGTGTGTGTGGCCATATCTAACTGATGCCTCATCAGGTGAACATGGCAGCTTACTGTATGCACATCCACATTATCAAGATACTGTCCTGGGTCTTTACAACAATGCACCAAAACTTGCATTTTAATCCAGGTATTTGCAGCTGGTATGTGATAAGGCTAGAATGGTCCGATTTAATCCTTCTGGCCTGCTGGAATGATTTCACTTCCACTGCAAGAAAAACAGGTTCTATGCTTATGTATTCCACTTGCCTTGGTGTACCTGGTATTTCAGGCAGAAATACAAGCCTTGAATCAGATGAAAACATGTCTTCAATTCATACAACAAACCTCCAAGGCCTAGAAAATTAACAAGCATTTGTCAAATGGTAACTCTTAAAGAGAGAGTTCTTTTCCAAGGGAATTAGATTGAGTTTGGGAATAGAACATCAATTTATAGGAAAGAATCAAATCAATGCCTTTCCATCAAAGGAGAAGTACAGAAAATCTTGTGATTGGAGGATGTTTATCTGGCATAACCGGACAGTGTGCATCTGGGAATGTAGCAGAAGGGTTCGCAAGCAGTTGTCTTTATGGCCAATAGAAATAAATACATGTCAATAACAGAAACTGCTTTTCCATTTCCTCAAAGTATGTAGTCAGTGGATGAGAAGAAAATATAATATCATAGAAGCAGAAATTGCTTTTAAAGATGCATCTGTAGATGCATATCTCTGCTTTTCTTTCTGTGACAATTTTTGTCTCTCAATTCATGTAACCTAAACGTGAAAAATTCAGAGGCTACAAAGGACAATTGTGCAGAGGCCAATGATCTTCAGATTTGTCATTTGATGTACTATTACTTGTTATAGCTACATTTGCTAAGCAAATTCCAGGTTTCTGCCAAATTATTACGGGCTGTGTGAATAATTCAGTGGTGCCAAGAATAGCCCCTTCTCTTTGTTCAATCATTCTCCATAGTCATAGGAGATTCAGCTTGCAAAAATTACTAGAGGTTTTCATGGAATTTACCCTTCGGCAGCTACCTGGCCCTCATCTAAGTCCCAGCCTTATTTAGACTTAGAATGAATAAAGCACAGCTTTTCTTATTTAGAAGAATGACTTTGAGGTTTTGTTAGGAGCTGAGAGCTACAGAGCCAAATGGGGGAAAATGTGAGATTTGGGGGAAAAAACAATGTCTCAGAAACGCTTTATTCTGCTGCATACATTTCAGTCCCCCAAAGGTCACACTCCCTCTTTCTCTTATTTTTAACAATTCAATGTTCACCATTCCTACCTGTCACCTCTAATATTTTCTTTATAGTCAGTTTCTGCAGCATTTACTGCAAGTTAGATCAACCTCCTTGCTTTTAAAATAGCCAGCTAGATTCCAGGGGTAATACTGTTCACAAAATAACCCTAGAGCTTTCTCAAATGTCATTAGATGTTTAGAGAAGGTGACCACTGACACTTATCAGACCCATGCCAATTAGCTTAGCATATTCAAGTACAGCAGCCATTATTCTAACATGTCTCACAACACTCCAATGGCTTTTGATCACATGAAATGTAGTACAGTTTGGCACTGGAGGTGGCTTCCTAGTGGCATGTCAAGACAGCCAATTGTTTAAATGTATTCCCAAAGAGGTGACAGGTCAGCTCCCCAGGATTTCATTATGCAGGCATAACACAGCTTCTTGTCATGATGCCCATCTACATGTCCTTTTATTTCAGTAATTAAGCAAGGCCTGCACAGCCTCTGTCCAACCAAGCCAAATATACTGGATTTGCATACATGGGTAGAGTGGTCAGGTGGGCAGCATGTTCTTCCCTGATGTTCCAAGGCTAAAATCATAGATTGTTGGCAGATTGTTCTCATATCAAAGGTGGAACAAGAGGAAAACTGGGAGGAAAGCTAAAATGACATAGAGGCAACCACCTTTTTGGATCAGTGAGTTGTGGCACCAGGTGATAATTAGAGATGGGCACGACCAGGAAAAATTACGTTTCGAGTTGTTGTCTGTCAGAGCCGGCCCGTTTTGGCTCGTTTCCGTTTTTCGTGAAATTTTCCAAAAATTTGTTGTTTTGTTTGTCGGTTTTTCATCTGTTGTTAGTACTGGTTTTGGCAAAAGTTTCAAAAAATGGCAAAAGTTTCAAAAGGATTTTAAAAGACCATCAGAAGTATTCTGGAGCAAACATGAAATTCAAAGGTAAGGCAGGAGCAACGCAGAGCAAACATACAAGAAAACAGTAAAGCTAAGATACCTAGTACTTACATACTACTGTAACTTCAGTATGGCTTCAGATAAGCTTCCCTCTAAAGCAGTGCTCCCCAACCTTTTTGTCCCCGCGGACCGGGAAATTTTTGAAAATTTTTTTGTGGCCCGAAGCTGGGGGTGGGGGTGGGGAGGGGGGGAGAATGCGAAAGGGGGGGTCCGGTGGGGAGGCAAAAGGGGGGGGTGAAAGCAAAGGATGGGAGGGAAGGAGGGGGGGGAGGCACGAGAGCGGCGGCGGCGGCACTCACCGGCTTGGGGCGTCGGGCATGCCACTCCCCCCCACACACACACGGGCGGGGTGGGGGGGAACCCGGGGCTCCTGGGCAGGCGGGCCCCGCCTCCTCCTCTGGCGCCGGGAGCCGCGTGCGGGTCTCGCTGCTGGCGCCCCGCTTGCTCCTGCTGCCTCCTCCTCCGCCGGGGAAAGCGAGCGGGGCGCCAGCAGTGAGACCCGTGCGCGGCTCCTGGCCCCGGCGCCCCGCGCGTGGCACCCGCCCGGCCGCGCCGGGATGCGCCCTCGCGGCACCGAAGAGCCGCCGCCGCCGCCTCCTCCTGCTCCTGTTCCTCCTCCTCCTCCTCCTCCTCCCGCCGCCGCCACCAGAGGAGCAGCAGCAGCCCCCCCCCGCAATCACCCCCGTCCCGCCGCCGCCACCACCCCTCCGCAATTGCCCTCGCTGCTGCTCCTTTGGCGGCGGCGGGAGAAGGAGGAGGAGGAGGAGGAGGAACCGGAGCAGGAGCAGTAGGAGGCGGCGGCGGCTCGTCGGTGCCGCGAGGGCGCTTCCCGGCGCGGCCGGGCGGGTGCCACGCGCGGGGCGCCGGGGCCAGGAGCCGCGCGTGGGTCTCACTGCTGGCGCCCCGCTCGCTTTCCCCGGCGGAGGAGGAGGCCCACGGCGGCGGCGGCAGCAGGAGCAAGCGGGGCGCCAGCAGCGAGACCCGCATGCGGCTCCCGGCGCCAGAGGAGGAGGCGGGGCCCGCCTGCCCAGGAGCCCCGGGTTCCCCCCCACCCCGCCCGTGTGTGTGTGGGGGGGAGTGGCATGCCCGACGCCCCAAGCCGGTGAGTGCCGCCGCCGCCAACGCCGCCGCGTCCCTCCTGGCGGAGCCCAAGCGGCCGCCGCCAACGCCGCCGGGGCGCCAGCGTTTGGGGGCGGAGTCGCCGGCTGGCCGTCCCGGGAGGAGGGGAGGGGAGGAGGGAGGCAAAGGCGGCGGCGGCGGCGGCTCCTCCTGCGCTCCTCCAGCCTTCCTCCTCCACCGGCCGGCCGCGGGAGAGAAGAGGAGGAGGAGGAGGGCGGCGGAGGAAAAGGGGAGGAGCCTCCCCAGCCTCCCCAGGCGGCCCGGTGCCGACTGGTCCACGGACCGGCACCGGTCCGCGGACCGGGGGTTGGGGACCACCGCTCTAAAGTATATACACAACTCTGCTCCCTTCAGCATACAGCTTTTGCTCTCCCATGCACCCATCATGACTGTTTTTGTTTTGGTTGCAACAGAACCCATGGGAGTGGAAAGAGATGCATGCAGGGGGCAGCACATGCACATAAGACAGAGCCCTGCACAGCAGAGCTAAAATTTAGAGGGGATGTTGGTTACAGACCATGCACAACGTACATCCCTCACCACACATCATTGCAGGTAGCAATTGATCAGTGTTTCCAAAAAGATAACTAAGCCAACTAAAGTAACTTCCAAAGTTCTTTTTTATTTATATAGTAACCCCCCACCTATTGAGTGGGTTAGGGACCCACCTGACCTGTGATGACTGAAAATCTGAGATATGCGGATGCGGGTCGGGTGGTGCCTGGGGGCAGTGGGTGATCAGAACCCCCTGCCATCGGTGGCGCATGCCAGTCCAAGAAGTCTTGATCTGACATCCCGCCATCACCCGCCTGTGCCACCCAAAGACTTCTCGGAATGGCGCGTGCCGCTGGGGGCAGGGGGATCTGACCTCCCGCCGCCGCCTGCCCGCGCCACCCCGAGACTTCTTGTCCAGGGCCGTCTCCATTGAAGTGCATTGGCTCAATTCATTTCAATAAATAACGTATAATGGAACAAAAAAGGTTCATTTCGTGCCCATCTCTAATGGCCAATTCATTAAAATTAATCAATTCTTATTTATCATAAATGGAGTTTCCCCAACTAATATGAATTGACTAATTTTAGCTATTTTTATTTGTTACCTTGTCAGGCCTTACAATGGTCCACAAGGCATGGAGAGACTCCAAATGTGGAAGAAATCACCCCTTAATTTGCCCCTGTCATCCTGCCATGTTTGGAGAAGATTGAGTTTCCCCAACCCAGTTGATGGACACTTTCTTAGGAGCCTTCATTTTGTGGGTGTAAAACTCAGGTATCTTAAACCCATTCTTCACCAAGCTTGCAGTGCTTGTAAAGGAGAATCAGGTGAAGCATGCCTACCAATATGGGCCCTGTAGATCCCGGGTGGTAGTGGGAGGTTTATAGCATTTCAAAACAGAGACATATCAATTCATTATTTTCTCAATGGAAATGTATCAATTCATCAGCCTTGGCAAATCACAAATCATGATGAAAGCACCTTTTTAAAAAATTCTTCCCCATCTCTAAACTCTACATCTCTCTTTGTTTTGTAGAAAATTCATTCTTGACCCGATGTCAATTCTGATGCAATTTCAAGCCTTGCATTCTTTTCAGCAAAGTCCTTAAAATAAGTGGAAACAAAAACACACCATTCCCCTTATGTTCTTGCTGCTATTAGCAACAGAGACTCAATAAAGCAGACTGCATCCAGAAAGTAAAGGGTTTTAATGAGTCATAAAGGGAGAGGCTGAACCGAGACAGTAGAAGAAAGACTGGTGCAAATAATAGTTTACAGGTACAGTTTTCTGGCTCACCAGGGAACAGAGATGCTCAAGCCAGATGTCACACTGAATGGAACTGCTAAATATAAAGAACACATCAACCTTTTAATACTCAAACAACCCAGGCTCAAAGGTAGAATATCCTCACCCAGGATTTTTCTTGGTACCCAAGGTTTTCTGATGTATCCGAAGCTACCTTGAGGGACTTTTGTTACTGCAACACCTAACATAAAATGACCCCTTTTCATCGCTGTAATAACATGTCTTTGGCAACTCTGAAGAAACAGAAATGATTTATAGAGGGTGGGAATAGGAGAAACTGGCAGTCTCATATTTGATATATTTGCTACGGTGCTACTAGGATTCTCATCTAGTGTTTTTTCTTTCCTTGTTGTCCAAAAATGTGCACTTTTAGAAAACTTGTCTTACAATTTTATTAATGTACCCATGCTATGGATTTCTGCGATGGTGCACATTTTTCAAATCTGCCACATGGTTTTGTGCACACATTCTTATTGCCGAAATGCGTGGTTTTTCCTCAGAAATGCATAATTCAGAGGAAATGTAACCTACCGCCAGTCTCAGGAACTGTAAAATGCACACTGTGACTGAGAAATGAAGATCAAGTCTTTTTTATTCTTAGTCAAGAACTTGAAGAGTTTCTGGGTTCAGTTTTTTCAAAACATTGTTTACCAAATGACCTGTGTGGGTGGTGCTTCCTGGAGAGAACTAGGGATAAATGACCATAGGCTTATTCTTTTCTGTAAGGATGCAGAGGGAGGAGATGTCATACATTCTAGAGAAGCTCTAGAAGTGAGCTCTGGTTGCATTCATTAGAACACTCCATACAGTTTCAGTAGTCATTTCATTTCATTAGAAATACCAAATAGAAATACAGCTTCCGCCCAACAGGAGTGCACCTTCCCTTCCAAAATCAGGAATGGGCAAAGACCAGCTATTTTAACATTGTTTATTTTGTTTAGTATAATACAAAAAAGGACAATATATGTAGAATACTTTGTTTTACAAGCCAAGTTTTAAAGGTCTTTCTTTGTATTATATATGAAAGAATTGAGTTAAAATATGTGTTTAGAGCAGGAAAGGGCACAACAGGAGCACTCTTTATTTAACAGTTCTAGCCGAGAAGTGCTTGGAGCTACAACAGGATTTATATACATGCTTCATAGATTAAAAAAAAAACATTCAATACAGTTCAACTTCATAAATTAACTGAAAGATTACATCTACTATAAACAGATATAAAGGATATATGAATAGTAAAGAACGTATACTGCGAATAAACTGCTGAGATTAAAATAGATCGCGAGTTAGTAATGAAGAAGAAAATAGAAGATGAATTTATTCACTCAGGATTTACTTCTTTGTCTGCTACCCCATTGGTGTAAACACTATTCTGGGCAGTTTACAGGTTAAAACTTAAACTCTACAAAACCTCCATAGCAAAAAAGAAAGAAAGAAAGAAAGAAAGAAAGAAAGAAAGAAAGAAAGAAAGAAAGAAAGAAAGAAAGAAAGAAAGAAAGAAAGAAAGAAAGAAAGAAAGAAAGAAAGAAAGAAAGAAAGAAAGAAAGAAAGAAAGAAAAGACAATTGTTCATGTGTCCTTTCACCAGTTTTGTTCAGTGTTCACTCAGAAAATATTATGCTAAGTGTTCTTTCAGATAAATTTGAGGACATTAATAAACAAGATACACAAATGGCACAATCCTGATGCCAGAAGCACAAATGACCTTCAAATACTGTTAGTTCAGGTCACAGGAAAAAAAATAACATCATGAAGTTGTCAGGCAATGCCAGAAGAACAGAATCAATGGTGATAAAATGAGATCATATCAATACAAACATTATATGTAACAACTCCCATATAGATCAAGTAGACAAATATGTGTAGTGAGACACTTAAATATCACTAGAAGCTGGAAAAGCTGTTATTAAGCTGAAGAAAGTTATTTGAAACAAAAAAAACTTTCTATGTATTTGAGACTGAAGAGGCTAAAATGTTATATATTGTCAAGCCTGCAATATGTATGTGAGGTTTGGATTATTAAAGAAATGCTCATTAGAATAAATGTGTTTAAAATGTAGACATACAAAAGAATTCTTTGCATCCTCTTGAGATCCTCTGAATTAAACTGAATGAAGATTGGCTAGAGAAACAAAAAGAAATAGAGTTGATTATTAAGAAGTAGAGATGGGCACGGAACGAACATTTTTTCGTTTCCGTTACCGTTTGTCGTTTCCGTTACGCAACGAAACGACAAACAAAAATTGTGATGAAAATGCAATGAAACGAACAGAACCACAAAAACTGTGGTCGTTACGTTTCGTTTCCGTTAATGGCGACACGCAATGAAATGAGCTGTTTTAAATGTTAAAAAACGCCCTGGACATCCCTAAAAATGCAGCAATAATCATTTATATTGTCTGATAATACCTACCAGGGGGGTTGGGGTCCTTAAAACGTTTGTTTTTGTCTTCTCCCATCACGATGTATTTTTCTTTTCCCTTTAAAATGGATGTCGCCACCAGCCACAAAATGGAGGCAAGCCATGTGATGGGATCATGTTCAACCAATAGCATGCCCAGGTTGCAGACGGGACGGGCAGGTCTGGCAGCCACAGAGGGCATAAAAAGCTCTGGCAGCCCCCGTCCTCCTTGCAGTCTCTGGTGGGAGTTAGGGTGGGATTACTGTCTCTGCTGCGCCTCTAGCTTCAGTCTTGCAGCCTCCCTGTGTGCGTGCATGCTGCGTACCTCTCAGTGAGTACCCTCCCTTGCCCCGCAGTGCAGTCACTCTGCAACTGCCTTGCACCCTGGGCAACGCCCGCTGCTGTCTTTGCAGCCTCCCTGCATACCTAGTCTATACTGTGTCTCTGCCAGCATCCTTGTTTCTTAGTGTTTTCTCTCTGGTCTTTGGCATTGGGGGATGCCTGTGCATGGAAATGCTTTAAAAATCACGCAAAAAGCGGGTAGAAACGACAAACAAAAAAACGAAAAACGGTAACGAAAATTTCCAAAAATTTCACGACAAACGGAAATGAACCGAAACAGACCTCTCAACGACAAACGAAAAACCAAAATCCAATTTTTCTGTTTCGTGCCCATCTCTATTAAGAAGCGTAGGTTGTCACTTCTTGGACAGAAAATTCATGAGGACAAACATAATATATTGCAGTACATCACTGAAGGGAAGACCAAGGTACACATGGAAAAGGTAGAAGGCAGATTACTTGGATGAGTAACATCAGAGATTGGCTGGATCATAATAAAGGAAAACCAATTCACCCAGCAAGAGATAACTGGAGATAAACCATGAAAGTAGCCAACCCCAACAGTTTAGTCAGTACCCAGAGATAGAGGCAGTATAGCATGTTTCAGATACGGTTTCACTAAGCCAAACAATGAAATGCCATTAATCCATCCATCTACTTGCTCATTGATAGGTGTTATCTTTTCTGAAAATTATCTAAAGCAAAGAAAGAAAATGGCCTAGTATAAAGAAGATCCTTCAAATTCACTGAGAATATAGCATTTATAATTCATAAATATTTTTCATTATAAAACAGTGTTACCAATTATGGTATTATTTGCTAAAGGAATATCGTTACGCCTCAGAAATACATTATAGGTAACATAATTATTGTTCATATACTATTTTGAAGTGCTGTGTAGAGGACTAGAATAAATGAGAATTGTTATTATATGGCATATTATGACTGAGTTATGCAGGTAAGTCAGTCTACATGAAAATCATTTATTGATATGATCATTCAAATTAACTAGAGGTTAAATGGCTATTATTTTCCCTTAAAACAGTTTAGCCTCTCTGTTTTATACTACAAACTTTTTATTCTTCTAAGAAGAACTAGGAATCATTCTCCAGATATTTTACCTCAGTAATTTTACCAATTGCTAACCCCATGGACCTACCAACAGGAAAGGTAAATTTTGAGCTGCTTTCAGATAGAACTTCATTCTTATTATAACCTTAAGTATTAATCTCCAGCAGCTTAGCTATATCTATTTGCATATACTGTAGTAGCTTATGTTGGAATCTCTCTAAGATTCTCTCTTTTAAAATTGTTCAAATATATCATCCATTCCTAACTCTCACCTAAGACCCTTTATAACTACTCATAGAAGGCTTTTCTCTTCCATCAGGATTTCTGCACTTTTAATAGCTGCCAGACAAGGAGGCATTAAAGAGGCATAATCTTTTTATAATGCAGGAATGTAGGTGTGCTGAACTGCTCAAGACACAGCAGTTCCACTTGGGAAAGTAAAAGAAATTGTGATAGGTAGCACGGTGTTTGAAAAATAAAAATGGAGATTCCTTCTCTGCTGAAACAGTTGAGGAATGCAGTGGATGTTTACAAAGATGACAAATTTGACAACACAAATATGAATATAGGCTAAGATATTGGAAACAGACAGATTCAAATCTATGCACCCAAAGTTGTCTGATTGGGCAAACAAATTTGTTTATTTTGTTATTCCCATATTCCCCTTTTTGAAGAAAAATAAATCTAAAATAATTTCCATCAAATTTATTAAGAAATGAGTTGTGGGCTGAAACACTCACCAGCTCTTGGATCTCAGCCACTGAGCTATAGCCAAATATCAGTATACCAAAATCTGAGCAGTAGAGACAAACTGTAGCACACCAATAGTATCATAATAGATTTTAATTTTATTTTCAGTATAAAATATAGCAGTTCCTGTCTGCAGTTTCTCTTCCATGGCACCTTGGTATGATGCTACAGGAGAGGAAACATATTTTTTCTTTAAATTTCAGTTTCAATCTTAATGTTATTTATTTATTTATTTATTTATTTATTTAGTTAGTTAGTTAGTTAGTTAGTTAGTTAGTTAGTTAGTTAGTTAGTTAGTTAGTTAGTTAGTTATGCTCCTGTAGCAGCAGCAGCAATGCTACCAAATGCCCTAAGCACATCCAATCTCGCCAGATTTAAGAAGCTAAGCAGGGTCGGCCCTGGTTAGTACTTAGATGGGAGACCACCAGGGAGTACCAGGTGCTGTAGGTGCCCTGAGTATGAACAGGCAAACCACTCCAGTATTCCTGCCAAGAAAACTCCATGGAAATGGAGTCATGAAGAGTCAGTCATGAGTGACAACTATAACGACACAACACACACACACACACACACACACACACACACACACACACACACACACACACAAGCAGCAGCAGCAGCTGTGACTGCCACAAAGGCAGGTAGCTAATTACAAAGAGTGCAATGGCGGTGGGGAGAGAGAACTGCATTCCCCAGCGGCAGGTTGCCCCAACTGCCCAGGTCCCCAACCTTCATCTCAACCCCAACCCAACTCAATGTTGGGAGAAATGGTACATGGATATTTTTATAAACAGAAAAGTGCCCTTAGTCCTGGTACTGATCACAAAGTCCTGGTCTGAGGATTTGCTCACATCAGAGGCAGCCTAGTCCTATGTTCTCAGCATATGTCGCCTTCCCTTAACTACTGTTTTATACCTGCCTTTCACTGGTGGCTCTTCCGCTTCTATGGAAATAAATAAATAAGAAAGCCCGTCCTGAGCTGTGGCCACTCCTGCTATAAATAGAAATTCCCAGCCAATGCAAATATTCAAATTCCCCAGCTTTGAGCTGACTTTCTGAAGGCATTCATGCAAGCAAAACTCAATTACTCTTAGGTTCAGGGAAAAGGAGCACAGAAGCCAGTCTACTCCACAATACACATTGAAGCTCTAGCAATATTTTCCCCAAAGAATTTGTCCTTGCCTGGTTTCAAGACTTTAGAGGTTCATGAAAGTTAATTAACACGGTTCTTGGATAGTTTCTTGCTTGAATCAAGAAAATCTACAAGCATACCTTCCTCCTCATATGCTAATATCCACCAGAATGAGAAAAGGCACAGGGCTTGTGTGGGTGCAAATCATATGCTAACAGCAAGCCTAATCAACTCTCCACTAACCACCCCTGAAAAGGGAATGATTGCCATTCAGACTTACTTGTACACACTTTCCAGGCTCAGATCAGGTAAAACAGTTCCATGCAAAATTCATCTTGTTTCTTACACCCCAAGAAAAATATAAGGTCACTTGGCAGATCTGGCTTTGCATGATCTCTAGCATTCCTGCATGCTTTATTTTCTGCATCACCTTGGAGTGATGCTTGTTGTTGTTCAGTCGTTCAGTCGTGTCCGACTCTTCGTGACCCCATGGACCAGAGCTCGCCAGGCCTTCCTATCCTCCACTGCCTCCCGGAGTTTTGTCAAATTCATTTTGGTTGCATCGATGACACCGTCCAACCATGTCATTCTCTGTTGTCCTCTTTTCCTTTTGCCTTCGATTTTTCCCAGCATCAGGGCCTTTTCCAGGGAGTCCTCTCTTCTCATGAGGTGGCCAAAGTACTGGAGCCTCAGCTTCAAAATCTGTCCTTCCAGTGAACATTTGGGGTTGATTTCTTTCAGAATGGATAGGTTTGATCTCCTTGCAGTCCAGGGGACTCTCAAGACTCTCCTCCAGCACCACAGCTCAAAAGCATCAATTCTGTGGCGATCAGCCTTCTTTATAGTCCAGCTCTCACTTCCATACATCACTACTGGAAAAACCATAGCTTTAACCATCCTGACCTTAGTTGGCAAAGTGATGTCTCTGCTCTTTAGGATGCGATCTAGGTTTGCCATTGCTTTCCTCCCAAGAAGCAGGCGTCTTTTTATTTCGTTGCTGCAGTCGCCATCTGCAGTGATCAAGGAGCCCAAGAAAATAAACTCTGTCATTGCCTCCATTTCTTCCCCTTCTATTTGCCAGGAGGTGATGGGACCAGTGGCCATGATCTTAGTTTTTTTATGTTGAGCTTCAGCCCATTTTTTTCACTCTCCTCTTTCACCCTCATTAAGAGGTTCTTTAATTCTTCCTCACTCTCTGCTATTAGAGTAGTATCATCTGCGTATCTGAGGTTGTTGATATTTCTTCCGGCAATCTTAATTCCGGCTTGTGATTCATTCAGACCAGCCTTTCTCATGATGTACTCTGCATATAAGTTAAATAGGCAAGGTGACAGTATACAGTTGTCATACTCCTTTCCCATTTCTAAACCAGTCAGTTGTTCCATATCCAGTTCTGACGGTTGCTGCTTGTCCCACATATAGATTTCTTAGGAGACAGATAAGATGGTCAGGCACTCCCATTCCTTTAAGGACTTGCCATAGTTTGTTGTGGTCTACACAGTCGAAGGCTTTGGCATAGTCAATGAAGCAGATGTTTTTCTGGAACTCTCTGGCTTTATCCATAATCCAGCGCATGTTGGCGATTTGATCTCTAGTTCCTCTGCCTCTTCGAAATCCAGCTTGTAGTTCTGGAAGTTCTCTTTCCACATACTGCTGAAGCCTGCCTTGTAGAATTTTGAGCATAACCTTGCTAGCATGTGAAATGAGTGCAATTGTGCGATAGTTGGAGCATTCTTTGGCGTTTCCTTTCTTTGGGATTGGGATGTAGACCGATCTTTTCCAGTCCTCTGGCCACTGCTGGGTTTTCCAAATTTGCTGGCATATCTTATGCAGCACCTTTACAGCATCCTCTTTTAAGGTTTTAAAGAGTTCAATTGGAATGCCGTCACCTCCACTGGCCTTGTTGTTTGCAATGCTTTCTAAGGCCCACTTGACTTCACTTTCCAGGATGTCTGGCTCCAGGTCAGCAATTACGCTATCTTGGTTATCAGGGACATCCAGATCTTTCTGATATAATTCTGTATATTCTTGCCATCTCTTCTTGATCTCTTCTGCTTCAGTTAGGTCCCTACCATTTTTGTCCTTTATCATATCCATCTTTGCACGAAATACCCCTTTAATATCTCCAATTTTCTTGAACAGATCTCTGGTTTTTCCTTTTCTGTTGTTTTCCTCTATTTCTTTGCACTGTTCATTCAAGAAGGCCGCCCTGTCTCTCCTTGCTATTCTTTGGAAGTCTGCATTCAATTTTCTGTATCTTTCCCTTTCTCCCTTGCATTTTGCGTCCCTTCTCTCCTCCGCTATTTGTAGGGCCTCGTTGGACAACCACTTTGCTTTCTTGCATTTTCTTTTCTTTGGAATATTTTTCATTGCAGCCTCCTGTACAATGTTACAAGCCTCCATCCATAGTTCTTCAGGTGTTCTGTCCACCAAATCTAGTTCCTTGAATCTATTCTTCACTTCCACTGTGTATTCATATGGGATTTGACTTAGGTTATACCTGACTGGCCCAGTGATCTTCCCTACTTTCTTCAGTTTAAGTTTGAATTTTGAAATAAGAAGCTGATGATCTGAGCCACAGTCAGCACCAGGTCTTGTTTTTGCTGACTGTATAGAGCTCCTCCATCTTTGGCTGCAGAGAACATAGTCAATCTGATTCCGGTATTGTCCATCTGGTGATGTCCATGTGTAGAGTCGCCTTTTGTGTTGTTGGAAAAGAGTGTTTGCAATGACCAGCTTGTTCTCTTGACAAAACTCAATTAGCCTTTGCCCTGCTTCATTTGGAACTCCAAGGCCAAACTTGCCAGTTATTCCTTTTATCACTTGACTCCCTACTTTAGCATTCCAATCCCCTATGATGAGAAGAACATCTTTCTTTGGTGTCAGTTCTAGAAGTTCTTGTAAGTCTTCATAAAATTGGTCAATCTCAGACTCTTCAGCACCAGTAGTTGGTGCATAAACTTGGATTACTGTGATGTTGAAAGGACTGCCTTGGAATCGTACCGAGATCATTCTATCATTTTTTAGGTTGTATCCCAGCACTGCTTTTCTCACTCTATTGTTGACTATGAAGGCTACTCCATTTCTTCTATGGGATTCTTGTGCACAGTAGTAGATGTGATAGTCATCTGAACTGAATTCACCCATTCCTGTCCATTTAAGTTCACTGATGCCCAGGATGTCAATGTTTATTCTTTCCATCTCACGTTTGACCACATCCAGCTTACCCTGGTTCATAGATCTCACATTCCAGGTTCCTATGCAGTATATTTCTTTGCAACATTGGACTTTCCTTTCTCTTCCAGGCACGTCTGCAGCTGAGCATCCTTTCGGCTTTGGCCCAGCCACTTCATTAGCTCTGGTGCTACTTGTACTTGTCCTCCGCTCTTCCTCAGTAGCATGTTGGACACCTTCCGACCTGAGGGGCTCATCTTCCAGCGTCATATCTTTTAGCCTTTTGATTCTGACCATGGGATGTTCTTGGCAGGGATACTGGGGTGGCTTGCCAGTTCCTACCCCAGGAAGTATTATTACAGGCCTCATTGTCACCAGTGTAATTAGCCTTACAATGATGAAAGCACAGTTCAGCCTGTTTTATTTTGTAGCCTCACTGATCAACTGGGACACAAAAGTAGAAATGTGCCCCATTTATAAGATATTCCAGACTGAGGCTATGGAGTGATGCTAGATGTGAGCAAATTCCAGATTTTCCAATTTCAATTTCAATCTTACTCTTAATTAATTAATGCCCGTTGCTTAGTAGCAGGAAGAGTGACTGCCACAGGCAGGTAAGTGAAGAAGATGGTTAGCTAAGCAGATGAACTGAGAAGGATCCATGGCAAGAACCCTTTCGCCCGAAGTCCAGTAAAGGCTTGTGAGTACGTTAGAAGATACATAGCTAGGCTGCCTTAAATTTGGCAGGGGTCAGTTGGACTCACTTGGTGGGCGGCAGCAGCAGTGGTTGACAGTTGAGACAGATAGGCAGATTCAGAGTGAAGAAAACAGACAAAAAACTGTCATAGTAAAGAGGGAACTTCTATTCTACCCTAGGAGAACCTTGGAGGCCAATCCATGGAGTGCTCTTGCTGCTACTAGGGCAAATCTTCACAGTCAGAGGCAAGTGCCCTGTGCCTGCATTTGATTTGCAAAGGTGAAGTAGGAGTACGATCAATTCCCAACAGAACATTCCATTCCTCAAAAAAATATGAATTTGAGTTATGATGCTTCTTTATCCACAATTCAGAATGCTAGAAAATGCCCCAATATTGCTGTGTAATGTTACCAACAATGTTACCTTTATTTTCTGACTGTCACGTTTTTAAAAGGGGCTTTCTTTGCACAGAGTCAAAGCTTGCAGGAAACTGTATGGCCAGGTATTATACATTTGAGAATTAAAGAACTATGTCCCTACCATTTAGGCCCACCCCCAAAGGCTCCTGGACCCTGTGTGGTTTTTGCAAGCCTTGGAGTGCCTACCAGATGGTCTGGTTGACGATCCAGTTTAATCTCTCGGGTGGATGGGTGGTTTGAGGATGACACCGGAGTTGTTGACCGGATCACCCCCAAGTGCCTCATCTGATGCCCAGCCTGCTCCTCTCCATGGTTTACTGCGGAGTTGAGGGTGATGAAGCAAGCGCAGAGGAGGCTAGAGAGCAGAGGAGGAAAGACTGGATGGAAATGAATCAGGCTGCAGTTTGTGCATTGACCAGATGCCATGTACGGGTGATCAGGGAGGTAAAAAGATATTTTGCCTCCCTGAGAATTGATGGGGCCTCAAACCACCAGGCAGAATTGTTCCGGGTGGTTCAAGACCTCACAAATCCTGGTCCACCACGGCCTCTTCCTAGTGATTTCACTAGTGAGTGTTCTGCAGCCTTTTTAAAATCTAAAAGTGAGGCCATCCATTCTGATCTGGACTTTGATTGCACTGATTCCTCCCCGGCTGTGGCCAGTGTCGCACCCCCTTTGTCTCCTTGGTTTGTCGAGTTTGGGCCTGTTACTCCAACATGGGAAAAGATGCCACACATTGCATAGCAATGGACAGCCTAAATAGAAAAACACCAATGACAGCAGCCAAGATGATTAGCAGGATACCATCTTGTGCATAATGCACAATTAGTGCTGGCCAGCCAGACAGGAAGGCAGGATGATGCATTTCCCTGCATAGCTCCTGACTGGCCAGTGCCAGGGAAGTTATGATGACGCATCAGAGGCTTCTTCTTTGTTGGAGTTTAACCCCACACGAGCCCAGCACAAGGTAAGGGATTGGTTTATTTCATTCCTCTGGTTCAAAACGTCAGATGGGCTCCCGTGGGAAACGAAAAGCCAATTTCTACTGACAACTAATTTTGAAGTGATTAACTGACAAAAAAAGGAATCAGTTTCTGGGATATTCCCTTGCTTGGCATCATCAGGTGAATATCAGTACCAAATGTTTTCCTTTTTTTTTTTTACCTCAGACTGGTTAGTCTCCACAAGAAGTGGGTAGCAGATGTAAGTCATGTGACATCTCCATCCTGCCTCACACATTCAGGTTAATTCTTTCAGCTAAAGTTCATCCCCAGTGTAGCTGAGCAAGCCACTCTGATCCATGGAGTGAAGTAATGCAGGTGAGCTGCTATACATTAGTAATAATAACTAGTATTACATGAAAAGAGTTCATTTGGGTGCACATGTGTACATTCATAGAGAGGGAGAGAAAGAGAGAGAGAGCTTTCTCAGCAGATCTCTTGGGCCTTTCCTCTTCTCCCAATTCTAAAATTTTGATTGTTATATAACTCTATTCCTTGTTCTTTAATGGAACTGTTTCAATTATACTGACAGTTTGCTAGCAGAGTCAGCATTCACCAATTTCTAAGTTCTCTCTCTCTCTCTCTCTCTCTCTCTCTCTCTCTCTCTCTCTCTCTCTCTCTCTCTCTCTCTCTCTCTCTCTCTCTCTCTCTCTCTCTCTTTCTCTCTCTCTCTCTCTCTCTCTCTCTTTTAAGATGATGGTAATTCATTTTGTGAAAGCAGTCATTTGGGTGTGTGTTTAGAAATATGATGATACAAGGCAAACAATGTTTAACTTCAGGAGGTGTGCTTGAGGAGTTAAAAACATGTTTTAAATGCAATGGTAGTTTGATTACAAACTTCCAAGCAGCAACTTCCAAGCAGCAAGTCACATGTTGTTGTTGTTTTAAAAAAAGGCCACCTCAGTAAATTCTGTCAGGAATGAAACCACACTTTCCACAAGGACTCTGTTTTGTGCACACTAATTGCTTTTTAGATGCATTCAGGTTTTAATCAGTGTTCATCTTTATATAAACCAGCTCCTTCTCCTCCCCCGCACGGTACCCTGTTTTATAAGATTTCTTTATTTTTCTGGTTCAGCATTAAAACTAAATGCAAATAGCTTTTATTGATTTGCTTGGAAATAATTTTCTTTGAATCTTTAGTGCTTCTCAAGCAACATGAACACTGAAGCTGATATAAGAAACTAGATTCATGCTGGTAATCCTAATGAGCATTGCTGCCAGGGACCAGTAGCAAATAGGCTTTTAAAAGAGCATACTTTGCCCAGCTGCCATTTATATTAGTTATATCTTCTCTTTGCTGTTTTCATGTTTGAATAATATGAAAAAGTTATGCTGAAATTGATAAAAGGAGTTAATGAAGTCTTTCCAGCATGGTGCTTCTGTTCATCCTGTATAGTATAAACTAGAGATGGGCACGGAACGAACATTTTTTCGTTTCCATTACCGTTTGTTGTTTCCGTCACGTAACGAAATGACAAACGAAAATTGTGATGAAAATGAAATGAAATGAACAGAACCAAGAAAACTGTGGTCGATACTTTTCGTTTCCGCTAATGGCGAAGCA
Organism: Phrynocephalus guinanensis; assembly: GCA_037367245.1. NCBI lineage: Eukaryota > Metazoa > Chordata > Lepidosauria > Squamata > Agamidae > Phrynocephalus > Phrynocephalus guinanensis. Next base: position 48,997,813 of record CM074740.1, read on the forward strand.
CTATGAAATGAGCTGTTTTAAATGTTAAAAAACGCCCTGGAGATCCGTAAAAACGCAGCGATAATTATTTATATTGTCTGATAATACCTACCAGGGGGTTGGGGTCCTTAAAACGTTTGTTTTTGTCTTCTCCCATCACGATGTATTTTTCTTTTCCCTTTAAAATGGATGTCGCCACCAGCCACAAAATGGAGGCAAGCCGTGTGATGTGGGATCATGTTCAACCAATAGCATGCCCAGGTTGCAGACTGGGCGGGCAGGTCTGGCAGCCACAGAGGGCATAAAAAGCTCTGGCAGCCCCCGTCCTCCTTGCAGTCTCTGGTGGGAGTTAGGGTGGGATTCCTGTCTCTGTGACTCTAGCTTCAGTCCTGCAGCCTCCCTGTGTGCGTGCGTGCTGCCTACCTCTCAGTCAGTACCCTCCTCTGCCCTGCAGTGCAGTCACTCTGTGGCTGCCTTGCACCCTGGGCAAAGCCCGCCGCTGCCTTTGCAGCCTCCCTGCGAACCAAATCTATACTGTGTCTCTGCCAGCATCCATTATTTTTAGTGTTTTCCCTCTGGTCTGGGGCATTGGAGGATGCCTGCGCACGAAAATGCTTTAAAAATCGCGCAAAAGCGGGTAGAAACGACAAATGAAAAAATTAAAAACGGTAATGAAATTTTTCAAAAAATTCATGACAAACGGAAACGAACCAAAACAGACCCCTCAATGACAAACGACAAACCGAAATGCCATTTTTTTGTTTTGTGCCCATCTCTAGTATAAACAGTGTATGATTTTGTGGCCAGAGAGCAGGAGAGAACCATGCCTGTGGTCCACATCTGGTCCACCTGCAGACCTGTTCTAAGGTCTCCACAATATCTCTGTTATCAATGAACTGGTGGCACTTGCTACCACCACCAATATTTACATCATAAACATTGTTCCAACTTCATCTTTATGTATAATTTAGTATGTATCTTACATACAGGTATGGATTGAAATTTGGGCTAGAATTAGATTCTTGTAAAGGAAATGTAATAATTCTATTCCTTGTTATATTTGTTATTGATGTTTTGAAATTGTTACTAGCTTCAGGCATTTTCCAAAACTCCAAATTAAAGTTTCCTCCAAGATTATACTGTGGCTGCAACACAGGAAATAATTTACTAGAGAGTAAGTGTTATTGAAATCTGTGGAGATTACTTCTAAGCAAACATGGAGATTCCTTCCTTCCTTCCTTCCTTCCTTCCTTCCTTCCTTCCTTCTTTCCTTCCTTCCTTCCTTCCTTCCTTCCTTCCTTCCTTCCTTCCTTCCTTACTTACTTACTTACTTACTTACTTACTTACTTACTTACTTCAAATTCGGAAGTCAAGTCGGCTTGCAAAGGATTTCCAAACAGATATAACTAAAACTACTATACATTCTAATATTAAAACCACCATTAAACATAGGCTAATAAAACAGCTACTGAATTAAAACAAGTTTAAACAAGTTAAAAGGTCAACATGTGAAAGTATATGTGTGTATTATTCTCCCCCTCCATGGCTGCTCCACCTCATAAAGGTAAAGGTAAAGGTAAAGGTAAAAGTAAAAGTAAAGGTAAAGGTTCTGCCCGCACATGCGTGCTAGTCGTGTCTGACTCTAGGGGCCAAAGAGCCAGTGTTGTGCAAGCCTGTGGCCACATGGCCGGCATGGCTGCAAGGAAACACTGTTTTACCTTCCCACTTTTTATGGTAGGAACTATTTATGTACTTGCATTTGCATGCTTTTGAACTGCTAGGTTGGCAGGAGCTGGGTTTATCAGCAGCAGCTCACTCCGCTGCGTGGCACCTGGGATTCGAACCACCAAGCTGCTGACTTTGTAGCCAACAGTTTTCAGTATTCTATCCCACTGAACCACCATGTCCCCTGCTCCACCCCATATCCCCCCCCCCAAAAAAATCACACAGACTCTCCTGATTCATTTCCTTCAAATTTGTCCAAAGACAGTGTTCATCCAGTGTTCAGATTGGCAGCTAATTTACTCAAAACTAGGTATCTCAGCAGGATGACTGGTCTTTTGCATGTCACAATGCTCTTCTTCTTAAACCTATGGTCCAAAGATGTACAATTTTAAAATTGTCAAATAATAATTCTATGGAAGTATTGGACCCTATGTTAACTGACTGAATAAACTTTGGGTCTCCGGTGTCATTAGGAGTGTCACCATGAAAGTAAAAATGTGTTGGTTGACATATTGAACATATTTATTTATTTATTTTTATATTTATATGCCGCGACTGAATTTCTTGAAGGGAACTCTGGGCAGTTTACATAACAAATCTTATAAGAAAAACCAACCAAAAATTAAAATAACCAAAAAAAACCCAAAATACCCCAACAACAACAAAAAAACAGAATAATTTGCAAGAGGCATAGAGCAACTAATAACAAATACAAACAACAAACACAGGGGGGGACACACCCTAATGATTTCCAAAGGCATCCCTAAGCAGCCAGGTTTTTACAGCTTTTTAAAAGGATGCCAGGGAAGGACCCTGGCATATCTCGCTTGGCAGTTTGTTCCAGAGACCTGGGCCAGCCACCGAGAAGGCCTGATTGTACATTGCCATCTTGCGGGCCTCCCTAGGAGTGGCCACCCAGGGCGAAAAAGCCATAGAGGGTCAGGTGGGCCAGGCCAGTTCTGACCTAAAGGGGAGACACTCTGCCAGATAGTCAGTGCCCAGGCCATGGAGGGTTTTGTACACCGAAACCAACACCTTGAGCCTTATTTGGGAGGCAACGAGCCACCAATGCAAACGAGCCATAATTGGATCGATGTGGTCAAATATGCCCACACCAACCACCAGTCGGGCTGCCACATTCTGCACCCGCTGCAGTCACTGAATAAGGGTCAAGGGAAGCCCCATGTAGATGGCATTACAATAATCTATCCTCGACATGACCAGCGCCTGCACAACCATTCTCAAGGAGTCCACATCAAGGTACGGGTGAAACTGGGCAATAAGCCTAAGATGGTAAAAGACCAACCTGGACACAGCAGCCACCTGGGACTTCAGGGACAATGTCGGATCCAGGACGATGCCCAGACTCCTCAATCTATCTGCCAACTGGAGGACAGTCCCATCTAGACTGGGGAAAGGGCCGCTGTACCCATCTGGCGAACCCCCAAAAAACAGAACCTCAGTCTTCTCGGGATTGAGTTTGAGCTTGTTGGTCCTGGTCCATTCCAGTACTGCCGCCAGGCAGCGATCAAGGGTCTGGATGTCCTTCACTGCAGAGGTAGAAAAGGAGAGATAGAGCTGCATGTCATCAGCGCACTGACGACAGCAAGTTCCAAAACTCTGGATGACCTCAGCCAGCAGTCTCATATAGATATTGAAGAGCATGGGGGAGTGTGTGAACCCCTGAGGCACCCCACAAGAGAGTGTCCAGGGAGACAACAATCACCCTCCAAGCTTACTCGCTGAACATGGCCCTCAAGGAAGGATGGTATCGAAGGCTGCTGACAGATCAAGGAGAACCAACAGGGTAGAGCAAACCTGTCAGCCCTCCAGGCAGGGCAGTCTCAGTCCTGTGACACATCCTGAACCCAGACTGAAAAGGATCCAGGATGAGGTTCTCCTCCAGGAATGACTGGATCTGCAGGGTGGCCACCCACACCACCACCTTGCCAAGGAAGGGAACATTGGCTATAGGATGATAAATATTGTCTACAGCCAAGCCAGGTCTTTTAATGATGGGCTTAACTACTGTCTCCTTCAGCTGGCAGGGAAAAATCCCATCCCTGAAGGAGGTGGTGGCGATGGTAGCTGCCCAATCTGGCATGCTCCCTCCAGTGAAATTAATCAACCAAGAAGGGCAGGGGGTCGAACAGAGAGGCCACCAGCTTGCAATGAGCGAGTGCCCTGGAGGCCTCAGATGGAGTAACAGGCCCAAACTCGACAAACCAAGGAGACCAAGGCGGTGCCGCACTGGCCACAGACAGGGAGGGATCAGTGGAATCAAAGTCCAGATCAGAATGGATGGCTTCACTTTTAGATTTTAAAAAGGCTGCAAAAGACTCACTAGTGAAATCACTAGGATGAGGCCGTGGTGGACCAGGATTGGTGAGGTCTTGAACCACCCGGAACAATTCTGCCTGGCGGTTTGAGGCCCCATCAATTCTCAGGGAGGCAAAAAATATTTTTGCCTCCCTGATCGACCGTACATGGCATCTGGTGAACGCACACACTGCAGCCCAATTCAGTTCCGTCCAGTCCTTCCTCCACCTGCTCTCTAGCCTCCTCTGCTCTTGCTTCATCACCCTCACCTCCACAGTAAACAATGGAGAGGAGCGGGCTGGGCATCAGATGAGGCACTTGGGGGTGATCCGGTCAACAAGTCTGGTGTCATCCTCAAACCACCTATTGACCAGAGAGATTAAACTGGATCGTCAACCAGACCGTCCGGTACACCCCCTCCCCCCGGCTTGCGAAAACCACACAGGGTCCATGAGCCTTTGGGGGCAGGCCCAAATGATAGGGACATAGTTCTTTAATTCTCAAATTTACAGTAAACCCCCGCCAATCGCGGGGGTTAGGGACCCACCCCACCCGCGATCCATGAAAATCCGCGGTATGCATAAGCGGGGGTGGGGGTGGGGGCGGGGGTGATCGTGCACCTGTCGGAGAAGTCTTGGAATGGCGTGCCACCGGCGGCAGGGGGATCTGACCTCCCGCTGGCACTCGACCGCACCACCCGAGACTTGTCCAGGGCGGTTTCCATTGAAATACATTGCCAATGCATTTCAATGGAGAAAATTTTCCCCATTGGAAAACATTGGCTCAATGCTTTCCAATGGGGAAAATTTCTCCATTGAAATGCATTGACAATGCATTTCAATGGAAATTGGGGGCCCCCGCCGCCCCCTGCACGGCCCCAAGACTTCTCAGAGGGGCCCGGGGGTGGCACGGAACAACCCGATCGCCCCCGGCCGCCCCCCTGCACGGCTCCGAGGCTTCTTGGAGGAGCCCAGAGGGCTGGCGGGGAGCGATTGCATCGCTCCCTGGCACCCTCCTGGGTGGCTCTGTGGCTTCTCGGAGGGGCAGGGGGATGGCGGGGAGCGATCGCATTGATCCCTGGCACCCCCCCCTGCATGCCTCCCAGGCTTTTTGGAGGGGCCCAGGCGGTGGCGGGGAGCAATCGCATCGCTCCCCAGCATCCCCCGGGTCCCTCCAAGAAGCCTGAGAGGTGTGGGGGGCGGGGAGTGATGCGATCACTCCCTGCCACCACCACCTCCGAGAAGCCCCTTTGCCATCACACGTGGACCTCCTGGGAGGTCCTGGCAAGCAGCGCGTGATGGCCAAAGGGACTTTGGCCACAGAGCCCAGCCCTGGGGCTCCACAGTCAAAAGCCCCTTTGCCATTGTGCGCTGCTTGCCTGGATCTCCTGGGAGGCACAGGTGGGCGGCGCGCGATCCCCCCTCCCTCAGGCCCTTTCCGGTTACTGTGGTCCCGCGATACAGCGGGACCACAGTGTGTGAACCGGGGGGGGGGGTGACCACTGTATAACAATTACTGGCCATATAGTTTCTGCAAGCTTTGACTCTGTGCAAAGAAAGCTTCTTTTAAAAATGTGACAGTCAGAAAATAAAGGTAGCTAATCTGCAAGCCATAGGATCTCAGAGAATCCTGTGCAGGTACAGTCAGTTGGCTTCTAAGATATAATGAGCTACTGTTTCTACCAACAAGTTCTAAATAGTTAGCAAGGGCAAGGTCAGATTCAAGCCGGAATCAGCATATCTGATTTTACTGAGGCTGAACATCAGTACTGGAGTTTAAATCAGAGTCACCTGTCACTCACATCAATGTATTTTGTGGAAAATGCATGAATTAAGTTACTTCCTCCCCCTTTCCCAATGTGTGGATGCACCATGAAGTTATGATAGATTCTTCACAGGAGTGCTAGTGTGGTATAATATTGTGGTATAACAGACACAGGAAATCTTTGTTTAAATCCTTGTTTGTCCATGGAAATGCACAGGGTTCAAATCCTTGCTCAGCCATGGAAATGCACTAGTAGGTGTTTCACTGGAACAAAGATAAACTGATATTCAACCACTGGTGATTGATGGGACTGGTGTGGAGAGGGTTACAGGTTTTAGATTTTTGGGCATTGAGTTACCGGAGGATCTGTCCTGGAGTGTCAACACAAGGGGGCTTGCAAAGAAGGCTCAGCAGAGACTATTTTTCTTGAGAACCTTAAGGAAAAACCATCTTCCACAAAAGCTGCTGCTGGGCTTCTATCATTGTGCAATTGAGAGTGTGCTTACTTACGGGTTATGTGTGTGGTATGGAAGTTGTACCCACCGGGATAAGACAGTGTTGCACAGAATCATAAGAATTGCAGAGAATATTGTGGGCTGTTCACTCCCCACCCTAGAACAAATTTATACTACCAGGTGCCACTGTAAAGCATTAGATATATTAAGAGTAGAGATGGGCACGACTTGAAAAAAAATTTTTCGAGTTGTCGTTAGTCGGGCCAGTCCCGTTTCGGGTCGTTTCCGGTTTTCGCGAAAATTCGCAAAAATCAGTCGGTTCGTTTTTTCGTTTTTTTGTTGTCGTTAGTACTGGTTTTTTTGGGGGGGGGAGCGGGCTCCTGGAGGCACCTCTGTGGGGTGGGTGCCTCCTCTGGCCCGCTATAAAGGGAAAGTGGGCTCCTCACCCACTAGGAAGGGGAAGCAGGCTCCAAGAGACCCCTCTACATGGGGGTCTCCCTTCGTCACCTGCTGCTGCTGCAAAATGCTATGCAATAGCCATATGGATATTGCATAACATAATGTGCAGACAGTGAGACCAGTGAGAGTGATAGCGTCATGCCTGCCCTTCACAAGGCTCCGCACCACCATGTCTTACACAGAAGGGAATTGTACTTGCTGCGTGTAGTGCAATGCAAGCAAGTAGATCTGGCTTTAAGGTGGCTTAGTGCAATGGCTAGGGTTAGGCTAGTGACGGGTAAGGTTACGGTGGGCTAGTGGGTTGCACCTCTGGGTGCCTCTCTGACCCACTAAGAAGACAGTCTGTGACGTATGGGTACGGAGTCAAGGGTTAGGGTTAGGGCTAGGACAGGTTTTAGGGGGCTTTTTGGCACATCCCAGAAGTCTCCATGGCCAAGTGGCCATGCGATTGGTGGGATGGCTCCAAAAATTTGCATGGTCGTCCACTCCCACATGGCTGGCCACTCGGCCAGCCCATCATTGCGCAGGTGTAAATAAAATAAAATAAAATAAAATCAATGGAGGACAGAGGAGGAGAGGAGAGACATTTTGTTGCAAGAAAAAACCCACTGCTACTGTGAAAAATCTGGCAGTTTATAAATTTTCGCGTGTTTCTGTTGTGCTTGTGTGTTTTTGGACCACGATTTCAAAAACAATATTGCGTTCGCCGGCCCATTTTGGATCCCCCGCCCGCACCGCATGGCATGGCGATGGCGACTCCCGAGTCCGGCTGCCCAGGATGGGGGGGAGGCGGGCCCCCCCTCCAGAAACCACCCCTCCGGTAGGTGCCCTGCGCCCTTAGTCAAGCAGGCATTTTTCCGCCTGCTTTTTTGGCCCGGGAATGGGTGGGGGAGAGTTTAAAAGTTTTTTCCTGTGCCGTCCGTGCCGCTTGCTTGCGCTTTAATTGCGGCGGCCGGCGGCGGCGGCGAGACTGGGCTTTTTGCTGGCTGGCTGCGAGCCTGCGGCGAGTCCCACAGAGCAGCCCACTAGGACGGGGGATGGGGGGGAGGGCGGGGACCTCCAGAAACAACCCCTCTGGTAGGTGCCCTGAGGCACGGCAGGCATTTTTCCGCCTGCTTTTTGGCCGGGAACCGGGTTTTTTTAACTTTTAAAAACTTTTTTTCTGTGCCGCGTGGCATCGCGCGATGCAAGGAACGAGCACGACAAATCAGACCAAAATTGTTCGTTCATCGGTTCGAGCTCGAAGTCTGGTGGAGTAATTCCCTTTACCGTTTCCGTAGAGTAACGGAACCGAGTAACGGAAACGGAAACGGGAATACCGCTAAGTCGTGCCCATCTCTAATTAAGAGATCCATCACATCCTGGTCATTGCCTCTTTGAGTTGCTGCCATCGGGACGGAGATATAGAGTACTTAGGGCAAGAACAAACCGTCTCAAAAATAGCTTCTTTTTTAGAGCAGTATTGGCCTTAAATGGAAATCCTGGACTTTGAAGTCAGCTTATTTTATATGTCATATTTTAGTCATTTTATATGTCATATTATGTGTTGTACCTGTTTTTAAATCTATGTGAAATGTTTTAAATGAGTTTTATATAGCAACCACAAAATTTCGTTGTTCCTGCAAGGGGGCAATGACAATAAAGATTCCTATTCGTATCCTATTCACTGCATGGACACTTCACAAACATAATACGGTCACTATAAGTTGGAAGACCTTAGTGGTGTGTTGCAGCAACAAATTATTCATACCAGGCATGCACTCAGAAAGTTAAGGACCATCTTCTGTTCCGCATACAGAGACTGTACAGTGGCAGTATTTTTCACCATTGATGTCAGGATGGCATCTGCCATTATATGAGGTGGTAATAAGCTAGATTGAAGGTGCAGAGTAGACTGTGTGACACTGGCACAGATTCTTCATCATTCTCCTGCAGCCACATCATAAAATCTGTTGTCTGAGGGACAAAGAATACATTACATATAGTCCTATTATGACAACTGGAACCATATTAGTGTTCAGATATGGGTGACGAGAAGACATTCACATTTGCAGATGAAGAATGAGTTTATATCCTGATGCCTGATCACCCGAAAGAAAGGAACAAAGAAGCCAAATCTCAACATTCTACACTTCAAATGATGGGTTATCTCTAATGTATGGTTTATTCTCTGGAGAGCTATCTCGCTCTGTCTCTTGGAGAAGCCTGTCCTCCACTACGACATTGAATACATCAAGGATCTGTGTATTTGAACTGCTGCAGAGTGACATGGTGTCACTTTACCATCTAGTTAAAAGAAGCAGTGCATATTGACTTTTTAGTCTGTGGCACAGGCATAAACATTCTATTATTTGCTTTCCAAAATCTTTTTAAAGTTCTTTGTTGTGAATGTTGCATTATACGATACAAGCAGGAGATCCCTCTGGTAAAGATAAAACTCTGGTGGGACGGGAGATATACTACAAGTATTATCCAAAAGAAATGCAATCACAAGATATCAGTTTCAGCTGCAATGAACACCTGAGACCTTTAAGTCCAACCGAAGGGAATTGGTTATTGGCCTCCTCATATATATAACACTGTGAAAAATAGGACTCCCCCACTTCTCTCTCTCTCTCTCTCTCTCTCTCTCTCTCTCTCTCTCTCTCTCTCTCTCTCTCTTGTGTGTGTGTGTGTGTGTGTGTGTGTGCTATCTTACTTTAATTTGATTATCCCCAGGAATACTAATCTAATGAAAGATAGGGCTATGTATCTTCTACACCTTGGTTTTTGTTTTAAGTCCCAAACAATATATCTCAATGAGTGATTAACAGATTAATTTATTTTTTGATCACAAGCTTTATGTCTCTTCACACAGGCTGGTATTAAATTGAGCTGTTACCCTAGGGGCCGTATCACAGGGACCTATTTTCTCTACAGCCCATCCATAATATTTTTCATTTGGCACAGTATGATTTGTACTTTGTTCACTGCCAGCGTATTGGTTAGAAATCCAGGATTTTCCTCCGGCTTCCCTGTTTGACCTGGCTCTGTCACTGACCCTATAAAGGCAATAAGAGAGATGGACAGTGTTTTGTAAATGTCTAGTAGTGAACAAATGAGGTTTGGTTGTTGTTGCTCCTATTGTTTGGACATTGGTTTAACTGAGAAGAGTATAATGTTAATATACAGACGAATAAGTTACATATGATCTTTCAAGTCCATGTGAAACAATAAATACATAAATGAACATCCTAATATTTTTCTCCCTCCACCCTTGAACTTGTCTTAGGTGGCTAATGAAACTTGCAAAAGCTAAATAAAAAAAGATTTTTGTAGGAATAAACCTTTTTATATGGGAACAAATTAAATTCCCACCTACAACAATGATTTTTACCTTTAAGCTATGATAACAATCTTGTTGCCCTGTCAGGTTTCCCACCCTCTTATCTCACAGCAGTTGACCTTAATGATCCCTTTACTTTCAAGCTATTCTGGACTTGCCAGTCTTTAAACATTGCAGTTAAACTTGATCGTTTACTTACACTCTGCCTCTAATAGACTCAGTGTCACTTTGAAGATCCTAAATGGATTTTGCTGAAGAATCAAGTTCCTCAGACTTCCTGGAATGAACAGCTTCACTCCTCCACTTCTGTAATTGATATTTGTGCTAATAAAAGAGGTTTACCAGTTTGCAGACCTTCTTTGGGAAATTATGGCCAATTTTGTATCTTGGTAAATCACAGATGGTATTCTTTTATGTTCGGACACAACCATGTGATAAAGGAGGAAAGCTCAGAAAGTTCCTTTCTTGGACCGTAGCTCACAGAATGGCCATCTTGTTTGGAAGTTCTGGAAGTTATAAGCCCCAAAGTGGCAATTCCCAATGGGTGCCACTGACCCTGTATTTCTGTTAGATGATAAAGTTGCACATACAGGGCCACAGCACAATACCAGATTCCTATTTCTGCATGTCCCACAAGTAATCGTGTAAGAAGCAAAAGAAGGAATGCTAGAGCAATTATGGATGTACAAGAATTTTGTGTACTTCCATTTGGGAGGAGCTTATTTCAGTTTTCAAAACCTTTATGGTACCTGAAGGAAAGAGTTTTTTTAAAAAAAAATTCAAATGTGGAAGAAAGCAAAACTGACAGATCACTCCTTTCCTAAACATGATGACGTTGTTTCATCCAAAATGTATGGAGTGACTTTGCATGAGATGAGAGTCACCAACTCCCATTCTTCCACCAATCACAATACGAGAACAGAAGTTTCTTCCCATTAAAATGCAAATACCTACATGGCTTTTGGTCCAGCTTCTCTGAAGTGTGTTGTTGATTTCTTATACTTAAAGCTCTCTTGCTGTGCTTAGTTATATTCCAGACCTGTTCCTTTCTTGAATGAGAGGCTGTGGTACTTCTCACCAGAAAAATCAATAATATTGGGAACCTCTAGAGAGTGAGCACATTCTCAGTGATGGCCACAACAGCATGACATTGCCTCCTAAGATGCTGTTTTTACAGTGTTAAATGCACTTCTTCCCTGTGGCTTTTAACTGAAGAGTGTTGCTGCTGTTAAGAGATCTGAAATGGTATTTTAATTTGTTCATTTTGAGTTCTTCTAATATAAAGTGCCTTAATGGTTTTTGCTGAAGTATATAATAAGCTGGCTGACTTTGTAACACAGTGAACTAGACCAGCCATTCTTAACTTTATTTATTGATTTATTTACTTACTTACTTACTTACTTACTTACTTACTTACTTACTTACTTACTTACTTACTGTATTTGCCATGTCCCTTTTAGGAATACTTCTTAGGTTCCAACCTAAAATCCTCTTATCCAATTTTTCAGTCTACGTGCCCTCTTTAAATGTGCCAGGGCCCCCCACAGGACCATATGGCCTTCCATCTAGAAGGGGTGGACTAGAGCACAGTGTCAGGACTTTGATTCCCCACTGTGTTTCTGAGGTGAATAGCCAGGCTGTGTGCCCTTGGACAAACTGCACAATCCCAGAGCACCTGCAGAACAGGAGAAAAGTAAGCCACTTCTAAGTACTAAGGCAAAATCAACTTAACAGTATCCTCATAGTGTTCTCTTGAGGCCAATTATAATGTCTTAAAATGTTGTTAAAAATAAAACTGGGCAGTGGAAATAAGTGAAAAATACTGTGGCTCAGTATAGATTAATAGATTTGTTTCTGTATAAGCTTTCATGGATCAAAATCCCCTTCTTCACCCACAGGAAGTACAAATTCAACCTGCTAGTTAACAGCTTGATGCTCCCATTCCTGTGTTAATGAACCATAGTCATTTGGTCTGCTACCTGTAGTCTCACCTGGACATGACTCTTACTGCCATGGAAATAAATATAATAATAATTGTGGTTGAAGATGGGGATTCTGATCCATGAAAGCACAGAGTGAAATAAATCTGTCAGTCTTTGTCAAGCTGCCATCCTTGCTGGTTTGTTCTTGCCAACGTGAAAGTGACTTAAGTCCTTGGTTAGATAGCTAAATTAAAAGGGGCTGGACTGAGCTAAATAGGATTGATTAAGGTTGCATAGAAATGCATGATCCTATTTGGTGTGATCTTTCCATCTGCATGGCATGTGTACCTCAAGCAACCCTATTTGGTCCACCTAATTTTAAAGGGGAAGAAAACAAACAAACAAACCTCCTTACCACTTCCTATCTCCTCCTCCTTCTGGCAAGAAGCTTTCTAGTTTTTAATTCTCCCCACCACCACCGCCACCACAAAAAGGTACAGCATTGGCTTAACAGAGTTTAAATAACAAACAAGCAAGCATTTACTTTCTCTGTTCCTCCTTGAAAGGGAAAAGGGAGGAAGCGAGGGTGTTTGTTTGTTTTTAAAGTTATTAGGGCAGCACAATCCTTCTCATGGACAAGCAAAGGAGGCTTTTGACTTCTCAATATAGCTAAGCTGTCTGTTTATGCCAATTAACAATATTTGGAAATTGAAAACAGAATGAAAATTGAAAGCTGCAGGCAGCAAACCATCCGCTTTAGTTCAATCCCAGTGATCACATGTGCTAGAATAAGGTCAAGGTTTAATGAGAAGAGGTGGTATAAATCTGGGGGTGGGGTGGTGGAGGTTTAGCACTGCCTAACTTGTTTTATTACATAGTCAGTTAAGATATATGTCATATGTTATGTTTTCAATCCAATCCCAATAATCTGGAAAAATTCCCAGAGAATTTAGAAAGACCATTTGGAGATCTTTTGATAAAAAGATGAGTAATTAGGTTAAATGTTTAACTAGAAAATGTGACAGAAAAAAACCAATAAAAGAAGTGTTAGGCAAAGATAAAATAACTTGGTAGAATAAAAAGAAATGGTAAATGTAGGGAAGTTATGAATTATTAAGGTAGGGAATTGGACAGTATGTAAAGTTTAGAATTAATAATTGGAAGCAATAAAACAGAAGTATTGACTTTAAATGTTATGACAAACTGCTTATTCCAATTTGGAAAAAACAGGGGTAGGAAATCCCTTTCTGTCTCAACCAACATCTGCTGCCTGATGCTAGTGGTTCCCTCTGCCTATTGGTGACAGAGATAACCAAGGCACAAAGCAAAAGGGACATTCCAGTGCTGCCTGTTGGAATTCTTCACCAGATCCTGAATTGGTCCCAGTAGATCCACTGATCAATTGCTAGCACTTGATAACTAAGACATTACGAGTTGATTCAAGAGGTCCACTTTATTTTCAAGAATTTGTAGTGGCTTAAAACAGCAGATTAATGAGTATAAAAGCAACACAAACATCATGAATATCTTCCCTTGACACCTATGTATGTGCCAGAAGTTAAAAGGATAGTCATTCAGTCATAGTACGAATTAGTTAAAATTTGTTGAAGAATAAACTAATGCAATGCAATAGTATTGGAACATTTGACTTGGCATAGATTTTGGTTGGCCCCCTTTGATAGACTTCTTTTAACAGTTTCACAATATACATTTATTAGTCCTAGCATTTTTATAATTAACATAGTTGTAGCTGTAGAAGAATATAGAGATGTCCCCTTGGGGCAGACGACAGTACACCAGCTGGCTGCATGGGTAAGGCATTTGGGAATCATTAAAACTTTCTATCTGAGCAAGGAGGCCCCAGATGGAAGGAAATGAATTCCATAGCCCATATACTCAGGAAGCCAGCTTGGTCTGTATCTCTCCACCCAGATCAGCCAGAAAGCCTGTGAGAGGGAGTTGCAGGACTCAGCTGCCTGTGATAAAGCTTCTATACCCCACCTACGTGACCAGCCCAAGATGCTGCCACTGTAGATAAGGCTTCCCAGGAATTCACCAGCTTACTTGACCCCTGGCATGTAGGCCCTGTCTCCACCCCTTATGATGCTTGTTTATTGCAACTAATGAAAAGCCTTGCGCCCAGGCTAGCAGTCAGGAGCTGCTGCATGGGAGTCAGCCTGCTGGAACCCACCAATGTGCCAAAGTGTAGTCTTTCCTACAGAAGTATCCATGTTAGTCTGTGTAAGCATTATAAGTAAAAACAAAATAAAAATAAAATAGCAAAGACAAAAGACAAAAGCATGGTGGAACCTTAAAGACTGCTATACTTTAATGTGAGTTTTTTGTAGACATGTGTCCATTTCCTTAGAAAAAAAGAGATATATACTGTGTAACATGACAAATATACATGGTATAACAATACAGAGTTTGTATTTGGTTGGTAAGAAAGACAATGGGTATTTAACAGCAGGGTGATAACCTTTTGAATATACAGATATATTTCATTGAAGCTTCTTCTGTAAAGGATGTAACAAATTCTGTTATAGAGTAACAGTGGTAAAATACATGGAATGCTACTTATACCGAGGAAACTGGCCATTTAGAGTTGTTAATGACCTTTCCTTTATAGCAGGTCTTGTAAGCAGCTACAATGGTGTGTGAATTATCACAGGGAATGGATGATCACAGGAGCAATATGGCAGTGGCTTAAGACTTTCTTATTTACTTTTATAATTTTTAAGATGGATCTGCTATGGAGAAAAACATATCTGGGAAATGAAACACACACAAAAGTTATTGTTATGTTTATATGTTTATATGTGGTAGTAGTGCCCTAAAAACAAACAGATTGTGGCAAAGAGTCCTCACTGAAAACCAACATATCAACAGAGAAACCTCATATTGACCAACATGTTTTTTCATATCTGAAAATTAGCCTTCTGGGCACCTACTGGCTGACATTGGATGCAATCTGATTGGTTCCACATGTTGTCTTATGCAAACACATATCATCCATTCTTATATGCACATATATACATGCTGCTTTACATAATCAACTATTTTTAAAACTTTAATTTGGACTAATAAGTGGGTTTTGCTTATGTTCCTGTGTCCAGTCCATAGGATCATGGTGCCCAAAAGCAAAAGCATTTTCTCTTGAGTCAAAATAAACATAGTTTTCTTGACCAACTGTTTGGATTTTCATGTGCTGTTGCAGCATATCCTTTGGTTTGTCTCCATTGTTCAGCCACTCGTTGGAACAGCCTAGCATTCAGCCTGTTCTGCCTAAAACAAGCAGTCAATTTTAATTAACTCTGTGAGCAAGAGCTGTTGGCATTTGTGGAAACCAGGCACAAAGCCAATACCCAGAGCATCTCTGATCAATTTGCCGAGAAACGAGCAAAGAAAAGTACAATGTTTGCTTAGACAGCATTACAGTGTTAGCCACAACTCACAAGAGATAGAAATAAAAATTAAGTGACACTTGTGTGGCACTTGCTCATATGACTAGCCCATCACCTTTGTCGGTCCCTCTGGAAATCTTGACTTTGAACTGAATAACTGGATGATATTCTTCTTCTTCTTCTTCTTCTTCTTCTTCTTCTTCTTCTTCTTCTTCTTCTTCTTCTTCTTTTTGGGGGGGTTCTTGAAAGTTCAGGCAAGCACATACAGATTTATTCAGATTTATTTGTGACCACTGTGCATGCTTTATAAATCATTCATGTATCTCATAACTTTGGTTTATCTGAGTAAGAGCAGGCAGAACATGAGTTACAGTTAGGTCCCATTGTTATAAAAGAAATTTCACTCAGACATCATGTTGACTGTATTTGTTGACTACATTTGGATGCAACAAATGCCTTGTTGTTAGAGATGAGGCAGCATGCTGATGCACACTCTCTTGTTGCTTTCTCTCCACATGAGAGGACCTAAAATATTATAGGCCTCCCATTCATGGTTTATTTCCTGTGTTCTCCAAACCTGGACCTCTAGCTTGTATCTCCACCTATAGACAGCAGAAACAATTCACATTCTATTATTGGCTTCATTCTCTAGTCTCTTGGGAGAAATGCAGGCCAGAATGCTGGGTTTGGGTGTCATAAAATAATAAAGAACAGTCCATGATTTATCAACTCATTCCTGTGTGCAGGAGAAGCAATTGAGCCATATGCATGGCATGCTGTCCCACCCTTCAATATTTCTTACTTTATCCAAATATGCAAATGAGAATAAATTTAAAAAGCAGGGAACAAAAACCCTGCATTGTTTCAATTTAAACCTATTCATACCTAACTGGGGTTGTTCTTTGAATTAATGTTGGCAATATATGTATTAAAAAATAAATACAGTAATAAATAGATAACTGGAAGTAAAGCCTGTTGAATTCCATGTGGCCTGCTACTGGATAAACACATGGAACAGTCCACTGTAAATTAAAATCCATTACATAAGCAATTAAAGTCCCAGTGTTTTCCAAGTTACTTGAGCTACCATAGACCTCCAATTCAAAACTCTGGAACATAATTTTCAGAATACCCCGGCCAGTCTGGCCAAAAAATCAGGATGGCTAGGGAAATCCTGAAGTTTTAATCCAAGAAAGCAATGCTTATATACATACTTTTCTTCCATTTCTTGTATAATCACCACATTTAATCAATGTCATTATTCACAATGTCGTTAAGGGTCACTGAATCAAATAGAATGATAAGAAAAAGTCTCTAAAGGGCAGTATCAAAAAGGAACATTGCAATTGCAATATGGTCACACTTTAGAGCAGTATTATCATGATATCCTCTATGAAAGCAAAATGATAATCTTCCTATCTCTAAGATACATCTAAGTTATACTTGTTCCAGCCCTTAGCTATCCATATAAGAGGTCTGTCTGCCTGTCTCTGTGTGTGTGTGAGAGAGAGGGGGGGAAGGAGGAAGAGAGAGAGGGAGAGAGAGGGGAGAGAGAAACACACACACACACACACACACACAGAGAGAGAGAGAGAGAGAGAGAGAGAGAGAGAGAGCACTCATATGGGTAGCTTTAAGGCTCAAACAAGTTTAAATTAGGTGCATCTTGGTGCTACAGAATCAATGGAATTTAAACCCTCAGTTAAAAGCTTAAGCCTCATTGATTTCAATGAAGCTGAGACGCAACCAACCTTCTCTGCATTATGCTTGCAGTATAGAAAGCAACAGAGCAGCTAACACTAAGGGTCTAGCAAATATATCATTCTCTGTCAAAAACTACAGTGTTTTTAGTCTGCATTTTGCTACTGCCCTATTAAATATTCATCAGATCCTACTGGTTTGATCAGCATTAAATTCTATATAACTCTTCAATAAATCTCTGTTTTTCCTTTTGCCTCCTCAGCACTCTCCCAACCACTGTGAAATTGTACTTTACAAACTCCCACAAAAAAGTTTGTGTGCCATATATTCCTTCATCTGAAGAAATGTTAGAACTATTGTATTTCACACAGACTGCACTATAACGGGTATGGGTTACAGAGAAAAGGCAAGGGTGCCCATTTAGAAGCAATAAGGTGGACTTTTTATGTAACAGATGAGCAATAAATTGCACTGAAAAATATGTTTATTTGTAATTCCCAGAGTATCTCCACTGACAGGAAGCACAATAGATTTCAGTTTTTTGTAAGGATCTGCTGGGATAGAGAATGCTGTTCATTTCCAGTCTCTGCCACTTTTGCATGTCATCATTCATGGACCTATACAGTTATATTCCATTTCTGCACTGATACGTAATTACGTCTATGGGTATACTGTAAATCCACCAAAAGAAAAACTTGCAAAGCTAAATGAAGGTAATCATTTTACCACAGAAATGGAACGACTATATGTACTTTCAAAATACGCTTACAAAATATTTCTTTCAAAATGCTTATCAAATGCTGATCAAGCCATCCCTTAAAACCCTTTTCCCAAACATTTTTGAGTTAAGAACAGCCTTCATATCTGAAGGATGAAATCCGAAGGACACCTATGCTCTAACAGTGGGTGTGAGTCCCATGCCTTAATTTGAAGCATGCCTTATGAGCAATGTTCCCTTTAAGCCATGTTATATTAAGCAAATATAATAAATACATAAATAAAATAAAACCTGGGTGGGTGCAGCTGATCAAGTGCTAATGCCCATTTGCTTCTAGTTACTGCTGCACAAGCGGTGGAGCTCCTGCGCGATGCTCCAGAAAATCAGTGGGGACATTGATTATGAGTAAGAAAAGGTGGTGTATACTGGCATAATATCCTAGTATTTACTGTTGACACACAAACAAGGACCCTCAGTAGTCAATCTTAATCAGCCACACAGGATATCTTATATTACAGCAGCATGTTCACTTTGACTCTTAAGGCATGGTTCCATGCATTTTATTCAATATTGTCTTCTTATTGTGCTAATGATTAGAAACATTTGATGAAAAATTGTCCAATTATAATGGGATAAAATTTCCAAAAATTTGAATCTAGATGCTCAAGGCATGGTCAAGCCATTGGTAATGCATATATGTTCTCATCTACAGCTGTTACTATGTAATAAAGTAGCTTCTCATATACACAAACCACTGTAAAATGTTTAGTTAATTTCTGTGGTAGAGTCTGATAGAGGACAAGGATGGTGAAACTCAACAATGGTATAATTCACAGGGTTTTCCAACAAGCACCCAACAAAGTTGCTTTACTCTGCATTAGGAAATATGCCTATATGAATTCCCATCTCCCAGAACCGTCAGACACAAAGAATCTGTTGTCCTACTGGCTAAAATATAAAACCAACAGAAGGGGGGGTGCCTACATTCATGATAGCAGGAACTGTAGCTGCACTCCTCCTCCACATTTGATCCATAGCCTCATCCACACAGATCCCTCTCCATTGGACTAAACCAATACATCCTTAAAAATTAGCCAGATGATTTCAGGGAAATACTATAGGGACTTGGAGGCATGGTGGCGCAGTGGACTAAGGGTTCTGAAAACTTGGCTACAAAGTCGACAACTCAGAGATTTGAATCCCGGGTGCCACGCAGCAGAGTGAACGCCCGCTGATAACCCCAGCTCCTGCCAACCTAGCAGTTCGAAAGCATGTAAATGCAAATAGATAAATAGGTACTGCCGTAAAAAGCAGGAAGGTAAAACAGTGTTTCCTTTTAGCCATGCCAGCCAGTGTTCCTTGCAACACTGGCTCTTTGGCTTGAATACGGAGATGAGCACTACCCCTAGAGTCAGACACGGCTAGCATGCGTGTGTCGGGGGAACCTTTACCTTTAACCTTTCAGGGAAATACTATAGGGATTTGGAGTACCAGACACCAACACTCATATATATCCTTGAGAAGATTTTGATGGAGAGGATTCCATTTTAGGCAAAGTCAGAAAATTATGACAAATATTGCATATGCTGGAGTGGTAGCATGCCCAAATGGTCCCTATAAACAGTAGCAAATTCTTTGCAACAATTTCAGTTGGACTTTGTTTCTTAGTATTATCTACATGCTGTGCCTGCCTGACACCTGAAAATATATAGCACAAAAGCATTCACTTTGTATCTGCATATATCTCATGTACTACTTAATTTTGCCATGCTTGCTTTAGTATGGAAAAACAAATCAGCAAGCTAGGAGAATATATTATTAAAGTGATTTATTATGAATTATGCCTTTCTATTCAAAGACATGGAGTCCTAAGAGATGTTCCCCGTACTAGGATTGTGTTGTCACAGACCAGGTTTTCAGTACTAGCATAGGATGCTTGCTAAAGCTAGTGATGGTGGTGGTGACATGCCACTGCTATTGCACCACTACTGCTAGCTGCTGCTTCTCTTATTGGTAGTGATAGTGTCCAATACAGGGGGTGAACCCCTTCCCCCAGCAAAATGACTATAATAACAGGCTGTTTAGATGAAACAATATTAAGCACAAGAAGAATTATGACTATACCAGGTCAAAATGCTTCTGTTATTATAAGAACCAATTTGCCAATACGGGTAGCTACTTCTGTAAGAATGCAGTTCATACCTATTGATATTGTTTGCTTATTTTTGTTACTGACAAAAGGGGCATCCTGACCCCTTGGGACGTTCTGCAGAACAAATTGTCAAATACCATGCCAATTGTTTGCTCTTGCATTATTGGGGGGATTTTTTGGGGTCGGCAGCAGTATTTGGGGAAAATGTTGAATTTGGCATATACCTCTTATGTTTCACTTGAAATGAAAGATATATATTTTTTCCTGTAAGCATACCTGCACAGTTTTATAACCCCAACTAAACAAGCCCCATAACGTCTCTCATAATCTTGCTCCATGGGAAGAAAACATGAACGTTCTGGGAGAACAAGATGAGAACAAGATGAGCAAATATTTCCATTCCTAGTTATAAGCGATAAACTCATAAAAGGATTTGGCCAGAAATACAGCAAGGCTCAGATCCTTTATAAGAGTAAACAGACAGGACCCAAACACTGTGTGGCAAGAATGCAAGTGATGGTGAGGAAAAAGAGCTGCCATAAGTGTGCCAGCTTTCTTTCCATGTGCTTCCTTAAACTGACATAATTTAGGACCCCAGCCCATCAGTACTGTACAGTACAATGATGGATGAGAATTACTGACAAAATATATGCTTAGGATAGTATGATTATTCTCCACCAGTGCTTTTATCCAGCACAAGATACTTCAAAAGTGCAGCACTGCTGAAGACTAGAATACCAATACTTTAATATTCATACCCAGTAAGCACATAATTAATGATGAATAACTGAGCAGCTCCACATCAAGCTCAACCACATTTTAGTTCCGAAAAGTTTTATGATTACTTTTATGACTTCTCTGATACAGTACGTAAATAACAATGACAATAATTTTGCAAAGTAAAGTGACGTCAGAAAACCAAAAATCTTGAAGGGGAAACCACTGATTAGCAGTTGGAAAATAAGAACAGAACATAATTAATCATATTAGAATTTTTAAAAAGAGTTGCGACTTTTGCCATAAAGAGAAAGTTAAAAAAAATCAGTTTACTAGAATGAGGTTGAAAATTTTCATTAGCACTGAAATCTATTTTGGTGGAAAGATGATAGCTTCAATTGATTCAGCTCTGAAAGATTTAAAAGGGAATTGGGCAACAATGATTAATACAAGAAGCTCAGAGAGAATCTTTGAGTAGATACAAGATAATACAAAGAAAAATCTAATGTTGCAAAGGAATTTTACTTTATATATTTTAAAATATTGATGATAATTAAGTTACTTCACCTTCATCAAGTATAATTGAGGTTACTTTCATTTTTTTTAAATGTCAGGAAGTGGAAAAAGTAGCAGCTGATTTTTCACAAAGACATGCTGTTGTATTAGATAGTCTGGGAGGGTTAGAAATTAGAGATGGGCACAAAATGGAAAATTAGTTTTTGTTTTGTTTTGTTTTGTTGCTCATAATTTTTTGTTTTGTTTCATTACTAAATGAATTTTTAATAGAAGTTTCTTAACAAAACAAAATGAGTAACAAAATGATGTGGAAGCTGGCACCACCCAGGTGGTGTTTTTTTTTGATAGGTGGGGGATAGCCTGACCTGTCAAAAAAAAAAAACTCACTTGGGTGGTGGCAGGTTCCAAATTGTTTCCCTACCTCCTGATCCATCAAAAATAACTCAGCAGGGAGGCAGGTGGCAAGGCAGAACAGAGCAAGCAGCGCTCTGTTTGAATTTCCCGCTTCTTGCTCCATTCTCCCTTGTGACCCTGCCTCCCAGTTGGGGCTTTTTGACAGGTTGGTGTGTGGGGAGTGGACACCCACCCTCCCGACACTGCCACCAGTCAAAAAGGTCCAGCTGGGAAGCAGGGGAAGGGCAACACAGCAGAAGGGAGCAGAAAAAGGTAAAAAAACTGCTCCTTTCTGCTGTGTTGCCCCTCCCACTGCCTCCCACATGGGTTTTTTTGACAGGTGGCGGTATGGGGAGAGAGGGTGCCCCCCTCTACACCCTGACCTGTCAAGAAAACCCACAAAAAAGGGGAAATGCAGTGGTCTGAGAAGGCAAGCGTTGACATCAGCCCTTGCCCTCTTGGACGTGCTGTGAACTGGACAGCGGAGTAAGGAAGCTTTTGGTGCAGGAAATTCAAAAGCCTCCTTCCTTGGCTCTCCAGTTCTCTCCACTGCCAACCACCTAATTTTGACAGCTTGATCTGTCAAAACCAGCTGGGTGGCAGTGGCAAGAACTGGACAGGGAAACAGCTGCAGGATCTCGCTGCAGCACCTTGTCTGAAGTGAGATCCAGCAGCAACTCCCCACTTTGGTTCCTCCAAACCAAAAATGTCATTTAATTTTGGTTCTTGATGACTTGCTGTCTGCCATTTAATTTTGTTTTGAAATATTTTGAAACCTTACAAAACCATGAAACAGCATGTTGTTTTTCATATGGTGCCCATTCCTAATAGATATCAAGAATCATAATGAACTTTACAATTAAAAAATGATTAGTCTAACAACAGTGTTTCAGGGAACTGTGGGTTACATCCAAATGTAATTGTTTAAAAGTGCTGCGTCAATAAGCTAAGGTGCATTGCAGCAACAAGATTTTAAATGTGTTGAACCATGGAAAGATTGTTAACGTCAGTACTGGTTTCGCATTGGTTCAAATCCTGTTGCTTAATATAGTAAATCACACCAGAGTAAGACCACTGAATCACTGAAGATTTGGTGAGTTAACCTCTCCATAAATTCCACCAATTCAAATGGGCTTACTTTATTTGTGACTTGCTTTAGCTTAGTAAGCCACAGTTATAGTACGCCTATTGAATCAGTGGGACTTATGGAGGAGTTGACTCACCCAATCTCTACTGATTCAACAGGCCTAATGTAGTGCTGTTGACTGTGTTAAGCAACAAGATTTTGGCCATTGCCTTAATGCTCACAGTTAGGCCTCCTCTTGAACACTGTGTCTAGTTCTGGACATCACATTTGAAGAATGATGCAGACAAATTGGAGCAATTTGAGAGGAGAGCAACAAGGATGATAGGGGACTGGAAACCAAGGGCATTTATACACGACCCCTAAACTCTGGGGCAAATGGCTCCCAGCTCCGGAGCTTAAAGATGTTTACCCACCAGCTGCGGAGTTAACAGGAAATTAAGTGCGACCCTGCCCACTTTAGCGCGTCCCAGCGCAGCTTTCAGGTACCTGCTCTTTGGAGGTGAAAATTATTTGATCCGATGTAAGGATAGTGAGTGCGGGGCTTTTCTTGCTTCTGTTTGTTGTTTTTTGGCTCCCGCCCCTTTAAGAGCTACTTTTACAGAGACGAGAGGCAGAACGAGGTGAGCGGCATGCTTTTCTTTCTCTTTTACTCCCTCCCCTCACGCAGCCAGCAGCCAGGAAGTGTGGAGGGGGGTGGGGACACAGGAAGAGTGACGAACCCCTAAGATCTCTGGTCCGAATTTAAGTGGCCAGCGGATCTTAGGGGTCATGTAAAAAGGCCCCAAATCCTTTGAGGAAAGACTGAAAGAACTGGGCATGTTTAAACTGAGAAAAGAAATACTTGAAAAACTGTCATAGAGAGGAGATGCATCCTAGACTGCAGGACACACCATAAAGGGTGCAAACAACAGAAAGCCCAATTTAAGCTGGCTTTAAATTGGGCACTGTACTTCTGCCAATGCAGTTTAGCATTATATTAGGTCTTCTTGCTGACATACCCCACTGTTGGCTCATGGTGTGTACAGGGATGGGCAATTAGTTTCGAACCAGTAGATTCTGAAATGACCCACATGAACTTTACATTTTTCCTTGTTGAAATTTATTTAGCTTCTTTTGGCCCATTTTTCTATCTTTTCAGATCCTCTTGAATCCATTTTAACATTCAAAGTACTAGCTGTCTAGTACTATTTTTATTCCACCTGCAAATTCAATGAAGATCCTCTATCCCTTTATCCAACTCATTTTTAGAGGTGTTGAACAACACCAATATGTTCAATTTGCCATCACTCTCACACAATTATAAAGAATAATTGATGAAACACCCTTTGGCTACAGACTGCAAATGAGCTCATCTAGCCTTTATTTTACCTGCTTGACCAGAGGTTGATTCATACAGACTTTGTCATGACTTAACTGAAATTAAGAGAATTACTTTCAGAGCACTCCCCTCATCTACCCAGTTTACAAATTTGTTAAACGAAAAAAAAACAACAAAAACCAAATAGCCAGTAGTATGGGATGCTGTTTGTGCCTTTAAATCCTGTGTGCACCATTCAATTTATACATCTATTTTAAAAACTCCTACTGTTTTTCTTTCCTTTGATTTGATCCCCCCAAATTTCTACTAGCCTTCCATGCTTCAATCCATGTTTCTCCTTACCGGTTCTGTTGTTTCTATTGCCTGTGTCCTCTTTATACTATTCTTTCTTAATAGCTTATATCCTTCAATCACTAAATTCCAACCAGGTTGGAATACATGTGTCTCATCTCAGTAAATTTCAGTAATCTTTCTTTCTTTCTTTCTTTCTTTCTTTCTTTCTTTCTTTCTTTCTTTCTTTCTTTCTTTCTTTCTTTCTTCTTCTTCTTCTTCTTCTTCTTCTTCTTCTTCTTCTTCTTCTTCTTCTTCTTCTTCACAATTGTCCCATTTGATGGTGGGGCCCACTAAAATTTTAAATCATATTTTCCTTCTGGTGTTAAAAACAATGTGTATATTCACCATCACTTTAGTTAACAATGATGCTTTCACATGGTTCCAAAAGATGTGACTGGAAGCGATGGAAGCCTAGATTTTTCCTACTTGTATTTGCCCCCAAAGTAGCGTTTTCTTCTGTCTACATGACCTACTACCTCTAAGATCTTCTGAGATTACTTGTGGAAGCACAAATACAAGCAAATAAAATTTTCACAATCCAGTACATAATCCAGGATAAAAATGCCAATGGGATTTTGTGAAATCCATCAGAAACTGACCCATCTCTCTTTGGAAGCCATCACAATTCCAGAGTGTACTGTAATATAATTGAAAAAAGAAGAGTAAGAGAGCAAGAAGATTCATCTCCATAGTTTGGTTATACTGTGAAATTGCACCTATCTAAGAACATGTTTTGTATTGGATCAGACTATTGGGCCATCCACAAACCTCTTTATTTGTTTTCTTTCCTAAACCTCCCTGAATGTTCTAAGAATTGAACATGCAAAGCATCCTATACAGCCATTAAGCTATAGCCTCACCCCTGCCCCGACCAAGTCAGAATGACATCCCTTAGCTGTCTGATATTTTTGGCTCATTTGAATCAGTATTAAACCTTAGTATTTCTCCACAGGACTACTCAATAAATCTTGCTCCTTTTCCTACCAGTACTACATGTCTGTATTTAGGTAACTTTTAAAAGAATTCTGAACAAAGCAAGTATCATTTTGATGCTTAGCTGCATATACTAATTATCTTTACTGGCAGAAAGTAATTAAGCAAACCTGGACTTTTGCCAGGTTAAAACTTTTAGGACAGAAATAGGCCTTGAGCTTTACCTTAATGAAATTAAAATGTAAAGCAAAACCAAGTCGTCTCATTTAGAGGCAAGGGGAGAGAGACCCTCTACATTAATAGGTAATGTTGAAATCTAAGCAAGATAGTAAGACATTTACTTTAGAACAAATAACACACAAATTTCTTTCTAGTCTGAGCATTTCATAATAAAGTTCCATTCCTTGAATTAATGAAATTTTGGTTCCCAATGCGTTTTAGATGCATTCAGAGCACTTCTGCTAATTGGCAACAAAAGGAAGTGGCAGGAAATGACAGAATATTCAATAGCGTGGCATAAAACTGGTTAAAATTGAGTTTAATCTAATAGTTTATTTTCATTGAATATCTGTTAAACAAGCTAGGCATAAAATTAATTACTTTTTAATTAAATTCCTAAACTTAATCACCATGCTGCAGTTACTCTGATAACATAACACATGTGAAGCACAAGATAACAGGTTAACAATACTGTTTAGTGCAACAAGTCTTTAAAATGATATTCAGTCACTGTGTTACTATTTAACTAATGCACACACACCACTCAATCCGTATGATTACATTTCATGACCATATGCTACAGTATTGTATTTCTGACAGACATCAGCAAAGACATAACCTTTTCAGTAATTACAATTCAGGCTCTGTGGAAAGAATCACATTATCAATAAGGGCCCTTCTCCCTCTTTCACTTTGTGTTTAGGTATGCAGTGGACTAGTGATGAAACCAGAACAGGAGATGGGGCTCTGCTTCTGTGGATAATCATTGTGCATAGCAGTTTTTTTCTAGCTGGGGATTTTGAGCCTTATTTATTGATTCATTCCTTTATTTATTTCATTTTTATGCTGCCTTTCTTCCAGCGTAGGAACTCACAAGAGGCTCACAATTTGTCAATAAAATAGATCAACTAGAAACACAATAAAGTTATTATATTAAACAATAAACATACAGTAATAGTAATAATAGTAAACAATTTAGTCTGAAACAGTTTATTTATTTATTTATTTATTTATTTATTTATTTATTTATTTATTTATTTATTGGACTTATATCCCACCCATCTTCCCAGAGGGAACTCTGGGCGGCTAACAGTGATAAAACAAGTAAAACAGGAAATAAAACTCGGACAACAGAGGGCAAGATGGTGGCGAGCCCGAGCGATGGGAGGGAGGGGAAGAGAAAAAAAATGCAAACTAGCAAAACTAGCTAACAAGGTCACCAAAGGCCTCTCTGAAAAAGAGGGTCTTCAAGGCCTTCTTAAAGGCGGACAGGGACTCCAGCAGGCACAGCTCACTGGGGAGATGATTCCAGAGAGAGGGGCCCACCACAGAGAAGGCGCAGTCTCGCGTACGCGATTTCCGTGCCTCTCTGGGTGTGGCCACCCTCAGTGAGCGTGCCTGCGCCAATCTCGTGGGTCTGGACCCAGTTGCCCTCTGGGAGACACGCTTCGCCAGATACTCTGGTCCCTAGCCGTGGAGGACCTTGAAAATCAAAACCAGGACCTTGAACCTGATCCAGAAGACAACGGGGAGCCAATGCAGGTGAGCCAGGACTGGGGTGATGAGCTCATATCTACGGGCACCCACCACCAGCCTGGCCGCTGCATTTTGCACCCGCTGTAGCCTCCGGACCAGGGTCAAGGGCAACCCCACGTAGAGGGCATTGCAATAGTCGATCCTCGAGATCACCAGGGCCTGCACAACTGTCCTCAAGGAGGACTCAACAAGGTACTGGTGGATCTGGGCGATCCTGCGGAAGTGGAAAAAAGCGGCCCTGGAGACAGCCATCACCTGGGCTTCCAGGGAGAGGGCTGAATCCAGGACCACACCCAGATTCCTGGCCCTGTCTGTAGGCTGGACGGAAACACCCCCCAGCATAGGGAGGGGGCCATTGTACCCAGACGAGAGCACCCCGAAGAACAGAACCTCCGTCTTCTCCGGATTCAGCTTGAGCCGGTTATCTCTGGTCCATTCCAGAACGGCCTCCAGACACAGGTCGAGGGAGCAGACTGCCTCCTCTGCAGACGATGAAAAGGAGAGATAGAGCTGCGTGTCATCAGCGTACTGATGACAGCGAACTCCAAATCTCCTGATGACCTCCTCCAGCGGCCTCATATAAACATTGAACAGCATGGGTGAGATTGCCGACCCCTGGGGCACCCCACAAGGGAGAGTCCAAGGAGCCGACAAGACATCACCCAGCTGAACCCGCTGAGTCCAGCCGCTAAGGAAGGAACGGAGCCAGGCCAAGGCCTGACCACCAATTCCCGCCTCCGCGAGCCGGACCAGTAGGTTACCGTGGTCAACGGTATCAAAGGCTGCTGAGAGATCAAGGAGGACCAACAGGGGAGGAGCTCCCCCTGTTGGCCTCCCTGAGGAGGTCATCCTGCAGAGCGACCAGGGCAGTCTCGGTCCCGCGAAGAGGTCTGAATCTGGACTGGAAGGGATCCAGGATATGATTTACCTCCAGATATGACTGAAGTCAGACAGCCGCCACCCTCTCGACAACCTTGCCCAGGAAGGGAACGATGGCAATCGGACGATAGCTGGACAAATCGTCTGATGCCATGCCAGGTTTTTTAAGGGTGGGTTACACCACGGTCTCCTTTAATCGGAAAGGAAAACATCCCTCCCAAAAAGAGGCCGTGGCAATGGAGGAAACCCACTCAGGCATGTTCCCTTCGGAAGATTTAATGAGCCAAGCCGGGCAAGGGTCAAAGGGAGTGGCCGCCGGCCGGCAACGAGCCATGGCTCTGGAGGCCTCCGCCGAGGAAACCGACCCAAACTCATCCAGGAGGGGGGAAGGGGGTGAGGCAGCAGAGATCTCGGAGGGTGGGCTAGAGCAACTGGGGGGCAAGTCTGATCGGATGGCCTCAATTTTTGATCTAAAATGGGCTGCAAATTGCTCACTAGTGAAATCACTAGCAGGAGGCCTCAGCTGACTGGGATTGGAGAGGTCCCGAACCACCCGGAATAACTCCGTCTGGCATTTCGAGGCCTCGCCAATTCTCAGGGAGACATAAGATCTTCTAGCGTCCCTGATCACGCGAAGATAGCGGTCAGTCAGCTGTCTAAGAGCAGCCCTATTCTCTTCCATCCGGCTTGCCCTCCAAATGATCTCCAGTCTCCTGCGTTCTTGTTTCATTGACCACAACTCATCCGTGTACCACGGGGAGGAGCAGTCTCCACATCGCAGGAGGTACTTGGGGGCGATCCGGTCAACCACCCCAGTGGTACCCACATACCACCTCTCCACCAGGGCATCGACCGGATCATCTGCCAGATCGCCAGAAAGCTCCCCGAAGGCCTCCATGAACCTGGCAGGGTCCAGGAGCCTACGGGGGCGGGCCCAGATGTAAGATGGGTGCTCCCCGCGGGGCAGGGGGGCGATCGACAGGGAAAATTTTAGCAGATAGTGGTCCGACCATGACACAGGCAGGGGCAGAATACCCCTAACCCCCAGACATGTATCTGACGACATGGAGGCCAGCTCTATGGGTGGGGCATAGAACATGCTGAGATAAGTTCTTGGAAGTCATGGATTCCATGAATTCCAGAGCCGCACCAGAGAGTTCCTCCTCAGCATGCAAGTTGAGGTCCCCAACCACCAAGAGGCGGGGGGATCTCTACAGAGCAGCCGAGACGAACTCAGCGATCACTGGGAGGGATTGTGCTGGGTTGCCGGGAGCAAAGTACACCAGCACAATGCCAAACTTATCTCGCTGACCCACCAATAGATAGAGGCATTCCACCCCAGAACACACCATTGTCGCAGAGCTGCTAACACAAAGGGATTCCCTGTAAACGATGCCCCCCGCCCCCTACCCTCCGATCTGCCTGCCCACTGAACCTGAAACCCGGGGGGGGGGGCACAAAAGGGAGGGAAGCCCCACCCTCTGTGCCCACCCAGGTCTCGGTAATGCATGCCAGGTCGGCATGCTCGTCCAGGATAGAGTCAAGGATGAGCGAGGTCTTATTATGCACCGACCTGGCATTAATCAGGAGGCAAGACAGGTCGGAGGCGCTGGCGGGATGGCACCCAGGTAAATGGCGGTGGGCAAGGGGATCAGAACGGGGGACAGGCAATAAGTGCCTGACTCGAGTTCTTCTAACCCGACCGGTCCCTCCGCCCAGAGCGTACCTCCCACGGCCAGACACCACAGAGATACGAGCCCCTGCCGACATCACGTCCTATTTTTTTAAAAAAATGGGAGCAACAAAATAGGTAACAGCAATATAAATACAGAAAAATAATACAGATAACAATATCAAAGAGCAAAATACAAAATACAACAATAGGGAAAAGTAACAATCGTTAAAACTATAAAACACAAGAGAAATAGAACAAAAAAGCACACATAAAGTTAAGAATAATAACACCAAGCAGCATTCTAAAATAAATAATAATTTAAAAAAATATTGTCAATTCAGTCATTAAAACTTTGTCTAAATACAAAAGTCTTCACCTCTCCCATAACAGATAGAAGGGGCTAACGTAGCTGCCTAAGAAAGAGTATTCTACAACTTGGAGCACGTACTAAGAAGGCCCTCTCTTATATCTGCACTAGATGTGATTGCGAAGGGGGCAGGATGGACAGAGTGACCTATCCTGAAGATCTTGAGAGCCACTGAGCCTTCTATGGGGAGATACAGCCCTTCAGGTAGCCTGAACTGAAGCCATACAGGGCTTTATGGGTAATCACAAGTAGAGATGGGCACGACTTAGCGGTATTCCTGTATCCGTTTCCGTTACTCGTATCCGTTACTCTACGGAAACGGAAACGGGAATTACTCCGCCAGACTTCGAGCTCGAACCGACGAACGAACAATTTGGTCTGATTTGTCGTGCTCGTTACTTGCATCGCACAATGCCAAGCGGCACAGAAAAAAAGTTTTTAAAAGTTAAAAAAAACCCCGATTCCCGGCCCGAAAAGTAGGCGAAAACTGTCTGAGGGCACCTACCAGGCCAGAAGGGTGTTTTATTTGGGGGGGGGTTCCCTGCCCCCCTCTCCTTGGCTATTGCTACTGCTGCGCTGCTGGTACCAGGCTGGGAGGGCGCATCCATTTGCCATGCAGTGCGGGGGATCCAAAATGGCGACCGCAATATTTTTTTTGAAATCGTTGCCCAAAACCCCACCAAAGCACCACAGAAACATGCGGAAATTAGCTATTTTAAATGCTTGAATTTTTACAGTAGCAGCAGTGGGTTTTTCTTGCAAAAAAAGTCTCCGTTGATTTTATTTTATTTTATTTTATTTTATTTTATTTTATTTTTTTATACCTGCGCATTCGCAATGATGGGCTCGCCCATGGGAGTGGACCATGCAAAGTTTTGGAGCCATTCCACCAATCGCATGGCCAGGTTTTGCTGACTGTACCAGGCTGGGAGGGCGCATCCATTTGCCATGTGGTGGGGGGGGGATCCAAAATGGCGACCACAATATTTTTTTTGAAATCGTTGCCCAAAACCCCACCAAAGCACCACAGAAACATGCGGAAATTAGCTATTTTAAATGCTTGAATTTTTACAGTAGCAGCAGTGGGTTTTTCTTGCAAAAAAAGTCTCCGTTGATTTTATTTTATTTTATTTTATTTTATTTTATTACACCTGCACATTTGCAATGATGGGCTCGCCCATGGGAGTAGACCATGCAAATTTTCCACCAATCGCATGGCCACTTGGCCAGGTTGACCACAGAGACTTCTGGGATGTGCCAATTGGGCATAAACAGCCCACTAATCGTAGCCCAAACCCGAACCCTAAGCCTAACCCATACGCCAGTACACTGTCCTTCTAAGTGGGTCAGAGAGGCACCCAGATGCACCCCAATACTCACCCTAACCTCACCCGTAACTAGCCTAACCCTAGCCGTTGCGCTAATCCGTCTTAACCCTAAGCCAGATCTACTTGCATTGCACTACATGCAAGTACGTGAGACACAGCGGGTGCAAAGAGTCTGCCAGTCCGTCACTTGTGGCTCTGGCTGACTCCTGCAGCTCCCTCCAGGAGCCCGCTACCCCCTCCCCAAACCAGTACTAACGACAACGAAAAAACAAAAAAACGAACCGACTAATTTTTGCAAATTTTCGCGAAAAACGGAAACGAGCCGAAACGGGACCGGCCCGACTAACGACAACTCGAAAAAAATTTTTTTCAAGTCGTGCCCATCTCTAATCACAAGCATTTTGAATTAAACCCAGAAATGGACTGTCAGACATTGAGCTGCTATAACAGGCAACACCAGAACACTAATCCGGCTGCAGCATTTTGGACCAGCTGAAGCTTCCAAATACTTTTACAGTAACCCAAGCAGGATTTAACTAGGACATGTGTCACTATAGCCAAATCATTCATAAGCTGGAATGGCTGCATCTTTAACTGTGCAGATCCATTCCTAACAATGGCCAGGACCCAAGTCCAGGAGCACACCAAGCCATGAGCCAGTGTTATCAGGGGGACCGTAACTCTATGCAGTACAGATTGAACTCTCCTTGCATTTGATTTTCTAAGGAGCACGTCCTTCTTGTCTTAACTAAGGTTCAGTCTAGGTTTTCTGGATTCCATACCTTGGATTAGAATCAAAGCTTCTTGGATGAGTAGCAAAAGGTTTCAATCCCTCAAGAAAAGTCCAGTTGCCGTGACTCAACTTCCAGATAAGGTGAAAGTGATACCTTTGTGAGTTTCCTAAGGTCAAGAAACTTTAAACTATTTAAGGTTCAAGGCAACTATTTAAGGTTCATTCATGAATGGCTGCTATAGTTCACACACACAGCGCTTCAAGGAACTAGTCAATTAAAGCTAAGAAAGAATTGTGATTTTTTCTTAACTCTTAAATTCACTATTGAAAAAACAGGAGAGGAAATTTTCTAATCCACAGTGAAGCTATGAAGAGGAGGAGAATCACATCAAAATAAAAGGACCCAGAGTCACTGGAGACTAGTATTGTTGCTGAGGTGGCCCGTCTGCATAACTCAGGCAGGATCCGTTCAAGATGACACCTGCCATGTGGTGCAGAAGAGGCCTAAGGAGACCACCATCAGGTGTCCTGGCCCAACCAATCAAGATGCATCCTTTGTCACATACCAGGGGTGAACATCTGGGATCAGCCTGCCTGTGCAGGCACAGTTGTGTAACCGGCCACTTCCTTTAAAATGGGGGGGGGCAGTGCTGGCAGCCACCACAGTTGCTGCCTGGCAACCGTTCAACTTGCCGCCCACCCACACCATTTGGGAATGTTGATTTAAACGTTTGTCATTTAACTGCTATAACCATTGCTTTAGTAATCTAGTCACAGCATATATGGTTTGTTGGCATTGGGAACAGATCCAGGCCAAGACTGCAACCAGGAAGAGCCTATGTGACTGATAGACCACAGGAGGCACCAATGGACCCGTTGAGGGAATGGGACCACCCTGGCTCAGGCAGGGCTGTGAATACCCCTTCTACGCAGCTCAAGAGGAAATCCGAAGGTGCCTGCTCCCACTTGTTTTCCGGTGAGCTGGAAAACAGGAATGCCTCAAGGGGGGGTGGTAAGACAGGCACCATTGGGAGACATGTGGGTCTCCCGATGGGCTGGATCTGACCCAATGCCTGGTCAGAGTACTGCTGTATGTAACCAAGTTAAAAATAAAGCTGTGGCCTTTATATCCTCCAACCCCAGGCATCTGTGTGGTTTGTGATGCAAAATGGACTCAGCACTAGGCCACAACAGGGATATCAAACTGGAGGCAGAAGGATGGCAAATATGGGTATTGTTTTGTGGTCAGTTATAGTCTAGTTATAGTGGTGGCTCAGTGGACTAAAGCTCTGAAAACTGTTGGTTTCAAAGTTAGCAGCTCAGCGGTTCGAATCCCAGGTGCCACACAGCGAAGTGAGTGCCTGCTGATAACCCCAGCTCCTGCCAACCTAGAAGTTCGAAAACATGTAAATGCAAGCAGATAAATAGGTACCACTGTAAAAAGCAGGAAGGTAAAATAGTGTTTCCTTTCAGCCATGCTGGCCACATAGCCATGGACTTGCACAACACCAGCACTTCGGCTTGAATACGGAGATGAGCACTGCCCCTAGAGTCAGGCACGACTAGCACACAAGTGTGGGGGGGAAAATTACCTTATAGTCCTATTGCAGTATTGATCGAGTCTGGCATGTATCCAAACCTAAATCTGACATTACACTAACATATAAAAATTATTTGACTCTCCTTTCCCCCCTGCAGCCTTGGAGTAGAAAATTGCCTCTAGACAGATTCTCATTCTTCTGGAAAAAGTGTTATGAGAAGCCAGGAACCTATAATGGGAAGAGGAATTTGCATTCCACGTTTACCTGGGATTCTAGGCATGAACAAAAAAACCTAGCACTGGATACAAGCTGTAGGTACCAATGCAGCTACAAATAGGCTTTGCCTCAGACTTGTTTTCTTTGAATGAATGCTCCAGCCCACATTAGATTATTCTGCAAAACTAGGAATTCCTGACCATTATTTAATTATTATTTTAACTGCCATGTGAAAAGCTATCCAAGAGACAGTCTACTTCTGAAGCCAAAAGTACAGCATGACCGTTCGTGAAATGAAGAAATCCTGAATCCAGGATTCTATTTTCAATGGTTCTCCTACATTTTACTAAAAGAGAAAGGCTGCCAGCAGTTTGTGAGCATGTGTGGAGAGGTCCAAGAATTCAGAGTCACTAATCAATGACATTATCACAAAGCACCTAGAGATATATGGACCAAGGAAATATACTCACCAAGCTCTATAAATCTGTTGGAATGTTATAAACAGAAAAGCAATGGCAATAATCTCTTTTCATCTCTACAAAGGTTTGCTTCTCAGAGTTATCCTAGGTAAGATTTACCAAGCATGGCCTAGAAGACAGTGTTAGCATTCTTGAAAAAGGGAAGGAGCGGCCACAAATAAGGACTACAAAACTGCAAGTGTGGTAGGGGGGAAATAAATGATATTACAGCTCACTACTACAATTTTTTTTTTCTTCTGGCTGAGAAGACCAACAACAGGGAGCCGTAATTAATGAAAAACCAAACAGAGTAATTATAAATGATAAAGTGTCAAATAGGGACCATGTGCCAGTGAGTAGAGCTCCCTAGGAAGCTATGCTGGGACAAAAATAATTTAATATATTCATTAGCAACTTAAGAAATGAACTATGGAGTCCAGGGCTGATGCAATTTGCAGATGATAAAAGACTGGGAGGGAGGATAATGCCTTAGACAAAACACAGCTTAAAATACATAATTGTGAAAGAAAGGAGCTAAAATCAATAAACTGAGATTCAGTGGGATGAAGATAAAGTGAAGCAAAACTATCATGCCTGAGAAACAAATGAGCGCCTGCTTGCAATGGATTTTTTATATATCATGGCTCTGCATAGAGGATTCTACAGAAACTTTGTGGGATTGCCTTGCATCCTGTTTTCCAAACGGCATTTCCTTGTGGGGGGGGGGGGGAGATCCCAGTTTTAAGAATGTTAACATAAAATACATAGCTGTTTCAATTTGATGCATTTCCCCCATTACAATACCACTGTCTGTTGCTGCTAGAGATGGGCAAATATAGTGTTTCATTTCATTTTGTTTTGTTTCAGTCTTCATTTTGTTTTGTTTCATTAATAACAGATTTTTTTAAAGAATTTTTGTCATGAAACAAATCGCTTTGTAAGGCTATAAATAATTGGGAGCTTTCCTTTTTTAAAATTGAACAGGGAGCAACTGCCCTAAATCAAAGACTTTAAAACCTTCCAATCAATTTGCTTTCAATCAAAGAACCCTCTGTAAACAAGCTGGAAACCTAATGGCTAGCTGCTCCACAGAGAGATCGGGACGATAAATTCAACAACTGATTGGCACAGTGAGAAAAGGAAAGAAAATATTTAAAAATAACCTCCACAGTCCTACTTAAAAAGGAAAGGAAAACAATCAGTTGAAATCAACTTGCAGACACAACCAGCAAAGGGAACACCTCAGTTCCTGGGCTGGCTAGCTTCAGGCAGATCAAGATCGGAGATCAAGCTATCTCAACAGCTGAGGCATGGGAAGGAAGGGAAACAAATCAATCAGTTTTTAAAAAAAAAATAAATCTCCTGTTCTCAAAATGGCTGGAACAAGATGCTAGGACGAATCTTTCATTTCTGAAACAAAAGATGGTGTTCTGTTTCATTTCTTGACGACACACTGTTTGCTGTTTTGTTTCACTTCATATAAAAGCAGGTTTTGTAAGCTTACAAAATGATGAAACAGCGTGTCATTTTTCCTAAGGTGCCCATCCCTAGTTGCTGCTACTCCCACTCATTAATCAGCCAATAAGTAGGGCTAATCCATGTCTTAGTAATGTAACTGTCAGGTGACAGTTACTAGGGTCAGAAGCATTCCTATGCCCATTCTTGTTGCCCCCTACTAATTACTCCTTACTCTTGAAAAACAGATCTGTGGGCATCACATGGCCTATCCTATCTTGCAACTTTTAAACTAGCCTGCTGCCACCTCAGGCATGGCAGAGGATCCTATCCCACTGTCACTGCTGAAAAAAAAAACATTCCTGACACATTACATATAAGTAATGACAAGGCATGTCAGCAGAATGCCTTGGGTTTGTCCCCCTTGTGCAAGTGTGAGCTACATGTTAGTGGCAATGGACAGGAGAAGCAAACAGCTGCCTGTATCTGCACAAGGACCAGTAGGAAAGTTCTAGCAGTATTTCTCCCTGTCAATTGCGTGTACTTCAAGATGGCAAATAGGTAAAAAAACTGTAAATAGTTCTGGAATACTGAAGTACTGGAAAAGGAAAATAGAAGATGCACTGGAGATCAGTAGAGCAGTGTCTGTCAACCACACTGTAGTTTTAGCATCCACCCGCAGATGTTGAACTATGGCACACAATGTGCTATTTTTCATGAGGTGGTGCACTATTTATGGCAACCGGTTTATTTATTTATTTATTTATTTATTTATTTATTTATTTATTTATTTATTTATTTATTTATTATTAGACTTATATCCCGCCCATCTTCCCAAGGGGAACTCTGGGCGGCTAACACAGCTGAGCAAGTCAGCAAATATAAAAATACAATACAATACAATACAACAATACAAATAAACCGACATATCAATATAACTAAAGTAAAAGAAAACAGCAGCAGGGGAGCACCCTTTAGTTCCAAACCACATTGCTACTATCTCAAGTCCTGACATAATGGTCAATGGTCGATGGCAGCACAAAAAAAAAAAAAAAAAAACGGGCTAAGCTAGGTCACCAAAGGCCTCGCGGAATAGAATAGTTTTCACCGCTCTACGAAAGGCCAGCAGGGACTCTGCAGAGCGCACCTCGCTGGGTAGGCAGTTTTAGAGGAGAGGTCAGAGTTTCAAAAACTGCATTCCTCTTTAAAATGCACAGGGCAATTGTTCCTCTCTGGATATTTCCATGTAATGAGAAAAGCTATACATCAACCAAGTACATATAATTCATAAGCCTGTAGTTCAGTTATGTGGCTCGGTCAAATGAGTCCCTAAAGTAAGAAGCTTGAAGGCCCCAAATACAGACAACAAGTTCTGTATTGAAGAAAGAAAGGGATAACTGTAAGGCGAGATGTCAGATTCTCAGAAGATCTGGGAATTTGCAGAAGTGAGATGGATTTTTTATTTGTTGAGTTTCATATTTGGAATTACAGTTGTTACAGTAATAAATGTTCCCTCTGGTAAACAATACTATACTAGTATTTTTTTCTTACCTCCAAGCAGAGTATTATGTTCAAGTGGAATCTACTGATTCTATTTTGTGTTTATAGCCACTTATAACTTTTTGTTTTTATCTCTCCCTATGTGATGGCATTGACATTATGTTACCAATTGTTACTTTTAATGTTGCCTTCTAATGTTGTAGGATACACCTCAATTCCCTATTTCTCAAACTGAATGCATCTTAATTGTAATGGACTGTATATTGTCTCTCCTTACTGTAAGCTGCCTTGGGTTCTTTTCCAAGTAGAAAGGTGGGGTAAAATACTCAAAAATAAACAAACAAATAAAATAGTCGGTCACATCTTATACGTCAGTTTTCAGAACAAAACACTTTTGAAATAAACAGAGCTGACATCTATAGTGTTGTTTAGGCTTCAAGCCAGTATTTTAATTGCAGAAAATCTGTATGATTTTGTCATTTGCAGACTTTTTTCTTTCAGTAGAAGACATTGGTTGCAGGGTAACATGTTGTGCTGCTTGGGGGTGGGGAAAGGATTGAAAAATGCATTAATGTTCAAAAGTCATCTATCTAGATAATGAGAAACAGCAATCTAGATGCAATCTAATTACTTTTTAAGAATTCTTGGGTTTTGAGCATTCAAGGCAGCTATGCCTTTAACCGCAAGCCAACCATATCTAGCCCATGGCAAATTTACATTCTTTTCTTTCTAATATATGAAAATAGGATCTTCTGCACCTCACCATTCTATACACCAGCACGAGCACAATTATTCTTACTAAGCACATTCATACCTTTTATTGATCGCCTGTCAAAATCATCTTTAGCAAGCTGAGTATGGGAATATTGAAAAAAAAGTCTATTTGAAAATAAACCCCCTCAAATAATTTAAGCAATTCAGAACAAAAGGCCCCTGAAGAGTATAAAGCCATCCTGATAAATGTTACCAGTAAACCCATGAAAGATGTATCTGAAAATCCCAAGGGTATGTCTTGATAGTTATATTGTAATTCAGAAAGAGATTTTGCACGAGTGATGGAAATTCTAGCAGCTCCAAAAGGCAAGTGGTGGGATTGGGGGTGGGGGTGGGGGCAGATTTCTCTTGCTTTCCTTGACTAAGGTACTTGGATAATGGAAAGAAGGGAGGCAGAATGACTTGGGGTTAGGATCAAAGAAGGATCTGACCAAGGTCCAAGCTGGACACCATCGTTTCTTTGCTTTGGGATTAATTTTTTTATGAGAAGCCCAGACTTCATTTGCAAGTCCTTATGGTCTTTCTGACCCACCCCTCTGAACATGGACTTTCAGCTTCCAGTGGCAGGCTGTTTATCAGGCTGGTCTGCAAATCTGCCCAGAACCAAACTTGAAAATAAAGGCTGCATTGTAACAGACTGAATTTTCCACCGGAATAAAGAATGCTAGAGGGGGAAATGAAATAGAGCAGAATGGGAAGTAACTGTTGCTTAAAAAAATAAACCCAACATTTTTTTAGATCTACTAAATCACAGCTCACATAGCAATATATTCTGGGCTATAAAAGAGAAGGAAAACATCTGATCATGAGTAAAAACAGCCACCTCTAAGTCTGTTTTGTGTGTGTGCCCATTTTTGATATCCTGAAATTTCTTAAATAACAATGGCACCATATGCTCTGCAATTATTCATCTGGCAATCTGGTTTAATTAAAATAAACAACAAGAAGAACATGTTGTCACCTGAGATAAACTCACGTGCATAGTATATTGTAAAATAACATTAATTTGCTCCCGTGACTATCTATCGCTTACATCAGTGCTCCCCAACCTTTTTGTCCCCGCGGACCGGGAAATTTTTGAAAATTTTCCTGTGGCCCGGGGGTGGGGGGGGAGGGGGGGGAGAATGCGAAAGGGGGGTCCGGCTGGGAGGCAAAAGGGGGGGGGTGAAAGCAAAGGATGGGAGGGAAGGAGGAGGGGGAGGCACGAGAGCAGCGGCGGCGGCACTTACCGGCTTGGGGCGTCGGGCGTGCCACTCCCCACACACACACACACGGGCGGGGTGGGGGGGAACCCGGGGCTCCTGGGCAGGCGGGCCCCCACCTCATCCTCCGGCGCCGGGGCCAGGAGCCGCGCGCGGGTCTCGCTGCTGGCGCCCCGCTTGCTCCTGCTGCCGCCGCCGCCGTGGGCCTCCTCCTCCGCCGGGGAAAGCAAGCGGGGCGCCAGCAGCGAGACCCACGCGCGGCTCCTGGCCCCGGCGGCCTGCGCGCGGTACCCCGCCCGGCCGCGCCGGGAAGCGCCCTCGCGGCACCAACGAGCCGCCTCCTCCTCCTCCTGCTCCTGCTCTGGTTCCTCCTCCTCCTCCTCCTCCCCCGCCGCCGCCGCCGGAGGAGCAGCACCAGCCAGCCACCCCCCCGCAATTGCCCCCCGCCGCCGCCGCAATCGCCCCCGTCCCGCCGCCGCCGCTACCCCCCGCAATCGCCCCCGTCCCCCGCCGCCGCCGCCACCCCTCCGCAATTGCCCCCCCGCCGCCGCCGCCGCAATCGCCCCCGTCCCGCCGCCGCCGCCGCCACCCCCCCGCAATTGCCCCCCCGCCCCCGCCGCAATCGCCCCCGTCCCCCGCCGCCGCCGCCGCCACCCCTCCGCAATTGCCCCCCCGCCCCCGCCGCAATTGCCCCCCCCCCCGCCGCAGCCGCAATCGCCCCCGTCCCGCCGCCGCCGCCCGCGCCACCCCTCCGCAATCGCCCCCCCCGCCGCCGCCGCCGCCCCCCCCGCAATCGCCCCCCCCCCCCGCCGCCGCAATTGCCCCCCCACCGCCGCCGCAATCGCCCCTGTCCCGCCGCCGCCGCCGCCACCCCTCCGCAATCGCCCCCCGCCGCCGCCGCCACCCCCCGCAATCGCCCCCCGCCGCCGCCGCAATTGCCCCCCCGCCGCCGCAATCGCCCCTGTCCCGCCGCCGCCGCCGCCACCCCTCCGCAATCGCCCCCCGCCGCCGCCGCCGCCCCCCCCGCAATCGCCCCCCGCCGCCGCCGCAATGCCCCCCCCCGCCGCCGCAATCGCCCCTGTCCCGCCGCCGCCGCCGCCACCCCTCCGCAATCGCCCCCCGCCGCCGCCGCCACCCCCCCGCAATCGCCACCCCCGCCGCCGCAATTGCCCCCCCCCGCCGCCGCCGCAATCGCCCCTGTCCCGCCGCCGCCACCGCCACCCCTCCGCAATCGCCGCCCCCCCCCGCCGCCGCCGCCACCCCCCCCGCAATCGCCCCCCCGCCGCCGCAATTGCCCCCCCGCCGCCGCCGCAATCGCCCTGTCCCGCCGCCGCCGCCGCCACTCCTCCGCAATCGCCCCCCCGCCGCCGCCGCCACCCCCCCGCAATCGCCCCCCGCCGCCGCCGCAATCGCCCCTGTCCCGCCGCCGCCGCCGCCACCCCCCCCCCCGCAATTGCCCTCGCTGCTGCTGCTGCTGCTCCTTCAGCGGCGGCGGCGGGAGGAGGAGGAGGAGGAGGAGGAGGAACCAGAGCAGGAGAAGGAGGAGGAGGAGGAGGAGGCGGCTCGTCGGTGCAGTGAGGGCGCTTCCCGGCGCGGCCAGGCGGGTGCCGCGCGCGGGGCGCCGGGGCCGGGAGGGGAGGAGGGAGGCAAAGGCGGCGGCGGCGGCTCCTCCTGCACTCCTCCAGCCTTCCTCCTCCACCGGCTGCCCGCGGGAGAGAAGAGGAGGAGGAGGAGGGCGGCGGAGGAAAAGGGGAGGAGCCTCCCCGGCCTCCCCAGGCGGCCCGGTGCCGACCGGTCCACGGACCGGCACCGGTCCGCGGACCGGGGGTTGGGGACCACCGGCTTACATGGTCAAAAGATGACTATCCAGATCTAACTTTGCCCTCAACCTATTGATTTCATTAAGATACAAATGGAATCTTTGCTTTGTGTATCCTTTGAATATAATTACTCTTAGGATGCATACTTGCATTCCCCCCTTATCAATTATGTCATTTAGGAGTATTTCTATATAAAACTTACAAATTTAATCCATTCTGAATGCATGCTCTTAAGTCAAACTACTCTTACGTCGGAGTACCTATCTAAAAATTGGGGGGAAAGTGAAAAAGAAAAAAAGAAAAAAATGTAAGTTGAGCAGACCATATCAAAAATGTGTAAGGCAGCAATTAAAACAGCAACACTTTTCTGCTCTTACGTCGAGCTGCTCTTAAGTCAGGGTAACACTGTATATAGATAGATACTAAAACAATATATAACAATAATTTGATTTAATATATAATTGCATTAATACAATGTAGAGCTGAGTGTGCTTAGCCTCAATGAAATCTCTACTGTATTTTAGGGAATATATCAGAAATCATATCTTCATTTGGTTGGTATGTAGAAACCAATTATTAAGAGCTGGCAATTAAGAAATAAGGATCATTTTTTCCAAAGCCTGATCAATATCCTGCTGACCATCCCATAACCCCATATAGCTAGATATTTATTGGAGGTATTTACACACATACAGGGCCATGTATTTTGTTTCTCTTGCTCCAGTGATGGTATCTGTGGAGGCTGCCAACAGTTTGCCTATAATACACATGATGCTGTTGTTCACATATGATATCACTGTGTTTTCAAATATTACAGTCTAAGGAATTTTATTTTGGG
The DNA here is from genome assembly GCA_037367245.1 of Phrynocephalus guinanensis. NCBI lineage: Eukaryota > Metazoa > Chordata > Lepidosauria > Squamata > Agamidae > Phrynocephalus > Phrynocephalus guinanensis. The sequence continues at coordinate 49,039,574 of CM074740.1, forward strand.
TTCTCCAGCAATGCAACTCTGGGGTTCAGTTGAAATTCATAGTCATTAGTCAGTTATGCATTATTTAAGCAGAGAGATAAAATTAGTTTACAAAGCTTAAGCTGCAGGCAAGCTCACAATGTGAGGCTGCTGTATATATTTATTATTTGTCCTAACAGAAAGCCTCAAACCATCCTCTGCAGGGTTCTCAGTTTGCTAGGGCATGCAAATATAGTATTATGTCCCCAGGTTTGTAACTCTGTGCAGTCACTGTGGAATACCACAGTAGTGTTTTTGCTGATGCAAACTTTGCCTTCATAAAACTACTTTACCAAGTCACAACAGCATGCCAATAATACAATTTTACTCCCACTGAGGAAAATAGAAGCAGCACTGGAGATCATTAGAGAAGTGTCCACCAACCACACAGTAGCTTTAGCATTCACCCTCAGATGTTGACCTATGGTAAAGTATGTAAATTGAGTAACCTATGAGTTGACCTATGGCACTGAGTAAAATGGCAAAACAAGAGGACATCAGAAGCAGACCAGTGGTGGCTGTTTCTGTCCATACTATGTTCTGTAGAAAACAGTTTGGGAAGGTAATTCATGATGTGCCACTAAACCAGTTCTGACTTCTGGCAAATCTTCTAGGTTTTTCTAACTATAATACACTCAGAAGTCATTTTCTGCCCCTTCCTTCTATCAGCTTTTTAGGACTTGCCCAAGGCCACACAGATGACAAGGCACAGAACTTTGTCACAGCTGCAGACACACTAACTGATCTTGACTGCCTCCCTTTCAGGGAGTTATAGGGAGAGGCAAACTCTCAGTCCACAGGTCCATGGCCAACTCACTAGGTGAGCCATGGCCAACTCACTATATGATGCCACCTCTAAGGAAGGAAAAGAAAACATTGTTTCATCTTGCATGAAAGGGAAGGGAAAAGCTGGAGTTTCAACTTCTCAGGCATGCACTGTTTTGCTGTAAGAGCAGACATGGAATAAGAAGCAGGAAGGCTAATTAGAATGCTTCCTCCTGACATTCTGACAACCTGGAGCTTCAAAAGCATCTTATGCTGCCACTCAGCTTGCAGATACATTTGCTGGCCTGTTGATATGAGATTGTTATGACCAATTTCAAGTACAGTATTGTCAACAAGCTAATGCATCTTCTATTGCTGTAATAGCATGCCATCACTTTAACATCCATTATTGGAACAAAATTTTGCTTTTATTCCCACTTTAAAATAAATCCCTGTCACTAGTCTTATATTTATTTCCCCATTTTCTCGAACAACTTAGATTACTCCAAATTCATTTGCACTCATATGCGACCAAGTTTTTGATGGGGGAAGTTAAGAAACTGAAGACTGAAATTTAAGTAATTAACTGAGGTCAATCACATAGTATTGACAGTAATAGAAGTTACTTGACAAGTAAAATGAAAGTGTGTAAGCAGGGCAAGGGGACTATGAACAGAAGTGAAAGCAGCAAAATTGGATGCAGAATTTTAATGGGAACAAAAAACCTATTTCGTTGGGTTATGCTCTCTCCTTTTGAATGACTATAGTGACATGTTTATTTCAATACAATTAAACACCATAAAATACATTTTTATGTACTATTATTCAGCTGAGGAAATATAATTTTATAGGAACACCATGGTGGCAAATGGTGGAGTGGCAAACACTTCAGGTAATAAAATGCATCATCATTCACTGGAGATTGTAGATCAATAAGAACCCTGAAACGACCACCTCTCATGCTTGGATAAGCCTATAGGCACATGACCATTACGTCTGCTGCTAGCAAGGAATTATAATAAAACTTATCTAAAACACAATTCACACAAGAGAAGCAAAATATATTCCCTTTAGGTTGGTAGATATGGGACAATAAAATATTATCACAAGATGAGGGTACCTACTTTTCTCAGAGGATATTCAGTGTGAAAGTCCTGCTATGACATGAGGGCACACAAGCCAAGTATCCAACCTACTAATTGAGGAAAAAACCCATACTGCCTGCATTCAAACCCAGATTTTCAAGCAACTATGTGCTATTTTGTTCACTTAAACCTATGTTAAAACCTAAAGTTTCTTCCATCTTGAATGGGAAGAAATTTGTGAATTTTAGTAACCTTTTAGCAAAGAAAAATGAAGCATCCACTCGTTGATTTTCATTCTGGAGGATTAGGCGTGTTCTATCAGATTAAAAAGCACTCAGAAACCATATGAAAGAACGGCAGGTCATTCAGTCAGAGAAGGCATCTCATCCCAGAATCCCAGACTGTGTGAAATGCATCCACAGGGACCACAAGCCACCAGTTTGTCTCGCAACATAGTGGTGGCTGCATGGCTGGCTTCATGTGCTGGCTACAGACATGTTCTAAGGTTTTGCTTTTCTTTTGTTTACTCCTTCCACTGAAGCAGTACAACACTACAAGCAGGACACAAGGAGCTCTTTTATCAGCAGCCAAGGGTTCCCTCTATGCTTTAGAAGGCGAAGACATGCCAGATTCCTGGAAATCATCACATACGACACTGATTCCCAAAGAAGGGAAACCAAAAGACTCGATACAGAACTACAGGCCAATTGCCCTTCTAAATGTGGATTATAAAATCTTTGCAACCATTTTGGCTAATAGATGGCGGACGATTCTACCCCCTTTGATATCGCATGATCAGTCTGGCTTTCTTCCGAAAAGGCACCTTCAATCCAACATCAGAACTTTCCTCAATGTGTTAGAATATTACGAATCCCACTCTGAAAAGCAAGTATCTTTCGCTTTCATCAATGCTGAGAAAGCTTTTGATAATGTATCCTGGTCTCTACTTAAAACTCAGTTAGACTATCTACAATGTGGCCATAGAATGCTGCGAGCAATCGAACAAATCTATTCCACCCAAAACACCAGGATTATAGTCAATGGCCACCTTACAGACACAGTCAATATATATAAAGGTACCAGGCAAGGATGCCCCCTCTCTCCTCTCTTGTTTATATTAACTCTGGAGGTACTCCTACATGTTATAAGGAAAACCCCTGGTATTCAAGGCTTACAGAGCAAAGGAGAAGTTTATAAGGTACAAGCTTTTGCAGATGATTTGTTGGTAATTATGGAGAACCCCCAGACCTCCTCTTTAGAACTCTTGAAGTCTTTGGAGGCATACTCTAAAATCTCTGGATTAAAGGTAAACAAAGAAAAAACATTGTTGCTCACCAAAAATATGACCTCACCTATGGTTGAAAAACTGGTAAATCAATCGGGTTTTCAACATGTCAGTAAGGTAAAATATCTGGGTATTACTGTATCTAATCGTTGTAACTCTTTACTTAAATATAACTATGTAAATGTTATAAAAACAATCAAAGCTGACCTCGAAACTTGGTCAAGACTCCAATTATCCTTAATGGGCAGAATTGCTGCAGTTAAAATGAATGTTTTACCTAAACTGCTTTTCCTATTTCAATCCTTGCCTATATTACCTAATTTTAAGATCATTACAGATCTGGAAAAAAGTATACGTATATTCATATGGCAAAAGAAAAAAGCAAGGATTAAAAATCTCTATCTACAGGATAGAACCAAAACTGGTGGCTTTGCCCTTCCTAATTTAGTATTATACTACAAGGCTGCTGCCGTGACCTGGATTAAAGACTGGATTCTGATGACAAACAAAAGAACTTTGCAGCTTGAGAGTTATGGCCTAGACAAGGGCTGGCATTATTACATGTGGTACAAGGGCAACATACCTACTCTCTTCAAAAAACACTGGATAAGGAACGCCCTAGTTAGAATATGGTTATTGATTAAAAAACAATTCTACCCTAAAGCACCACTGTGGCTATCTCCGCTGGGAGCGACTTATAGCTCCCATATAAGTGAAACTCCAAAAGTTATAACTTATAGACACCTTCTGAATGTTGACCTCTCATTGAAACCATTAGGGAAATTAGTATCAGAAGGTTACAATTTAGACTGGTGGAAGTATCAACAAATATATTCACACTTCAAAGACCTCACCAAAGAGGGGGGATTCACGACTACTGATACTCCACTTGATAAAATACTTTCTTCTGGCGATGCTAAGCTGCTTAGTAAATTTTACACCATATTGTTAAATGAAAAAATGATTGATACACTGGTCAAAGACACTATGATAAGATGGGCAGAAAACTTTGGTTATCCTATTCATCTAAACAAATGGGACTCTCTGTGGAATACAGTTAAAATCTTTAAATCTATTTCTTTTAAGGAAAACCGTTATAAGATGTTTTATAGATGGCATCTTGCACCACACCGATTATCTATGATGTATAATTGCTCACACAAATGTTGAAAATGTAAACATGACTGTGGTACTTTTTACCATATGTGGTGGACATGCAAAGAGGCAAAGGCATATTGGAAAATGGTAAAACTATTTTTAGAAAGATGTCTGAAAATTAAGATAGAGCTTAACTTTTCTTATTAAATATAGTAAATATAAATATTTCATATGATCAGAGATATGTACTTCACCATGTAATTGTTGCTGCAAGGATATTGTATGCGAAATTCTGGAAACAACCAAACGTGCCAACAGAGAAGAATATCCACGAAAAGATAAGAGAATGTATCGAAATCGATAGACTCTCCGGCTATTTAAAGGGAGACTATGATGAGATCTCTCGGAAAAGATGGCAAGAAGTAACAAACTTATTAGTACTGTGATAATATTTGGCAATTTATCAATATGTTATATTACTTTTCTTTTACTTTGCTTGACATATTCAATGTACATTTTAAATTCTATCCCTCCCATTTTTTCCTTTTCCCTTTTCCCCCCCTCAAAAACCCAATAAAATTATAAATTTAAAAAAAAAAAGGGTTCCCTCTATGCTACTTTTAAAAATCGATGCCATTGCTAAGACACAGATTTGTTTTGGAGCCACCTTTGCATTTAGACATTATTTTCCTCCCAGCAACTTACTTCTTTGGGCTACATCTGTCAGAATGGCAAAGCTAGCACAGCCACAGACCAAGTAACATTTCCAAAGTCTGACCAAACCCCCAGTGGTAGGTGCCATCTCAATAAGAGATTAACCCTTTTTTTACAGTGATTCTTACAAGTGAGAGAGTATACAATTTATGAGAAACTGTTGAAAAAAGACCAGAGGATGGCATTTCCTCTTGTTCACTGACCTGGAAGCCACTGCTGTGCTTGGTGTTGGGCTAGCTTACCATAACCTGCCCCACTCGGTGTAGAAAATGTAAATATTGCATGAGCTGGAACATTAATGGGCCTTTCAAGTCCAGGCAGAGTGAAATAAAAGATCTCCAAAATAGCTCAAAGAAAAGAATTAGACTTTTAATATTATTTGTCAGGTTAACCTGCCTCAGTTAAAGGTCATAAACTTGAAATAGCTTCTATGCTTTTCTAAAGTTAAATTTTCTGGAAATGACTCATTGGTCTGTGTGCCTAACATACAAATGCCATGGTTCCTAATCAGATTTGTATATTGACTAGGAAAGATTTAGTAAAGTCTTAGATCTGATCAAAAGAGATGAGAAGAGTGGTGTCTGGAAGAAATCATTCCTGTCAGCTGGGGTGCAGGATAATTCAGATGCAATAAGCATCAAAAGAAATAATTTATATTTGAGTTTGACAGTGTGCAGGAAATGAATCAGTGATTTGCTGTATATTTAATTTGGTTCCTAGATTGTAAGGAAAAGGCTGCAGCTGCCACGATATGTGGGAGGAGGTTGCATTTACATTTTTCACTTTGAATGTGAGAAAACTGGGGAAGCAGTGCAAGCCCTTTTGTAATCTTTGGGTGGTTTAATTACAGTGAAATCCATCAGCTCTCTTGGTCATCAAGGAGAAGCATGCAGTGGTTCCAAACTTTGGAACTCTACATATTCTTGACCTAAAATTTTGAGAAGACTTCATCACTAGCTGTGGTGGTCAGGATTTTGGGGAATTGTACTTGAAGAATATCTGAGGAACCAAGGCTGGGAACCACTGGACTAGTGAAAGAATCTTAGGGCGTTTATACACGACCCCTAAGCTCCGCCGCAAATGGCCGCAAGCTCCGGACGATAAAAATGTTTACCCACCAGCTCCGGAGTTTGCAGACAATTAAGTGCGACCCCACCCACTTAGCGTGACCAAACTGCACTTTTCTTGTACCTGCTTTTTTATGGTGAAAAATATTTGATGCTGAGACTGCCTGAGCTCTCCTCACTTCTTTCTGTTGTTTTTCTTTTGCCTCCGCCCCTTAAAGAGGAACCAGGAAGTAAACGGAGGTCGGAGCAACTTCCCCCAACACCGGGAGGTAAGCCTTTTATTCTTTTGTCTCTGTCTAAGGCTTTTTTTCCTTCCCCCCCTCATGCAGACAGAACAAAGAAGTGCTGAGCGGGTGGGGACGGAGGAACAGCAACGAACCCTCAAGATCTCTGGTCCGAATTTAAGGGACCAGCGGATCTTAGGGGTCGTGTAAAAAGGCCCTTAGAAATACTGTAGATCATTTGGCTTAAAGAACAGGCAGCAGCTCTTTGAATTATTCTTTTACATTTAGAAGAGATACACTGTTGAGGCATCTCCACAGAGTCAGCAAGGCAGTCAAGTCAGATGGCAGGACAGGAGGCTAATTGTCCTGCTCTATCTGCTGGAAAGCATGCCAGCCCAGTAGCTGGTTTTCCTTCTTCATTTTGTAGGCAATTCATGCCTCTGACTCTGCTCTCACTCTGCTCGCCTGACTCCTGCTAACCTTTCTGGCCACGTTCTCCCTCTTCTTCCCTCTCTCTAATAAAGAAATACTGGACTGGTAAGATCAAGCTGAGGAGGAGGAAGAGGAAGAGGAAGAGGTGATCTCAAAAGGGCACAGAGGAATGGAAGAAGCCAGGGGTGAAGTAAAGCAGATATGCCTGTAATGGGAGGGGACCATGAACAGAGGATGAGGCACCACTTCTTTTGTCTCAAACAACAGGAGATGTTGGATCAACATCAGAACTCCCAAGTGTATGTACTTGGATTAATTCCACTTGGATTAAATCCACCTGGCATCTGGAGCAGAAATGACCCCAAGGCATTTTGTGGTTTGAAACACAAAAAAAGGCAGCACTCGTTACCTGTTCTGAATAGAGAAGCCAACCTGAGCATCTGCTGAATTGTCCTTCCACACTGACAGTGGGATGGTATTGTCCAGTTTTTCTGAGGCAGTAGGCTTGTTTCAGAGTTCCAGGAGAAGCTGTGCGGTATATGCAAATTTGCTATCCAGCAGAGGGAAACATCTGAGGGCTCACTGCCAGAGGCAGCCCTACTGTTAAGGTGCTCAGAAAGGATAGATAAGAGGGATTGTGGTTCCAACCATACTTTGTGTGCGCCCAAGAATATCACGGCAGTATCCCTAACTTGTAGGGCTATTCTTAGCAGAGAGATATCTAAACTTCCAACTGACACCAAACTATTAAATTGGTAGGTATTCAGCTAAACTAGGAGAGGCCTGATAGGTTTTGGTGGTTCTCACGAAACTGCCACGCAAGGGATTAGTTTATTCAGTTTATTAGACAGATATAAGGACAGGTATAGGAGCACAGAGTTATAGGCAATATATAGTTATAGAAGACAAGTATCACACAAGACAAACAACACACAACCAAGGTATTAGTGGGAGCTCCATCACAGCATAATCTGGGTCATAGACCCGAGACTCTGCTACCCTCTCCCAGAGTGGTCTCCTTTTTATATCTTTCTGTAACCGCAGCTTACGTATTTCGTGCGCATGTCATACGTAATCATACCTGGTAAGTTATCATAATTCTTAGAAATGGCTTTTGTTTATTCTTTAGTTCGAGATTGTTTTCCCATTGCTTGCATGTTGCTGTTAACAAAATGGCGCTTTTGGTGCCATAAGATGGTGCCCACGTATCTGTGTTGTCTTCGCTTCCCCGTTGGCTCTATCTTGGTTAACCACAAATATTTGTTACACTCTACAGGCTGGCATCTACGTTTTTTATCTATTTTGTGTTTCTGCCAGCATGACCTAATACCCACAGTTGGGTTTAACACTTTATAATAGTTTTTAGCTTTATTCTCATATTTATTAATTCTATTAATTCTTATCAGTCCCTCATTTTCTCTTCGCGTAAGTTAAAAAAAAACTAAATAAAAAGACTATTCTTGAACTAACTCTGAAAAACTCTAAAAAGTTAAGGAGTATAATATCCATTAGCTTAAGCCTTATGTCTGCTGGATGATTTAAGACCTTCCAGCGGCCACTTACTTTAACTGCGTTGCTTAAAGAGTGTCTAAAAGATGCTTTAACATGTTCTGTTTGCCGTGGTCTGTTTTCTAGTCATTGATTCATAAATGCAAATGTTTTCTGTCTCTTGTTCAGTAGAATTGTCACCAGCATCTATGTTGCGAATGAGTGAGGGAACCTCACTATTCTGGCTGGTAATTGATGCTGTGTATTGTGATGTATCTCTTTCCATGTCTGGTTCAGTAGGATGAACATCCTCCTCCACTGTTTTTTCCATGTGGAAGGAAGCATCCATCCATAGCTGATTCACTGGAGTAGAAGTATTGCATACTTTGGTTATAATGAGCGTAATGCACAGCCAAAGGAGGCCTATAAGTAGGGCTATGCCAGTGGTGTTTACAAAAATTCTGAATATCCATTCACTAATGTCTGTAGGTAACTCTGTAAATAGCTGCTCAAACCTAGTTCCAATTGAGGCCTCTGAGTCTTTGCGGTATTTATCTACTGCTTGTTTTATGCATGCTATATTGTGTGCTAGAGGTTGTGTGTTCCATCTGGGATGTATACACAACATGTATGGCCACCAACGAGGGCGCATACGCCTCCAGTCTTAGCTAAAATTGTGTCTAAAGCAATTCTATTTTGTAAGACTACATCTCTCATGGCACCCAATTCTTTTGAGATAATGTTAAAAGAATCAGTGGTACTATTAATGAAAGTGTCAAGTATAGTAGCAAATTTTCTACATTGGTCCCATAGCATGTAGATACCAGCAGGAGGAAATACAACTCCCCAGAATTTGTCCCAACCACTTTCAAGAACCGTGGATCTTCTGGATCTGTGATGCCAATTGGTGGGGGTGTCTATTGGAAGTATCCCTGGCACAATGACTCCAATATAGCATGTGCCTTCCCATCGTGGGGGCAAGAATTTATATGCTTTGTTGCCACAGATGAAGTAATGACCATCGTGGGCCATTATCCCATTATGCCAATTTCGCAAATTGAACAAGATTTGTCCAAACCTTGTATTTGTGTTTTCCTGTGAAAAGTAAGGAGGTCTTATTTTCTTAGATCCAAAAGATCATGTGAAATTACAATTGGTATAATCACAATTTCCCCCATTTTCAATACAGCATACATTGAAACTCATAATACCCAGTGCATTCAGAGTCACTTTAGAGGGTGTCAGTTGGTTGATAGTGGGGTGTCCTGTTCTTTTAGATGATAGATATAGTAGGGAACCAGTATAGTAACAAGGGTACTCTGTATAGGGATTGAACTGTGGGCACAAATCTAATGCACGTGTGTTCAAATAGGTGGGGTAACTTATTTTAGTTTCTCGTGAACCCTTTTTGACTGTGTAGTAAGTTGGCATGAGAGAATCAGGGGGACATGGGCAATATAAACCATATGGCCGAATAGGAGGGCTATAGGCATCAGTCAAAAATGAAGATTTGACAAATTGAATTTGGAGGACAACAGTTCTCTTACAGGAGCTGTCACCAACCTGGATGGGTGATAGGTAGTCAAAGCTTTGGGGTACAGTGTCCATATATTGGGTATGGAAAGAGTAGGTGCTGGGAGCGACTGAATTAATTAAAAATGGGTATTTATAAGGTGGAATTTCTGGGACAATATACTTGTCAGATTGTAATAAGGGCCAAGAAGAAAAGAAGTTTGGCTTCCAACCTTGGAATCTGTTGCAAAGGGGAGAAAACACTGGTGATCCAAATGAATATGTGGATTGACACCATTGATGATGTGCTGAATTATAGGGGTCATTGGGTTTGGGAAAGCAAGTGCTTTCTGTTTCTCTGATTGTTAAACAAAATGAGTAAATACGTGGGTCAAGTGAGGCAGGGTACCCTCTAAAATCTTTTTTTTTGATTGACAGAGGTTTTGTTGATACGTAAAAGCATTTCATACAATGCTTTGTCAATACCCTCATACCAATCTGTATGCATAGGTGCTCCATACATAGGGATGGCATGAGCCACAGCCTCTGCAAGGGATGCACATAACCAACAGTCAGTAAGGTTGCTGGAATTATGGACCATACGATAAGCCTCAAAGTATTTCAAATAGTAATTGTCTCTAAACATGTCATCCTGTGAAAGTCCTGAGCTGCGCCGGCTGCGAAGGTGAAAGGCAGATGTATTTGGAGGGCCTGCCAAGGGCATACTGTCAGTCTGTGATGATGGTAAGGTCTGGTGCCTGTTAAAAACATCATAAAAGTTCAGGATGAATGACATTGTTATGACAATCACAATTGGAGCAATACATTTGTGGGCTAGGAATGTCTCTTTAAGGCGCCTTGTTGCTTCCATGGTTTGTGCAACCAGTCCGTTGATTTGCTTCAGCTGAGACGGAACTAGATGGCTGCAGGTGATGATAGGGCATACAATACCACTTCACTTGATGATGAAGCTGGTACGGCCACGCGACCCGAAAAACAGGAACGATAGGGCTGGAACTGTCGATGCGAGGGGGGGTCCCACAACGAATCAGCTGTCAGTCTCAATGTTCCTTGCGGTGGGGTCGTAGGTTGTATCTGGGAAGCGGCGCAGAAGCAGTAGTGAGATCTTTGTTGAGCTGAGATGATGTGTTGGTGCTCACAGGAGAAGCAGGGCTGCTGCCCGGGATGGCAGGGTTGGTCGGATCAGCTGGAACAGTGGTTGTTGTGGTCTTTACTTCAGAAACGGGCACAGCCTGTGAGGCAGCTGGAGGGCCTGAAGGTGTTTCTGCAGGCACAGCGACCTTTTTGCAGTGTGAGGCATGGACCCAAGAAGAATAGCCAGCGCAGCGAACGGCTGTGTTGGTTGTCAGCAAGATCTGAAACGGGCCTTTCCACCGGGGTTGGAGGCAGTTCTTGCGTTGGAAAGACTTTATGCACACCCAGTCACCAACTTGGAAGGGATGACATGGCTTGTCTGGGCACTGAGGGAGGGCATCAGCAACCTGAGAATGAAAATCTGAGATACAGGCAATAAGGGCTTTGCAGTATTCCATCATGGTGTCATCTAACACATGAATATCAGAGGGGGAGATCATGACAGGGGGTGAGGATGGCATCCTCATAGGCCTTCCTGTGATAATCTCATGGGGTGAGAGATTGTGTTTCTGTTGGGGGGTTGAGCGGATGGACATGAGAGCAATGTTAAGAGCATCTGGCCACTGGAGGCCAGTTTCAGCACAAATTTTTGAAATCTTATTTTTCAAAGTATAGTTGTATCTCTCACATTTTCCTGAACTCTGGGGGTGATATGCACAATGAAGGCTCTGTCGGATTTGGAGGGCCTTACACACTTCCGCGATGACCTGGTTACAGAAATGGCTTCCCAAATCTGATCCCAAAATGAGGGGCAGGCCAAACCGGGGGATCAGGTCCTTGAGTAGCTTTTTCGCTACCGTGACTGCGTCTGCACGTGCACAAGGGTATGCCTCTATCCATCCGGAAAAGAGGTCAACTATAACCAAAACATATCCATATGTAGCACATTTGGGCATCTGTATAAAATCCATTTGGATGTGTACAAAAGGTCCCCAAGGGGCTGGGAAAGCAGCCTTCATGACCTGGGCTGGTCTTCCAGCATTGTGTTGTAAACAAATAGAACAGGTTGAAATAATCTGGCGAGCGGCTGGCCCCAAGCCTGGGGCAAACCATGTCTTAGAAATACTTGAGACAATTCCAGCGCGTCCAACATGACTAGGGCCATGCTGGAGGCGAACTAGGTATGACAACAATGAATGTGGGGCGACAGGTCATCCTGAGGGACATCGCCACACTCCACTGGAGTCTTGTAAACAACCAGCTTCTATCCAAACTTGTTTTTCAGATTGAGAAGCTTGTTGATAATGTTCAAGGAGATTTGTAACATCGACAGGTTTCAATTTGGTTTTGGACAATGCTAACAATTGAACAGCTTTGCCCGGTGCCTCAAGGGCAGATCTTTTTGCGGCATTGTCTGCTAGAGCATTTCCAACAGCAATTCCATCCATGTGAGTGCTCTGATGAGCCATACATTTCACAATGGCTAGTTGTGAGGGTAAAGAGACAGCATCTAAGAGTGCGGCTACAAATTTAGCATTTTTTAATGGGGGTTCCATGTGAAGTCAGGAATCCCCGTTGTTTCCATAATTGTCCAAAATCATGAGCAACGCCAAATGCATAGCGTGAATCAGTGTAAATGGTAGCCGTTTTGCCAGCAGCTAAGTGGCAGGCTGCTGTCAAAGCGACAAGCTCAGCTACCTGAGCAGAGCGGACTCCAGGTAGTGAGCCAGAGTCTAGAACATCATATAGAGAGCAGACAGCGTATCCACAGACTAAGTCACCAGTCTCTGTTCTGTAACAGGAACCATCACAAAACAAAACAAGATCTGGGTTAGTTAGAGGAACATCACAGAGATCAGCACGTGGTTTAGATAGAGACGCACACACAAGTTCACAGTCATGTGACTCACCATCTGTAGGAGTAGGAAGAAGAGAGGCTGGGTTTAGCGGCGGACAGCGTTTGAGTGTAATGTTAGAGGACATTAATAAGGCTTCATATTTTGTTATTCGAGCTCCAGAGAGATATTGAGAGGAGTTTCTTGTTAGAAGTGTGGCTACAGCATGGGGTGCTGTCACAATAAGGGAATGTCCCAAAACTATGCTGGCAGATGATTCTACCAGTCTGGCTGCTGCAGCAACAGCTTTCAGACATGGTGGGAAACCAGTAGCTACTGGGTCCAAGGCAGCTGAAAAATAAGCAACTGGCCTTGGGCTGGATCCATGGGTCTGCGTCAGAACGCCTTGGGCAAAATTGTCGCATTCATGACAGAATAATGTAAAAGGTTTGGTGTAGTCAGGGAGTCCCAGGGCAGGTGTGGAAGTCAGGGCTCTCTTAATGGAGGAGAATGCTGCTTCTTCTGCTTCCTGTGTCCATAGTATGGGCTCTGGCATATCTTGGCGGATAAGCAGTTGAAGGGGATATGTTAGGGCAGAAAAATTTGCAATCCACTGTCTGCAAAAATTAGCCATTCCTAAGAATGCACGCATTTGCTTATGAGTTGTGGGTTTTGGGCATTTGAGAATCGCCTCAACTCTAGAAGGTAGGAGTGAGCGAGACCCAGCAGAAATTGAAGTTCCCAGATATGTGACCTGATTTCGACAAAGTTGCAGCTTGGATCGATTAGCTTTGTATCCTTTTTCTGCTAGAATGCAGAAAAGGACCAAAGAATCTTGAAGGCATGCTTCTGCTGACTTAGAAGCCAATAGTAGGTCATCTACATAAGTTATTAATGTAGAGCCTCCTGGGAATTCAATGTCCGTCAAGTCGCGTCGAATGGCTTGTGCAAAGATACAGGGACTCTCGGAAAAACCTTGTGGGGTTCTCGCCCAGGTTAGGTGGACCCCATCAAACTCAAAGGCAAAAAGAGGCTGGCTGTCAGGGTGTATAGGAATGGTAAAAAAGGCATTTGACAAATCTATAACAGTAAAATACTGAGCATCAGGAGGAATATTTGATAAAATAATGGCTGGTTTGGGAACAATGGGGTAGGAGGGGATTACTGCTTTGTTCAGGTATCTTAAATCCTGTACAAAACGCCAACGGGTTTCCCCAGAAGTGGTACGTTTTGGGACAGGTAAGATAGGAGTATTGCATGGGCTACGTGTTGGAACAAGAATTCCTTGTTCTACTAGGGCTGTTATAACAGGTCTGATTCCTTCAATGGCATCTTTTGAAAGTGGGTATTGTGGGATTCTAGGCAATGGCTTTGTGGGATCCAGCTGGACTTTAATTGGTGAGGCAGATTTGACTAGGCCCACATCATTAGCATGTGAGGCCCAAAGTGTATCTGGGGCTTGTGCTAAAAGGTGAGTTCGCTGGCCATCCAAATCATCTGTTGTGGGGGTAGGAGGATTTTCATCTAAGGTTGAGATGTGAAGCAAAGCCAGGACCTCTGGTTCCATCTGTTTAGGGAATTCCAAATAAATACCATCAGGCTGGCAGTAAATTACACATTGGAGTTTGCAAAGTAGGTCTCGGCCTAATAAATTAACTGGAGAGCATGGACTTAGAAGGAAGGCATGTTCAGTAGACAGTGGGCCTATTTTAACAGGTAAAGGGGAGGATACTGGGTGTGGTACCACCTGATTAGAGATGCCCACAGCATTTATAATTTTGTTAGATTTGGGCAAGTGTGGGTAATCCTCTGATTTGATAGTAGATTTTGCTGCACCTGTGTCTACAAGAAAAGGAACTTCAGCATTTCCAACTTTACAAGTGACAATAGGTTCAGAAGCTGACAGAGGAACTATGAGAGGATTGGATGAAATTGCAGGCACCGGGCTGTCCTAAAAGATGAGTTCCTGAGGAGTGTTATCAGTTGTCTCAGGAAGTGAGGCATATTGTCCGGCTCTTTGTATAGGATATCGCCGGTGAGGGCCATTGGAATCTTGCCTATGGGAATAATCAGCTCTACGTGGTAGAGTGTCTCTAGTTTGGGGAGGAGGGGGGGGCTTGTGGAGCATCTGCTTGTGTTGATTTGTATGGGCAAGCGGCCACTAGGTGTCCCTTTTCTCTGCAAAAATAACAGGATTGATGGGGTGGGGAGGGCCCTGGAGGTGGAGGGAGAGGACGATTATGATATGGACGGGGTGAAAAAGGTCGTGGTCTAGGAGCCGGGGGTTGCTCAAGAGCACGAAGCTGCAAAGCCATCAGTTTGGCTTCTGCATCTGTCTTTGTCTTTGCAATTGAGGAGGCAAAATGATCTGCCACCTCTATAATTTCTACAGGGTTTTCGGCCTTCCATCCAATTACGTTTGACTGGATGGATGTTGATATTTTTGGTAACAAGCCTTGAACGTAGAAAGTCACTACAGCATCTTTGGCGCTTTCAAAGGGGTTTTGGATCCCAGAGTGTTGTTCAAAGGCTGTTCTGAGACGGTCCATGTATTCAGCAGGAGTTTCTGATTCCTTTTGTTTACAAGCACGGATCTTTACCCAGTCAGGTTTTTTTGGGCATACAACTGGAATAGCTGCTGTCAGGCGCTGCCATTTATCAGAAAGCTCAGAGGGGGAAGGTTCAGCTGAAGGCCATTCAGCTTCTTGTTTAAGTCTTTCCCACACTTCTTTGGGACATACAGCTCGCATCAGCTGCTGCAAATCTACCCAGTTTGGGTTATAGGCTTCAATTAATGATTGTAATTCCTCTTGGAATTTTAATGGATCTGAGTGGATGCTGGGGAAATTTTGAGCCATTGTTCGAATTTCAGTTTGTGACCATGGGACGTGGATATTAATGATTTTTGGCCTTTCAGTTCCATCCTCCAATCGTTCTACAGAACCTGGCATTGCCCTTAAAGGGAAGAGACCACTGCTGTTCCGGTCCAGATCAAGCTTACGTCTGGAGGGCCCACCAAGTTCCATACCATTGGGAGTGGAAGTAGGTGGCGGTCTATGTCGGAGCTGCCGTATATTGGTTCTGAGGTCAAGTGCCGAAATAAGTTCTGACTGTGTTGGAGACACAGGGAGTGTGGAGGAGGAGGCTGCACTCTGGTTGAGTATTGTTTGATTTGTTTCCATAATTTCTCGGAGAGCATCACAGCGGTCAATTGCTGAGATGAGGTCTGACTGTGCTGGGGACACAGGGAGTGTGGAAGAGGAGGCTGCAGCCTGAGTGTGTTTTGTTGGGTCTGTTTCTCTAATATTTCGAAGGGTGGACTCATAGCGGTCAAGTGTGGAGATGAAGTGAGAAGAATCAGCAATCACCTGAGCAGTATTTGGTGACATGGAGTCCTGAAGGGAAAGGGAAGGGGGGGACAGAGAGGGGGAAGGCACTGGAGTTGTTACAGAAACTGCAGGGGCTGTGGAGGGTGGGGACATATGAGTGGCAGCTGTTGATGGTGCCTGTATTGGCTGCAAAGTTTGTGCTAAGGTAGAAGGTGGGGGCTGTTGTGGTGAAACATAAGGGGGAGGGGGCACTGAAGGGCTTGTAGCTGGGCCAGGAGGAGCTGATGGCCTGCTTGGTCGGCAAGGGATATCTAATAAGAGGTCTCTATCATCTTCAGTGGAAGGGGGACTGTTACCTGTGGATATAATTCAGTAGGCATTTGAGAAATTTGCTTCTTTAGTGCAGCAATGGATTGTTCAGCTTTTATTTTTGATGCTTTCAGAGATTTGGTGTGGGATTCCCTATGTCTTTTCTCCATTTCTGTAAGCCATATGATAAAGGTCGGCCAGTGCCCTGACTCCAAATGACCCCCCTTCTTTTCCAGACATGTTTTTAAGTATTCTACCTTATGTTTATCAAAGCTTCCACAAAGCGGGAATCTTAACTTGGGTTCCTTGGCAGTAAGCATATGCCATTCTTCCAGATAACGGCAGGCTTTTGGACCGTGTGTGGTGTAAACATACCACGCCGGTGTTCCTTTGTCAGGTGTTCTGGCTTGCTTAGAAGAGAGTTGTCCCATATTTTAACCAGCTTGCCTGAAATTAAAGCAGAGCATCAATGAATCTATGAGGGTCATAAGGAACCTTCATCTTTTGCATAAGGAGTCTTTATCTTTTGCAGAGAAAGGAGTTGAATTGCATTGTGGAAGGGTCACATCTTATTAGAGCATTCACATCTTTCCTGATGCAAGGATTGTCGCATCAGAAAATTGTTGCATGTTATTTTATCTAACATTCTTTGTCTTGTAAAATCCTGTCTGCTTAGTTCAGGCCTTAATTAAACACTCTGCAACAGAAGCGGCAAAAGTCCTTGACTGTCTGATAAGAAAGGCTTCACTGCCTAGTTTACTTTCTTAGAAAAAAATTCGGCTTGATGAAAAGGGTGGGGGCTGTGTTCCCCTTTTTTTTTTTTTTATAAATGAGGAAGGGTAAGGCAGTCACAGTTTGTGAATAGGATCAGATGGGAAGCTTTTGAGCCAATCAATATTAAAACAGAGACAATATTAAAGCAAAGATACTCAAAACCTTGTTTTTGGATCTAGTTTGGGGTTTAAAATTATTGCCAAGTGGAAATGTCTTGGGAGTAACACAAGCGGAGAATGTTTTGGAAATACAAGTTGTTATTATTTACCGTATTAGACAGTCAAACCTCGCCTTTAAATGTGTCGTTTGTCTGTTATTTTGCATCTAGCTTACGGAACTATAAACCTTTATTGTGTTATTTTGTTATTGAGAGTTTTGCTCAGCAGTTCCAAATTTGAGACCGTGGTTTCCTTTGTTGAGTCTATACCTCTCTCATGTTTGGATTTCTTCTTTTCCTCTCTCCTTTCACTTTTGCCTTTCAGTCTGAAACATACCAGGACAAATGTTTTTCATTTCAAAACCTTAGTATCAGAATATAGTTCAAGGAATCTTACAAAATCCTCCCAAAACATCTCATGTTAGCGGCGTGAGCCCCCCTTTTTACATTGCAAAGGGCACTATCTGTGTAATAGGGCAATTAGACAACAGCAAGTAAAAATGAGTATGGGGGGGGACGGATTCACCTATTTTGTTCTTCTTTTACAGGGTAGGCTCAGTAAAACAACGGGGGGGGGGAGATTCTGGGAGCACCAATTCATTATGCTTTGCTAATGTGATTTCTTAATAATTTTGGGTAACTTTTCGATTGGGAACAATACAGAAATGATACAATAGTGAAATAAAACATAGACTAATGGTGTTATACACAGTCAAGTTCTTATGACCTGAACAACATTTGGAAAGAGAAATATGGGAGGAAAGAAAATTATTTAATAAACATTCAACAAGCCGTAACAATAACACTTCTCCGTATCTGCAGCTTGGTCCTTTACCTAACATAAAGATACATTAAGTGGATTAGTGAGTGAGAAATAAATGACACTCATCACTACAATTCTTGTGGTAACTTTCAAATGTGTATTATGTCTGAACTGAGCATATCTAACTGTGATCCTGAACAAACAGGCAGGCAATGGCGATTTGCCCGATATGACGGCCGGAGGTGTCTGTTTAGTGACTAAAATAAGTTGTTAGATTAAGATGTACTCATTTCTCATCTATCTTACTTTAATTGTATATATATAAAACATAGCTATTCCCCACTTTTCCCTGAAAAATTTTTTTTTACAACTATTTCCTTTAGCAGTCAGAGGGAGTTTGTCTCAGAATATAACAAAGGGTGACACTTTTAAAAGTACAGTGGTACCTTGCACAAAGGAATCAATTTGTTCCAAATGAAATTATGTTAAGCAAATTTTCTTAACTGTAGTTCAAATTTGAGTACACAAATTCACACATCAAATATATTTTTGATAGAACAACACTAATTGATGATTAAAATTACAGTGAGCTAGCTAAGACAGATTCAAAGCACAGAGCAAAACTGATAAGCAGCAGACAAGATGAAAAGAGTGTTAATTTCAAATCTACTAAATAATATTTTAACTTAACATATTTTCTAAGTGAATTAACATTTTATGGTGGCATTCAGATATGTCTCATGTCTAAACATGAACACATCTGTCTGTGGACACAAAACAGAAACAAGCAGGATGTTTATAGGCAAATGCAGAATAGGTTCCCATGTCTAATAGGAAGGCTGATTGTTTGTTGCTGTGCCAATCAAGCAATGCTGTTTTCCCTTAAACATTTTTTTATCACTTTTAGGCAAATTGGAAGCTGGTTTGGGATATATATTTTTAACAATTCATGGTATCTTGCCAACTTGTCTTCCTACTTAAAAGTTTATCAAAAAACACAACATTTCTCAACACCATCTTTTATTCACTTGCACAGACCCACTGCAACTTTACATATGTCCCATATATATTTTTTTCTTCCTATAAATCGCTCATGCCTTTTCAGTAACAATAACACTTTTCTTTATACAACCTCCCTTCATATATTTTTTGAATTATCTCTTTCTATTTATTTATTTTTTTAAACAGTAACCACTTTTTTTCTTCACATAGGCTTTTCTCAGTCTAAATTCAAATTAGCAACATAGCATTATTGTTAAATATCAAGATCTAATTCATTACAGTATAATATTTATATATCATGGATCAGTGTTCATTCAAGAGTTAAATTGTCATGGGTTTAAATTTCAGTGACATCCAATTTTTATTCTATTACAAGGGGCAACACAAATGTTAGACAACGCAATAACAGATATTTGGAGGGCAAAAGACACACCGGGCGTTTAGACACAACATGAATAGCAGCCTTAGACAACACATAGCAGAGATCGAGAAAAAAATATGTTCGCAGAGGGAATGAGAGTGTTTGGAATAGTTCTAAGTTTAAGTTGTTAGAAGGGAAGAATTCCATAAATCAAACTTTTGCAGTAAAATGATCAATTTGGAGTAAAATAGTCACTGCTAGCCTAAAAAATCACATTATATTGGTTTGGTGCTGTAAAAAAATCAGCTAAGCAGGATTATGAAACTCTATGCAGGAACAGGAAGAAAATTCCTGTCCTTAATTACCTAATAAATTGTCACACAGACTTTCCCATTACATTACTTCAATTAACCCCAAAACAAAGTAAATTCTCTACCAGCTCTATAAAAATGTCCCTAAACTCTTTTCCCATCAAATCTTAGAGCAAGATGTTTATATTCCAACTGAACTGCTCAAATATAACTGCCTCTAGGCTACACAAGACTCAGTTTTAGGAAAGACATGCCTCTGTTATCCCCGACAGTGGGGTATACAAGAGCGTACATCCTATCCTCAATCACTGTTCGCAAAGGACAAAAACTTCTCTTAGTAGGAAGGAGGGTTTTACAAACAATCTGTAATTTTGTAGGTAATTTCTTTTCAACAGGAAATGGTGACTTTTGCTGAATGGATTATCACAAAAAGACATAAGCTGATTTCGAGGCTCTTAAGAGCAGGTATCTTTTTGCGGCATTGTCTGCTAGAGCATTTCCAACAGCAATTTCATCCATGTGAGTGCTCTGATGAGCCATACATTTCACAATGGCTAGTTGTGAGGGTAAAGAGACAGCATCTAAGAGTGCGGCTACAAATTTAGCATTTTTAATGGGGGTTCCATGTGAAGTCAGGAATCCCCGTTGTTTCCATAATTGTCCAAAATCATGAGCAACGCCAAATGCATAGCGTGAATCAGTGTAAATGGTAGCCGTTTTGCCAGCAGCTAAGTGGCAGGCTGCTGTCAAAGCGACAAGCTCAGCTACCTGAGCAGAGCGGACTCCAGGTAGTGAGCCAGAGTCTAGAACATCATATAGAGAGCAGACAGCATATCCACAGACTAAGTCACCAGTCCCTGTTCTGTAACAGGAACCATCACAAAACAAAACATAAGCTGATTTCGAGGCTCTTAAGAGCAGGTATTTAAAACAAGATCATGGCAAACAGAATTTTGTAAAGCAAAACAACATTGCCCTTGGGGTGGCTGATGCTACGGTCAGGAAGACAAAATAAATTACACTATCTGCTTAACCGAAGAGCTAGTTTACAACTGTAAATATTTCTATTAGACAGTTTCAGAGGCCCTTGAGGGATGGTTAGTGGAGGAAAGTGGAGGAGGCCTAATTCATTCAGGAGGAAAGCTATTAAGGGGGAGAGAAGAGAAAGGGTAGCTGGAAAAAAAAACTGCATCTATGCTTTCCGTTTGAGTTTAATTCCTGGAATTGTCTACGGCTTCCAATATGAGGCTTACCATGATTAAAAAGCGAAAATGGTCTATATTATGGGTCATTAACACATATGGCTCACGAGGATTTCGTGATCGTCTCTCTGGTTCAGCAGGAGGCTGATCTTGAGGGGGATCTGTCAAGAGCCTTCTCAAAATGGGCATCCGTGGGGAATCTGAGTGATCTGCATTGGGGCTTTGTGAGGGAATTGTAGTGGGCATTCGTGACCTATTTGAGCATGGAACGTGGTATGGGGAGGGGGTGGGTGAGCAGGGAACATAAAAAGGAAACTGATAGGGAGCGGGGGTTTGGTAGGGAGTGGATGATTGCATCGCAGAGCTTCTCCTTCTTCTTATTGGGGCTCGGGGAGGAACCGGGGGGAGGTGGGTAGGGGGAGGAGAAGGAGGACGGGGGTAGTTGTTAGCAGAGGCATCTGTCTCTCTTGCTGTTGTTAATGCGGTTGGGATTCGGGTTGGGGTTGGGGAGGGCACATTGAAAGAGAAGGGATCTGTCTCTGGAGAGTTGTCAGCCATGTTCTGGGGTTCAAGAAGACGGTATTATATGTGTCTTCAAGAAGGTTTTCAATGCACTGTTCACACGAGCAGCTTTCTGGGTGAAAGCAAGGCCAGACAGCACTATCTAACGTGGGGTTTACCCAATATTCTTCCTCCGAGCTGTCTGATATGCTTTCAATTAGATTGTCAATATCAGCCCCTATTTCTATTTCTTCTGAATTTGATTCGTCAGCAAAGGGAAGGTCAGGAGGCTGCTCAGTGGTCAGAAATTCATCGAGTGAGTCTAAATCAAAATCTGTCAGAGCTTCTTCAAAAAGAAAGTCTAGATTTAGGTCTTCACTGAGACAGTCATGAAGAGGTGTCTCATGAGAGTATCTGCCCAAATTTGGTGTCATTTAGGTATAAAACAGCCAATTAGTGGATGTAGAGGGAATTACTGAGCAAAAGGAGTGTTAAGCAGAAAGTGTTTTGTCAATAGCCAGCTGCTGGTTTAAACAGTATACCTCGATTTAAATGTTCATGGTTTAACAAAACAAATCACTAGGATTTCTTTAATTTTCCTTTCTTGGCACACAGCTTGTTTAACTTATATGGTAACTTATATGGTACCAGATCAAAGTTTAACCCAATTTCTTTGTAGTCACACAGACTTTCAAATTTTAACCCAAATTTTTTTTTTGTAGTCACACAGACAGTCAATTCTTGGCACACAGCCAGTTACCGCACACAGCGTAATTACGGCAGTCACACAGACTGTTTACAATGTTTATTTACAATATCTATTTACAATAACTATTTACAATGGTTAAATAACGATTTAAATCGAGGTATCCACCTGTTCTCTAAAGAAATGAAAGTATTATTATTGTTTACTTACCACAGCTGAAGTGGAGACACTCAGAGAAGAAGCAGGAAGAAATTGAGGCCTTGAGGTCCTTGTCGGGAGCCTAAAGCAGGCGCGCCTCAAAGGGAGGGCAGCCTCAGGAGGACCCCCGTCTCGGCCAAAATGCACCACTGATAGGTTTTGGTGGTTCTCACGAAACTGCCACACAAGGAATTAGTTTATTCAGTTTATTAGACAGATATAAGGACAGGTATAGGAGCACAGAGTTATAGGCAATATATAGTTATAGAAGACAAGTATCACACAAGACAAACAAACACACAACCAAGGTATTAGTGGGAGCTCCATCACAGCATAATCTGGGTCATAGACCCGAGACTCTGCTACCCTCTCCCAGAGTGGTCTCCTTTTTATATCTTTCTGTAACCGCAGCTTACGTATTTTGTGCGCATGTCATACGTAATCATACCTGGTAAGTTATCATAATTCTTAGAAATGGCTTTTGTTTATTCTTTAGTTCGAGATTGTTTTCCCATTGCTTGCATGTTGCTGTTAACAAAATGGCGCTTTTGGTGCCATAAGATGGTGCCCACGTATCTGTGTTGTCTTCGCTTCCCCGTTGGCTCTATCTTGGTTAACCACAAATATTTGTTACACTCTACAGGCTGGCATCTACGTTTTTTATCTATTTTGTGTTTCTGCCAGCATGACCTAATACCCACAGTTGGGTTTAACACTTTATAATAGTTTTTAGCTTTATTCTCATATTTATTAATTCTATTAATTCTTATCAGGCCCCATATGTTTTTCTCTTGAATTGTGGGGAGTCGCTGGAGAAGTTTGAAGTCAGGCTGACCTTGGACACAGAACAAAGAAAAAACACACAAGACAAATGCTTTTTCTGACCAGCAGAGAAGCATGCATGCAAAAATTGCTGTATTCCTCTCAGAAGGCTCGATTTGTATTCTCTTATCAAGGTTCACTAGCAAAATATTGGAGAGCATACAGAAACAATAGCTCAGATAGGGGGCAGGTGCTCTTTAGCCCTTTGGCCCTGCCTCAAAGCAAAAGCATGCCACGTTGACCAGGATCGTGTGCACATCATTGCAATCCCTCCAGAACACACCCTTCAAAGGAAGGTTTCTATGCTTAATTCATTATGGGAAGCACAATTACAAATTACATTATCTGTGGCATGGGATAGCATATTGCAGGAAAAATATTTCTAACCTGATTTTGCATATATACTGTTGGGGTTTGAAGAGACTCTGATGGTCTCGATCACCAGTTACATTGCTTTCCTCATGCAGAGAGTGCCATAGGAGGTCTCTGCCCATGTGTGAAGGATTACCATGGAGTTGGAAACTCTGAAAAATGAAGGGATCTGAATGAATTGAGAGCTTCAAGTGTAGAATGATGGTGGTAAAGGCTTCTGGGAATTGCAGTCCAAAAACATCTGTGTTACCCAAGGTTGGGAACCACTGCTCTACTATTACCACACAGACTGGAATATTTGACCATCCAGTTCTGCTTGTGTCTGAAGTGTAAACCTGAACAGGACTTTGTCACCTCTTGGCTGCTCCTGTCAATTTTAAGCTCTTACACTGGTCAGTTGTTGTAGCTTCATAATTGCTATGTGAAATTTTGTAGACATGTATTGAATAGGTTCTGCTACTTGTTTGATTGCTGCCTGGCATGAAGTGCAGAAAGTGGAATCTTTTGGCTGATAAACTGTAGAACGAGTTGGGAATAGCCATGATGATGACTAACCTCTTTAAGGAGTGGGGAGGAAGAGGAGAAATTTTTTTTTTAGTTATGTTTTTTCTAGACTGTGCAGCTAGGCATGGAAAAATAAACAAATTATTTTCCAATATGCCACATATTACAGAAATATATAGATAATACCATGTGACAGTGTAAGCATTACGGTTATTTTAATTTCAGATTGGAAGACAGTATACATATATTAAATGTCTTAAATACAACAGTCATATGAATACATGCAATTTATTGATCCAGTCCACAGACCTTAGACTGAAACTCCTACAAATCAAAGATGAGATATACAAAAACCCTCCTATAAGTTATTGAAGCACAGAGGAGGAGTTACTGAAGTTTAAATGGATAGAAATAAATTGACCTAAACAGTTGTCCTTTGGATACTGTTATAAACTGTATGATCCCAGAATTGTTCTGACTTGTGAGGAGGTAGGAGGTGGTGCATGTCCAAATCACTCTTTGGTGACTGTCTCAAAATGAAAACACTCCTGCTGCCACTGAGGCCGTCAAAAAATGTCAACGAGACACATCAGTATCTTGGCCTGGCACATCCTGCGTACTTACATCATATCCTCACAAAATGAGATTCTGAGACTTGACAAGACTATGTTGTAGTATTAAACAAAAGTAATCATCATGCTATCTATTGATTTGGGCTCAACTGACTCTGCGTATATCAGAAAGAAGCTGCTTTGAGTCCCTTTTTTAATAGAGAAGTGGGTGATAAATAAAAGCAATGAATAAATGAACAAACGAATTAATGAGACTGACATTTCTTATTATATCTAGATTGAGGAGAATGAGGGCTCCGCGCCGTGAATACGGCCGGCGGGGCCCCTTTGCCCTCCCCGTTCGGACGGGCGTGCGCAGTCTGCGCACTTTGCGTGCGGCTGCGCTGGAGGCGTGCCTATATTAGGCGCAGGCGCGCTCCTCCAGGCAGCCTTCGTTTGAACAGGGAACTGGCGGAGACACGCGGTCGAGCTCCGAGGGACCCTGTCCGGGTGATTTCGAGCCTGCGGCTCGTCTTTTGTTTACTGGGAGTGGATGGGGGGAGGGATCCTTAGGCCCCGCGCCGGGCCAGCCTCTAGCGAGTCTGCACAGCGCGGGGCGAGGGAGGGCGAGGGAGGGTGAGAGGGACATTCTCGGCCGGGCCCGGCCGAGCGTGAGAGGACGCCCACGGCGGTGGGTTGCCTACCTTACCGGGCCGGGGGTTGGAGATTCTTGGCGGCTCCGGCCGCCCGACGGCTGGTGATTGCCGGCGCTGCCTCGCGACGCGGTGCGGCCTGGCGAGCGCTGCGCCGCCTATTCCCCTGTCCACTACCTTGCGCGCCCGGCGCGCCTTCTGCGGCTGCGCGCGGCCTCCTTGCTTCCCTTCATTGGCGGCGGGAACGGGGCGCTCCGCGGCGGCGGTTGCGCCCTTGGCTAGTCCCAGAGCGGGGCGGCCGGCGGTTTCGCTTCCCGGGGGGTGGCCAGGGATTCTTGATTGCTGGCCCGGCCTTCCTTGCTTCCGGCGCCTGGGAACCCCGGCGCGGCCTTGTGAGCGCTGCGTCGCTCGCTTCCCCCCCACACCCACCTCGGGCGTACGTGGCATTTGGACTCCCTCCACCAGCGGAGGGCACAGGGTGTCCCGCAGCGGCGGCGGCACCCTCACTACGGCTAGGCCGGGAAGAGGCGTGAGCCATCTATAGCCGCCCTGTTTACAGCAAACAAGCCTGGGGCGGGGGAAGAGAGCCAGGCCGAGTTACCCCGCAAACCTTGGGGGTGCCTGTGCTGCCCCCCCCTGCACTGCCCCGGTCTTCCGGCAGGTGCGTGCGGGGATAGGCCTAGGCGGTGAGCGCAGGGCCTGGCCTGTACAGGACCCATTGGACTAAGGGAGCTTCGCCCACCATCTACCCCTTGGCCTTCCCTTGTGAGGACTCGGCTTAGGGCCTATGTCAGGTTAAAATATATACACATAGAATTTAAAAAAAAATTATAATAATTAATAAATCAATCAATAAATAAATTATTAAATAAAAATATAAGAATAACGATATTAATAATAATAACACCAATAATACTATAAAACGACATAGGATACAGTATACTATTGTCGTCTTCCCCCCCCTTTTTCCTTGGGGGTGTGTTTCCAAGTCAGCTCCACTAAATCTCCATAGCTTAGCTTTCTGGCCTTGCCCCACAGAAGCTTATTGGGCTACCATGCCACCCAAAAAGGGCACAGGTAAGGGTAAGGGTAAGGCACCTGCAAAGCGACCCCCTGCCCCCCGACAGGCGCCTGAGGCCTCCTCATCATCCGATGAGGAATGGCCTGTGTTTCAAGCCGCATGGAAAAAGCTGTCCCGGCTCGAGCGGGAAAACGCCCAGCGTCGGGGCATGGAAACCTCCTATAAGGGTGGCCGCGCCCAGCGGGACACGAAGGCCCAGCAGAGGGCCGCATTAAAGATGATGGGTGACCTAATGATGTCCCGCATTGATTTCTTGGAGGGCGTCCTAGCGGGCCCTTCGGCTACAGTGTCTGCAGGTACCTCAGCGACAGTAGCGGAACCAACTGCCCATCGCGGGTCGAATCCGGACCTGGCCGTGAGGACAGCGGACCCTGGAATTGAAGAGAACCAGCCTCGAGCCTTGGACCTCTCCGTGTCCGGGACTCCACACAGGCCCCAGCAGGAACACCCCCTCAGGAGTGTGCCAGCAGGTGAGTCTGAGGCGCGGGCTTCCTTCACACCCAGCCGTGTACTATGGCCCTGGCCCCGCGAGGAGCGGCTGCAGCACCCGGCGCCCTCTCGAGCAATGGGCTGCCCGGCCACACCAGCGGCCTCATCCGCCCAGGAGCTGGGCCGACCAGGGGTCGCCCATGCGGCGGCACAAACTGAAATTGACCTGCTAGGTATCGGTGATCCTTCAACACCGCTTGTCAACCCTGACGCTTCACAGACACGGCTTGGCCTGTCGGGCACGGCGGGTCCGGCCGCCAACACAGCTAGCGCAGCCGTTATGGATCACCCAGAGGGCGATGGGTCACTCCCATTGGGGGATCACCTGTCCGAGGCTATGATCGAAAGAATCGTCTCGGAAAAATATGTAGACCTGTTTGACCTGCTAAATAGGGAAATCGATCCCCAAATCTTCAAGGACCTTGATGATAAAGAGAAGGACAAAATTAGGAAGTGCAAACCGGACAGGTGCTGGAATAACTGGCTGACCGCCTTCGTAATTTACGCAGGCATTCTGTCCCAGGCACACCCAGAAAAAGGCCCATTGCTTTTCCAATACTGGGACCTTATTAACAGGGCAAGGATAGACAGTCCGGGGCCGCATGGATGGCCTATGATGAGAGTTTCCGCCGCCGTTTGGCTAAGGACCCCACCCTGCGCTGGAACGTGCCCCACAATCACCTTTGGCTCAGGTATATGAGCTCCCCACGTCCTACGTCGGACAGGTTTGATTGCGGGCACGTAGTCCAGCGCAATAACCAGCCTGCCTCTTCCCGCTCCGGTGCGGGCCAGTCGGTTCAACCCCGGCCGGTCTGCTTTGACTATAACGCCAAGGGCACATGTGGACGCAGGCAGTGCCGTTTTAGACATGCCTGCTCTACCTGCGGAGGCTTCCATCCGGCTTCCACATGCACCAGAGGCAGACCAGGGGGAAATGGAGCCAGAGACGGTGCGGGGAAGCGTAACCCCCCAGGCCAACCCCCTGTTCCAAAAGGGCCCTAGCCCAATAAGGGTATCGGTCTTACGGGAGTGGCTTCGTAGCTACCCCCTCCACCATGAGGCCAATTATCTTTTACAAGGGTTCCAGGATGGCTTTCGCATTCCTGCACAAGGGGACCTTATCCCATTTATGGCCAGCAACCTGAAATCAGTAAGGGGCCTCGAGTCAGTAGTTAGGGAAAAGATTCAGGCTGAATTAGCAGCCGGCAGGATCCTGGGCCCCTTTGACAGCCCTCCTTCTAACCAGTTTCGTGTTTCCCCGTTGGGAGTTGTCCCCAAGAAGACGCCAGGAGAGTATCGCC
This sequence comes from Phrynocephalus guinanensis, assembly GCA_037367245.1. Lineage (NCBI taxonomy): Eukaryota > Metazoa > Chordata > Lepidosauria > Squamata > Agamidae > Phrynocephalus > Phrynocephalus guinanensis. The sequence continues at coordinate 49,067,578 of CM074740.1, forward strand.
TGATACACCATTTGTCTTACCCAGCTGGCGAGTCAGTTAATGATAAAATCCCGCAGGAGCTATGTAGCGTCCGCTATACACCCTTTGACTCGGCCATACGGATGGTCCGCAGTTGCGGCCCCGGGGCGGAAATTGGAAAATGCGACATAAAGTCGGCCTTCCGCCTTTAGCCAGTACATCCGGCAGACTGCGAGTTGCTTGGCTTTGCTTTCGAGGGAAAAATTTTACGCGGACAGGGCGATGCCATTCGGCTGCTCAGTCTCCTGTGCCGCTTTCGAGTGCTTCAGCTCCTTTATTGAGTGGATCGCCCGCGCCCGCGCTGGCGACACCCACATAATTCATTATTTGGACGACTATCTTTTCGCGGGTAGGGCCGGCTCGGGGCGCTGCGCAGCACTCATGGAGTCCTTCCAGAGCATGGCCAGGCAACTGGGATTGCCCCTAGCGGAAGATAAGACTGAGGGCCCGGCCACGGTTCTGACCTTCTTGGGCATCGAACTAGACACCGTCAATCAATCCTGTCGCCTGCCAGACCAAAAACTGGTAGACCTCAGGGAACGCTTGGCGAGCATGTTGTCGCGCAGGAAGGCGATGCTCCGGGAGCTTCAGCAGCTGATTGGACATCTTAATTTTGCTTGTCGCGTTGTCGCTCCCGGCCGCGCCTTCCTCCGCCGGCTGTGTGACAGCTTGGCCGGGCTACGTAGCCCTCACCACAAACGGCGTATCACAGCCGAGATGAAAGACGACCTTAGAGTATGGCTCCAGTTCCTTTCAGACTTCAATGGCGTCTGTTTTTGGCGCGCCGAGACTGTGGCTGCTGCTGACCGCCTGGTGCAGACAGACGCGTCTGGGGCATTTGGCTTCGGCCTTTATTATCAGGGGAGGTGGTGTGCAGGTGTATGGCCGGAGGCATGGCATGCCTCGGGCCTCACACGCGACCTTACCTTCTTGGAGTTGTTTCCCATAGTGGGTGCGGTATGGATCTGGGCCGAACCCCTGGCCAACAGCGTGGTCAGAATTAATTGCGACAACCAAGCGGTCGTTCACATTATTAACTCACTGTCTTCGCGATCAGTTAGAGTGATGCGCTTGGTTAGGGCCTTTACCCTACGATGCTTGCAATTCAACATCCTGTTTTGCACGGTGCATGTGCCTGGTCTGCAGAATGACTTAGCGGATGCTCTGTCCCGCCAACAGATGACGCGGTTCAGAGCATTGGCCCCACATGCATCTCGAGACCCGGATGTCCTCCCGTTGGAGGTATGGAAGATTGGCGGCTAGAAGCTAACAGAGCGATGGGGCTGGCATTGGCTCCGAGCACACGACGTGCCTATTCGGCTGCATGTGCGGACTATGCCCGTTTCTGTGCCGGGGCAGGTTTGCGATCCATGTGGCCCGCTTCCTCCGACCAGCTGGTGCAGTTCGCGGTCCACCTCCACTTTCAGGGTTTAGCACCCCGGACCATTCAGGGCAAGATGTCAGCCTTATATTATTATGCTAAGGCACAGGGGTACGACCTGCCCAACTGCCAATTTCGAATCGCAAAAATGGTGGAGGGTTGGTCCAGGGAGAGGGGGCGCAAGGCCGATACCAGAACACCCATATCACCCACAATGTTTATCATGTTAGCGAGCGTCTGGTCTCAAGTTTGTTCTAATCACTTTGAAGCCGTTTTGTTTCAGGCCGCGACTCTGGTTGCCTTTTTTGCCACCCTGAGGGTCAGCGAGCTGGTTGCCCGTTCACAGCACGACCAGTCGCAAGCTGCTTTGCTATGGGAGGATCTCACCCTCGAAAGCGACTCGGTCACTCTCCGCATACGGAGATCTAAAACGGACCAGCGTGGACTGGGGCACATGATACACCTGAGTAGGTGTTCGATTGGAGTAATTTGCCCAGTCACAGCGCTCCACGCCTATGCCCAATTGGCTGGTAGGGCCCAGGGCTATCTATTTCAACACAGGGACGCCTCTCCATTGACACAGTTTGTTTTGGCGTGTGTCTTCTCGCGCATTGGCGGCGGCTGGCATCTCAGGGTGGCATTTTGGAACCCATTCCTTTAGGATCGGCGCTGCCTCTACGGCGGCAGCCATCGGACTGGGTCCCCGCGGCGATACAACGTATTGGTCGCTGGAAGTCGCAGTGTTATAAGGCGTATGTGCGCCAGTTAACGGACCGGTAGAACCGGGCCAGTTTTCTGTGTTTATCGTTGCAGGTGCCCCGAGAGAGAGAGCCAGGATCGTCATCTGTGGCCACAGTTTCATTTTCTGGGCCTCCAAGTATGCGGCTCGCTCCGGCCATGGCCGGGACCTTGGTCTTGGCCAATGGGCTGAGGTTGTGTGGAGAGGAAAACGGGGGATGCAATGGGATGGCTTTCGGGCTATTTCCTTTGGTGGTCCCTCTGACCCTCCACCGGCCGTGTTATTGGTGCACCTGGGAGGCAACGACCTGACCCGTATGACGGGCAAGGCACTCATTCTTAAGGTCATTGATGACCTAAGAGCCTTTAAAGCCAAAATATCCGGCGACCAGGATCGCCTGGTCCGCTATAGTTCCCCGGCTGTACTGGGGACCGTCGCATCATCCGAAACAGATGCACAAGGCCCGGAAAGGTGTGAACCGGGAAGTGGCCCGTGTTGTCTCGACTGAGTTAGGTTCTGTTATCAGGCATCCCGACATTACGGCCAGACGCCCCGAACTTTTTCGCCCAGATGGCGTGCACCTGTCGACTACCGACCTGGACATTTTTCTAGTTGATTTGAGAGAGGGCCTGATGGCCGAACTAGTGGGCCTGGTGGGGTAAAAGAGTAAGGCAGTGCCCCTCTTTAAGGTGGCGGGTAGCGCATGCATTAACATCAGGTTAGGTAGGTCCCTCCTCGTGTTGGCACCCGTAAGGTGCAGGGCAGCCCTAAGTAAATTAAGTAACACAGAAAGAGCAGTTAGGCTCCAATAATACAATCCCAGCCAAGATAGATAGGGCTGCCAATTCACGACATACTGGGTACAAGGATGCCCTGCATAGGGTGGGGTATCCCATCCTCGGCATCATCTGATATACCCAGTTAACTTATCCCGAGGAGGAGGGACCAGAATTTATAACACCCCTAACTATGCTTGCGCTACGGCAGGCCCTCTCTTTGGCCCAGTTAACAATAAAGTTTGATTTCTTAAGGTTTCATTTCTTGAAGTTTGAATAAATTGTGGCCCATATTTAACCCAAGAAGTAAGCTGTGTCGCCTCTTTATTCCGACGTGGGTGGGCAATGAGGGCTCCGCGCCGTGAATACGGCCGGCGGGGCCCCTTTGCCCTCCCCGTTCGGATGGGCGTGCGCAGTCTGCGCACTTTGCGTGCGGCTGCGCTGGAGGCGTGCCTATATTAGGCGCAGGCGCGCTCCTCCAGGCAGCCTTCGTTTGAACAGGGAACCCCGGCCCTCCCTCCCTAGAGCTTCGGATGGTGATGCTTGGCTGGTCGCTTCGGGGCCGGATGGGAATTTTTGACTGCCAATCTGATTGGCCGTGATTGGCAGTGTTTTTTTCGCCCATCCCACCATCCTCTAAGCCTTTAAACGTACATTATTAGGTATATCACCAATCCTTAACCGGTCACAATAGGCGGGTAGCGCCGCATGCATTAACATCAGGTTAGGTAGGTCCCTCCTCGTGTTGGCACCCGTAAGGTGCAGGGCAGCCCTAAGTAAATTAAGTAACACAGAAAGAGCAGTTAGGCTCCAATAATACAATCCCAGCCAAGATAGATAGGGCTGCCAATTCACGACATACTCGGTACAAGGATGCCCTGCATAGGGTGGGGTATCCCATCCTCGGCATCATCTGATATACCCAGTTAACTTATCCCGAGGAGGAGGGACCAGAATTTATAACACCCCTAACTATGCTTGCGCTACGGCAGGCCCTCTCTTTGGCCCAGTTAACAATAAAGTTTGATTTCTTAAGGTTTCATTTCTTGAAGTTTGAATAAATTGTGGCCCATATTTAACCCAAGAAGTAAGCTGTGTCGCCTCTTTATTCCGACGTGGGTGGGCAAAATCCTTTACAAAGCAGTGGTAAATTTCACTGCAAACTATTTGCTGCCCTTTTTCAGTGGGGTTTTAGAAATTGTGAAAGACACACTGTGGGTCTAAATGTTCCTCAGCAGACATTAAGAGATCTTTTCAGCTTTTGTTTAGAAATTATTGATTTCATATAACAAGCAGGTGAAGGATTCTCCTGGGGAAGACTGCTGTGTAATTGCTATGGTGACACAGGCAGCAAACACCAATGTGGACACAAAGTTGTTTGATTATAGTCAGCATACTGTCTTTTCTCATACTCAAACGTTCAGGATGTCAGTCCTGAGTTGATTTGTCTTCATGTGGAAAAAAGAAAACGAAAAAAAAAACGAAAAACGATAAGAAAACTTATTTTCTACTCAGAATCACCAGGCTATTCTGCTCTGGTCAGACCCCACCTGGAGCACTGTGTCCAGTTCTGTGCACCTCAATTTTAAAAGGATGTTAACAACCTCAAGCGGGTACAGAGGAGGGTGACCAGGATGGTTGAAGGTCTGGAAGAAATGTCTTATGAGGAACGGCTTAGGGAACTGGGAATGTTTACCCTTTAAAAAAGAACGCATAGGGGGAATATGATAGCTATGTTTAAATATTTGAAAGGATGTCCTATCGAAGAGGGAACAGGTTTGTTTTCCATGTCTTCAGAGACTAGGACTCGAGGCAATGGTTTCAAACTACAGGAAAAGAGATTCCATTTGAACATTAGGAAGAACTTTGTCAGTTAGAGCTGTTTGGCAGTGGAATATGCTGCCACGGAGGGTGGTGGAGTCTCTTTCTTTGGAGGTTTTTAAGCAGAGGCTGGATGACCATCTGTCGGGAGTCCTGTGATGGGGGTTCCTGCATGGCAGAGGGTTGGACTGGATGGTCCTGGAAGTCTCTTCCAACTCTATGCTTCTATGATTCTATGATTCTAATGGATTTCCAACCTCTGTCTCAGAAAATGTGTGCACTTTCATGAGGGACTCAGCATGCATAAAGAAGGCAATAGTAACACCATTGTTGAAAAAGTCCTCTTGGAATCCCGCTATACTGAACATTATTAGGCAGTCTCCAAAAGTACATTTGGGGGCAAGGTGCTGGAGTATGTGGTAGCTTCTAGACTCATTTTAGTCTGGCTTCAGGCCTGGTTATGGGACAGAGACAGCTTTGGGTACTTCGGTGCACTACCTGCTTCAGGAACTGGAGAACAGAAATGTGTCCCTGTTGGTTCTGCTGGCCCTTTCACCTTTGTCACTCCAAATATTTGGACTACAATTTGCCACTCCAGATATTTGCACCACTGTCTTTTGTAACTAGGTTCTGAGCAAAGAGTGTCTTTTATCAACCTCAGGCAATTGATCAGCTTTACCAATCCGTGAAGATTCTCACTAATCCAGGTGAGTTTATCTGGAAGTTGCATCATGGCAACTGGAGTTCTTTTCTTGAGAGATTGAAATGTTGTGCTGCTCATCCAAACAGCTTCATCAATCTGAAGAAAGCCAGTTGTGAGTCCTCCATTTTATAGTTCACTTTGACCTCTTGTCACCCTGGTCTGAAATAGGCACATAAGATAACAAAGGCCCTGAGTAAGCTCATTGGGTAGATAACAGTTTTAATAGCCTTAAGGTGAACAATGGCCTAAGGTGCTGAAACCCATCAAGTATGGGTCATTAGCTATGGCCTTGGTGGTGAAGATGGGAAGTATTTTGGAATTGTCTGGTTATTGCTGAAATCACAGCCTGATAAGTGGCAGATAGACTGTGCCTGAGCCCCCCATCTCTGTTGAGAGGGGTTTTCAATGCTCACATGGATGGCTTCCCTGACCCTCTCTGAAACCACCTATCTTCTCTGTCTAATATATGTACATCCTCATCTTTGAATGAGTGCCCTTTGTCCTTCCAGTGGAGGTGTACTGTTGATTCTGGTCTTCAGCTGTTACCCCTCCTATGTTTGGTCATCCTTCTGTTTAATGGCTGCTTAGTTTCTCCAATGTAGAGGTCTGCATACTCCTCACTGCATTGGACCACATATACTATATTGCTCCGTTTGTGTTTTGGTATGGGTCCTTTGGATGGACGAGTATCTGCCTTAGTGTGTTTGTGGGTTTGAAATAAACAGGGATGTGGCATTTGCCAAAAAGAGAAGACAACTCCCTCGCCTCCAGAAGCAGCCTCATTCAAGGACATAACATTGCAATTAGAAATGTTTTCTGCAGGGGATACACCATTTGAAGCTGAATTACTTGGCCCCCTCTACTCCAAAACTCTTCAAAATTGAAGGGCTTAAAAAGGACAGTCCTAGGAAGATTCACACCAAATATGGTGCCTCTAGAAGCCAGGGGAGTCATTTTACAGCAAAATGAATCTGTTCATTTTAAATTAAAAAACGCTGTTACTAACAAAACACTGCTCCTCCGTTTCGTTTCATTTTGTTCCGTTAGCTAATGAAATCATAAAAACAGCATTTCAATTTTCATTTCATGCCCATCCCTGGTCTAGTCACTGGTCCATATCTTATTGGTGCAATTCTGCTACAGAAAATAAAGCATAATTCTAGCCTACATTATGCATTATACATTAGTTCCCAGCTTTAGGTTCCCAGGTCTTCTTTTTTTAAAATAACATTTTATTGAATTTTCTTTGATTACAATTCCCAATACTACAATTTCTCTGTGCCCCCCCCCAGCACAGAGAGAACTCCTAGTTCCCTGAGCTCTTCGCCAGTCACAGAGTCTGGCGAAGCGTCAGGAAGAAAAACTTCCAGAATACTGCCAAACAGCTTGAAAAACTCACAACTGCTATTCTCAATTACTCTTTACCAGGACAGCTAGTGGTGAAGGCTGCTGGGAGTTTTCGCTCAAGAACACTTGAAGATCCAAGGTTGGGGAGCATTGCTGTAGAAGTACAGAAAATGCAATTGAAAGCAGATGCAAAGGGGGCAAATAATTTGCTTTTCAAGAAATAGTGATTTTCTGCTTGTTTCCTGTGACACGATAGAAACAACAAAAGAGAATTGCTCACCAAGTGTTATTTAGTCTGTCAATTCTACTGGGGATTTCTGACATAATTATATCCCAGTATGATTTCCTTAAAAAAAGAAAGAAAAGAAAACTTAGGCCAACAATACACAGCTGAGATTTAAAAAAAAAATCAAGGGATTATCTTAATTATAGAAAAGTGGTTTGCTATTAAACTAATTGAATAAAAAGTAATTGGATTATGTATGATTTTCAACAGCTCTCAGATTTTAAACTGTAATTTAATTGTCATACTTATTCAAAAAATAGAACAGCTGAAGTCACACTAGATTTAAAAAATACAAAATACCACCATTCTGTATCTATATCAAGAGATACAACATCATCGGTTGCTAGCTAGTTCTGCCTTTTAAAATGTTAAATTAATGCAACATATTAGATGTGAGATTATTCATGTAAAACCTTTTTAAATATTAGTACTTGATGAGAAATCCATGAGGATTGACTGGAAATCCATTATTCTTGAACAATTAACCTATTTACATTCATTAAACACAGCCACATTGCCTAATTGCATCTTGTTTTTCTAGTGTGTTTTTGTTAGCAAAATCTAAGGAAACTGATATATTTTTTTAACAAAATCATTTTTTTAGTTTTTAACCAGACACCAGATCCTACCCCAGAAGTCAGACTGAAACTTAATTTTGCTTTGAAAGCTCATATGTGTATGCATGCAAATGAATGCTATATATGTACAGTCTTTCATTTCTTGAACAGAATGAGTTCATGAAATGTTTTGCATACAAAAATAAATGAATTGAATAGATATTACTCGGTGCCAATTTTTCAGAAAATATCAAATTGTATCCCAAACAAATTGTTAGACTTCTGAATGATGCAAGCATATGTATATACTTTAAAAATGCTGTTCTTTCCAGAGTTTGTGAGCAGAGCAGATGCCCTACCGGCTTGTTCAAAGTTTTGTTACTTTACGAACATGCAAAAGCTCAGCTAAAATTGTCCATTATCCTAATTTATTGTTCCTTTTGTGAGAAGCAATGGGAACTGACAATATTTTTTCCATAATATATTCTGCAAAAACTTTTAGGAGATGGATGACAATGCATAATAGCAATCCTCTGACCTTCATGCTGTTACTGACCACCATTTTATTTCCCCCAAATCTTTATTAAATAATGATGCAAGCAAGGCTTTATAAAACAGACAATCTTCATTAGCTTCTAAAAACTAATAATAATAATAATAATAATAATAATAATAATAATAATAATAATAATAATAATAATAATAATAATAATAATAATAATAATAATAATAATAATAATTGTGTGTCATCCATTCCATTCTGACTTATGGCAACCTTTCTCTTCAGGCAACCTTTTCCTGAATGGTGGTCTACCTATACTGTGTGTTTTATATGAATCTACACAGACTTTATGTTTATAACCACTTATAACTTTGTGTTTACCTTGTGTGATTGCACTGACACTATGTTTTCAATGTTAGTTTCCATACCTCATAACTTCTGTACATGCTTACATGGAATTTTTACCTTTCTCTTTAACTGCTCGTGTTCTCTTGTAGCTTTAATGTTGCCTTTTACTGCAATAAGTTGCCTCTCAATTCCCTGTTCTCAAACTTAAATATGTCTTAATTGTACTGGACTGTATATTGTCCCTAATTACTATAAACCGCCTTGGGTCCTTTTCCAAGGAGAAAGGTGGGGTAAAAATTACTCCATATATAGATAGATAGATAGATAGATAGATAGATAGATAGATAGATAGATATAGATATAAACAAACACAGTAAGACACCTCATCCAAAAATCTAAGAAAAATGGTGATTTTTTTTCCCAATCCAGGAACAAAAATAGCAAAGTTTTGAGTTGTTGTTTTTTAATTAGCAGATCCCACATTAGTTTAAAATTGCATTTTCTGCTAAAACCTTTTTTTAACCAAAACCCATTTACCAAAAAAAGTACAAGAATAACAAAATCTCTTCTGGTCATTCCTAGTGGGGAGGGGAAAGGGATATGTTTGTTTGTTTGTTTGTTTTATCACCAAATATAAATATAAAATAAGGAAGCAACTACATTCCTAGACAGCTTTTGTATTATACTTACAAATCCTTCCCTGCCACTCTTCTGTGACATCATAAGGACTGTGTGTTCTGATTCCAGTCAGAGGATTCTTGTAGAGTGGTCTGAAAAGCAGCTTACACTGTGCAAAGGACAGATTTATTTTATTAGAGAATGTTAAACATACAACGAGGTAGTGAACAGTAGTGCATAAACAGGTCCCGCAGTTACGGCTGCATACAAAAACACAGAAAATAAAAGCTACAGTTGGCAACTGGTAGTCAAGTACATATTTGGTATGCAGACACGTTACAGGCAGTAATAAAGTCCCTTTTATATTTTCACAGAGAATGTCCAAAAGTCCAAGAGACGGGACAAGGCCCGGTCTCCTCCTTGCACGTGGCCAGCTGTGCCGGGCCAGTCTTCTTCCGCCGATGACATCCTCCAGACGTGGAGTCTCGACCTCAGGGGGGGGGTTCCTCCGGGTCCAGGGGTCCTCCGTGGATGGTCTCCACAGCAGACACTGGCTTCACTGGCGTGGAAGACGGGGGAGTCATTTTAAAGCATGCAATTCAAGGCAAAACAGTACAGAGCATAAGATTGCATACATACAAAATAAAGGCACTTATTCATTAATAAATAAACGAGGTAGTACAACATAGTATGCAGAGTCCTTCTCTGGTTTGCATGAAACAGTACAACAAAGTTTTGTGGCACATAGTCCAAGGCTGTGGGAGCGGAGAGTCCTCCGGTCACATCCTGGGTGGGGGGGGCAGGCCCCCCTAGGTGCCCCAGAGCCTTACAGTTCCATCAGGCTCCAGGGCTTCAGTCCGTGGTTTGCCCCTAGTGCAATGGGTGGGGCAAACCTGGGTGCCCCCCCTCACTGGTCGGGGGGGCACCTTGGGGGTTTACGCTCTCGGCCGCCCTTCCCCTCCTGAGCTAGGGGAGTGGGCTGGCTGGGGGTTCTCCTCTCTCGGGTGGTGGAGGCGCGGTGGGTCCTGGTACTGGCGGTGTCTGGTGATGTGCTCCACGTAGATGTCCCTGGACCACCGGATGGTGTCGGATACCATCAGCTTCCGCATCAGCTTTGCATAGTTCCTCCCCACTCCACAGGATTTCAGCACGTGTTCGTTCTGTGGGTCCCAAGCCCCCAGGGCACCCACCAGGAGCGCGTGGACAGACACTTCGTAGCCCTGGGCCCTGAGAGAGTCAGCCAGGGGAGCGTACTTCTGGTGCTTCCTGTCCCTGGCCGCTGTCATGGCTTCCTTCTGGTTCTCGAAGGGAATGGTGATGTCAACCATGATGATCTTTTTCCTGGCCTCGTCTCAGATCACGATGTCAGGCCTCAAGGTGCTTCCAGTGCCAGCCACTGACCTGTTCAGGCAGATGGTTCCCTTGGCTGGTGGAATGGCGTTGGCCAGGCATTGGACCACTGCATCGTGACGGTGTTTCCAGGCCGTGGAGTGGGGTTGGCAGCCGCAAAGGACATGGGGCAGGGTTTCGTTGGGGTGGCCGCAGCGGCGACATCGCTTGTCCCTGGCGCCGTGCTTGACTGCTCCGTTGAGGGGGAGCACGTTGAGGCGGGCTCGGTGTATGAACCGCCAGTCAGCAAAGCGGGTGTAGTCCCCTTGGGACATGAAGTGGTTGCTGCTGTCCCATTGGGAGGTGACCTCGAAGACCTTGCCCTGGTCTGGCTTCCTCCTCAGGTCATTGCCGTATTTCTCCCGGAGCATGATCTTCAGGGTGCGCTCCAGGGACCTCCTGCCTCCAGCTGTTACCATGTTTAGCACCGGGGGTTCTCCTTGGACCAGGGCGATGTTTGTTCTTTTGTGATCTGCTGTGTGGCTGAGGCGATCGTTAAGGGCTTAACTGCTGGTGGGTTAGATGGCTGTTTAGAGACATCATGTGTGGGTGAGGTGCTGGATGTGTGTCTATTAGCCTTTTGTTTCTTAACGACCTTGGTGATGGGTGTTCTGGCAGCATCCTGGGCTTTGGTGGAGTGGGGTCCTGTGTCTTGTGAATTCATTTTGGTCTGGCTGCGTGTCTGTGGTCTCCCAATGTTTTTTTGGCGTGTGTAAGTGTGCTCCATGTGGTGGCTGGAGTGGGGAGTAGCGGTAGATGGTGCAGTCGTGGTTTTGTTATTGGATGGTGGTTTCGTTTCATCTGTGGGAAGGGTGTGGGTTTGTGTTTGGTGTGGATGGAAGGTGGTGGCATCTTGTGTCCTTTTGGACCTGGTGTCAGTCTTTGTGACAGAGGCTCGTCTGTTGACCAGGGCTAGTTTCCAGATGTCAGGCAAGCGGGAGGTGTCATCACGTTTATTCATGTTGTTTGGGTGTTTCTCTATTTCAATGGCTTCCATGATTATTCGACTGTTGAAGTGTTCAGTTTTGGAGATGAGTTTGGTTCTTTTAAAATCAATTTCATGACCTGTTGTTTTTATGTGCTGGAAGAGAGAGGAAGATTTTTCTTCTTTTTTGACTGCGTTCTTGTGTTCTGCGATGCGTGCGCTTATTCTCCTGTTTGTCTGTCCGATGTATGTGGCTGGGCAGACTTTGCATGGTATTTCGTAGACTCCTTGGTTTTCTAGCTCAATCTTGTCTTTGGGGTTTCTTAAAATGTTGGCTATTTTTTGTTCGGTGCAAAAGGCTGTCTTGATATTGTGTTTGTGGAGAATTTTGCTGATTTTGTCTGTGGTGCCTTTGATGTAAGGGAGGAGGGCAGTGCCGTTGTTCTCTTCTGTTTCTTGGTTCTTGGGGGGTGTTTCTTTTTGGATTAGTTTGGTGATGGTGTTTTTTTGGAATCCGTTCGCAATTAAAGCATTCGAGAGAGTGTGTAATTCAGTTTTTAGGTGGTCTTTGTCAGCGAGGCGTTTGGTTCTGGAGATGAGGGTTTTTGCTACGGAGTTGATCTGTGCAGGGTGGTGGTGTGATTGTGCATTTAAGTAGCGGTTTGTATGTGTTTTTTTCCGGTAGATGGTATGTCCTAAGGAGCCGTCGGGTTTTTCATCTCCAAAACTGAACACTTCAACAGTCGAATAATCATGGAAGCCATTGAAATAGAGAAACACCCAAACAACATGAATAAACGTGATGACACCTCCCGCTTGCCTGACATCTGGAAACTAGCCCTGGTCAACAGACGAGCCTCTGTCACAAAGACTGACACCAGGTCCAAAAGGACACAAGATGCCACCACCTTCCATCCACACCAAACACAAACCCACACCCTTCCCACAGATGAAACGAAACCACCATCCAATAACAAAACCACGACTGCACCATCTACCGCTACTCCCCACTCCAGCCACCACATGGAGCACACTTACACACGCCAAAAAAACATTGGGAGACCACAGACACGCAGCCAGACCAAAATGAATTCACAAGACACAGGACCCCACTCCACCAAAGCCCAGGATGCTGCCAGAACACCCATCACCAAGGTCGTTAAGAAACAAAAGGCTAATAGACACACATCCAGCACCTCACCCACACATGATGTCTCTAAACAGCCATCTAACCCACCAGCAGTTAAGCCCTTAACGATCGCCTCAGCCACACAGCAGATCACAAAAGAACAAACGAACCTACAATCAGCAACAGAGCAAGCAAACCACACACCCCCAGCAGTATTTATAGAAGGACTTCAACTGAGATCACGCTTTGCTTCAAGAAGAAAGAAGCCAGAACACCAGCCTGAAGATGACGAGTGAGACCTCGTCGAAACGTCGCCAAAACAACCAGATTTCTACACGGGAAGAAACCCGAATCCACCCTAACATGCATATATATATATATATATATATATATATATATATATATATATATATATATATATATATATATATATATATATATATATATATATATATATATATATAAAACAGACAATCTTCATTAGCTTCTAAAAACTAATGATAATAATAATAATAATAATAATTGTGTGTCATCCATTCCGTTCTGACTTATGGCAACCTTTCTCTTCAGGCAAGCTTTTCCTGAATGGTGGTCTACCTATACTGTGTGTTTTATATGAATTTACACAGACTTTGTGTTTATAACCACTTATAACTTTGTGTTTACCTTGTGTGATTGCACTGACACTATGTTTTCAATGTTAGTTTCCATACCTCATAACTTCTGTACATGCTTACATGGAATTTTTACATTTCTCTTTAACTGCTCGTGTTCTCTTGTAGCTTTAATGTTGCCTTTTACTGCAATAAGTTGCCTCTCAATTCCCTGTTCTCAAACTTAAATATGTCTTAATTGTACTGGACTGTATATTGTCCCTAATTACTATAAACCACCTTGGGTCCTTTTCCAAGGAGAAAGGTGGGGTAAAAATTACTCCATATATATACAGAGAGAGAGAGAGAGAGAGAGAGAGAGAGAGAGAGAGAGAGAGAGAGAGAGAATGAGAAGCCATAAATAAGCATCAGATTAAAAATATAATGTGTAGAACTTTTTTTAAACTGGACAAGATAACATTAGAAGTTATTCCAAGGAGGTTACTACCATGAGATTGAGTCACAGGCCAGATAACCAAACTATATTTAGATCATGATCTTCTACTTGTTATGTTGAGTTTCTTCTGATTAAATAAATATGATCTGCTTCTAATTATTGCACTTAGGAGTGGACACATTAACAAGGGAAATATAAATGTTGCTTACATGGGAATGTTCACAGTTGTGTTTCACGGCCAATCCAAAGCAATACCTTTTATTGGTTTAAATTCAATTATTAGGAGATAAGGCACAAATTATTCTCGTGTGGTTGCATATAACTGGACTTATGTCACTGTGCTATATTTAATACACATGTAAAGTATTATAGTTTCATCCTTGAAAAAACATGTTATCTTCATTTGGCTACTAAGTGTGTCCCAATTAAGCTGAGTGAATGGCAGTAATAGATGGAATATGTACTGTGAGTTTATCAGCTATAATATGATTTCCTAATAGGATTAAATTACTTAATCCTTCATCCTCTTGCTTTATCAGTCCATTCCAGACTATATTATTGCCTTATGAAACTGGACAGTGCTGTAATTTATTAATACCCTACAGCAATAGTTTTGAAGTCATTTATGAGAGAGCAGCCTCTTTCCAGTCAATGGGCCTACTCTAAAGATGCCCAAATAATGTAGTCATATCATAACATCTAAACATACAGACTGCTAGAGATGTGTCATTCAAAGTCTTGATTTTGGTTCATGTTCTTTGGACTCCAACTTCTGCATTTGGAATTCTTAGAGAATTCTAGGAGTTGGAATAAAAAAAACCCAAAATGAAACATGTTTACAGCCACATAGGTAGCAGGTTCTGTGATCCTAACATATGGCTGATCAAAAGCTAGTGATCAATATTAGAGATGGGCACGAATTTTAAAAATGGTGTTTCGTTTGTCGTTTGTCGTTGAGAGGTCCGTTTCGTTTCCGTTTTTTTGTGAAATTTTTGGAAAAAAAATTGTTTTCATTTTTTGTTTTTTTGTTTTTCATTTCTACCTGCTTTTTGCGTGATTTTTAAAGCATTTCCGTGTGCGTGGGCATCCCCCAACACCCCAGACCAGAGGGAAAACACTAAAAAATGATGCTGGCAGAGACACAGTATAGACTAGGTTCGCAGGGAGGCTGCAAAGGCAGCGGCGGGTGTTGCCCAGGGTGCAAGGCAGCCGCAGAGTGACTGCACTGCAGGGCAAGGGAGGGTACTCACAGAGAGGTACGCACACATGCACACAGGGAGGCTGCAGGACTGAAGCTAGAGTTGCAGAGATAGCAATCCCACCTTAACTCCCACCGGAGACTGCAAGGAGGACGGGGGCTGCCAGAACTTTTTATGCCCTCTGTGACTGCCAGGCCTGCCCAGTCTGCAACATGGGCATGCTATTGGTTGAAGTTGTCCAAGAATTTACACGATCCCATCACATGGCTTGCCTCCATGTTGTGGCTGGAGTAGCGACATCCATTTTGTCATCCTTAAAGGGAAAAGAAAAATACATCGCGATGGGAGAAGACAAAAACAAACGTTTCAAAGAGGCCAACCCCCTGGTAGGTAATAATTTCAAATAATTATCGCATTATCGCTGCATTTTTATGGATGTCCAGGGTGTTTTAATACCCAAGAAATCAATATTAGGCAACTGGGAGCCATTTTGGGTCGATGTCCCCTAACTCCCCTTAATGGACAAAAATACAGCGATCTGAGAAAAGACATAAATGCAAGTTTTAAGGACCCCAACCCCCCCCCCCGGTAGGTATTATCAGACAGTACAAATAATTATCGCTGTGTTTTTATGGATGTCCAGGGCGTTTTTTAACATTTAAAACAGCTCATTTCATTGCATGTCACCAGTAACGAAAATGAAATATAACGACTACAATTTTCATGGTTCTGTTCATTTCGTTCCATTTTCATCACAATTTTCATTAGTCGTTTCGTTACGTAACGGAACGAATAATGAATAACGGAAACAAAAAATGTTCATTTCGTGCCCATCTCTAATCAATATCCATGCTACTTCTGTGCTAGAAATCTTTTTAACAAAAGCTCTAAGGTGCCAAGGGACATTTTAAGAATAAATATAGACTGGAAATCAGGATGAATCAGGAAAAAAAGTGATTTGTATTGATTCGTGATTCATCAAGGCCAATGAATCACAGAAAATTTATGATTTTTTTAAGTCAATCAGTGAATGGATACATTTTTGAATTTAAAACTTTATATAATGACCTAGACTCATTGCACGGAAGCTTCCCATGATCCACCACTACAAAAACTGGTGAGTTTAGAGTTCCAAAATTGGAGGAATTGTAGACAAGAGTCAGAATCACCCCTCCCCATTTCTTTCAGTAATTTTCACTGCTGCCTGGAGGAAGAAAGAGAAGAGGCATCAAGTGGTGATGGCAAAAAGAAATCAATCTCCCCATATTCTAGTACTTTGGGCTCAGAAGAGCTTTACTTGTATTTTTTGCCTTTACTTGCTTACTTATCTTGCTTTTTGGATGAGAGAACTGTGGGAGAGGGGGGAAGTTTGCTGTTTTTTCCTCTGTGACAGAGTAGTTAAATTGCTATGCTGCAGCCAAAATTCTGGGCATTAGTTGGGCTCAGTCACAGGTACCCAGCTTGATGTTCACTCATCCATCCATCCTTCTGTGGTTTATAAATTAAGTATCCAGCTCATGGGTGGTGGGGTGCACAATGTTTAGCCTACATAATAAAAGTGCAAACTACCCAAAGAGTGTTTTAAGATTATGGGTGGCATATAATCAGCACACTTTTCTTGCTTTGATCTCTCAATTTGATTTATTATTTTAAAATGTTGTTAATTAATTCACTGTATACTAATTCTGTCAAAGGGGTATATTTTGTTGGGGTTTGGAGATTGTTCTGATTGCTTCTGTGGGCAGATATGGGGCAGAGTGAATAGACTATGTGACTGCCAGTATAGCAATAGACTATGTGAATGTGATAATACAAACTAGTGCTTATATAGGTCTCAGGATGTTTTTTGTTTGTTTGTTTCAGAAGTACTGTAGCCTGCTTTTTGAATAGATTGCTTCTCTGTTGCTTTCTGCTTTTTTTGGAGTAGTTTTAAGGGCTCCAAGGCTTAATTTGGATTGCCAGAAAAACACAAATGGGAAAACCCAAGATCCAGTAACTAGAAGGGGCTTTCCATTTGGTGTTAAACAAAAGGACCAACATGTGAAAACATGGAAATGAAATTAGAACAGAAGAGTCCCTTGAAAGAGAAACAGAAACAAAGAGCCCTTTTACACGACCCCTAAAATCCGCTGCAAAACACTTGCAGATCCAGAGCATAAAATTGTTTTCCCACCAGCAGCGGACTTTAAAAAAATAAAGTATGCCCACACCCACTTAAGCGTGCCCCAGCACACTTTACAAGTACCTGGTCTCCGGAGATAAAAAAAATTTCAGATGCGGATTGTAAAGCTGTGGATGCCAGGCTCTCCTTGCCTTCTGTTTGTTTTTGTTGTCCCTGCCACCCCTTTAGCAGTCAGGAATCCCTACCGAGCTGCTCCAACAGCAGACGGAGGGTGAGCCTGCATTTTTTTCCTCCCTTTTTTTCTCCCTCCCCTCACCGCAGACTGAAGCAACAGAGTGTGGAAGGGTGGGAACACAGGAAAAGGAACAAAACCCATGTGATATCTGGCTGGGGGGATCCGAATTTAAGCTACCAGTGGATCTTAGGGGTCGTGTAAAAGGGCTGAAAATGAAGGAAAGGAAATTATAATTTTTCCAATGCACATCCCCAGCCTCTCCTTTCAAGAAAATATGCTCAGGAGCACTTTTCAAATTTTATGTTTGGAAAACATCAAATTCCAAGATACATTGCACATTCATCTAATTGCCCATCCCAGCTACAGCAGATTTACTGTCATATCAATTCCCAAGAAATTCAGCAGATTAGGCATGTTTTGCAACAGAAAATTGTGTTGCTGGACCAGTTGCTTTATTTTTTTTAAAAAAAAAATCCAAGCTAGGCATAGTCTCAAGCCCATCAGACACGGAAAGATTTTTATTGTAAATAAATTACTCCAGTTACCTTGCACATCTTCATTTTCCCTTCCAGTTGAGTGATTTATTTCTTATTAAAAAGCAGAATTAAGACAAAAAACACAGCTTCAAAAGTAATTAAAATGCATCAATAAACAGAGAATGATGAGACTTAACAAGTTATAAATGTCTTCATGTGCGACCCAGTTTAAGAGCCAAAGGCCTACCTAAATTTTAAAAAAATGGCCTATGACAGGGTTGGCCTAAAGACATGTTCTTGATTGCTTAAGTATGGTTGTGAACAATCAGCAGCATCACACATTTAAATTCTCTCAGGCTCAAAAATGAAGAACAGGGGGCTGTTTCCTCTGATGCCACAGAAATGGCTCCTTGTTGTGGGTTATGTTCTCACTTCTAAAAGTGATCTTAATTTTAATCAGATAAAATGTTGTGATCCACCCCCTTTAGCCTTTTCATTATTTAATTATTTTATTTATTTATTTTATTTTAGAATATTTTTACCCCACCTTTCTCCTTTGAAAAGGACCCAAGGCAGCTTACAGTAATGAGGGATCATATACAGTCCAGTACAATTAAGACATGTTCAAGTATTGAGAACAAGGAATTGAGGGACATCTTACAGCATTAATAGACAACATTACATTAAAGCTACAAGGTTATAAGTAGTTATAAACACAAAAAGTGTTCTGCTTATATACCACCCCATACCACTTCAAGTAGTCTCTGGGCAGGTTACAGTGTTAAATTACAGTATACAGGCTACACATTGCCCCCCACCCCCAGCAAGCTGGGTACTCATTTTACCAACCTCAGAAGGATGGAAGGCTGAGTCAACCATGAGCCTGCTACGTGGGATGAAATCCCAGGTCCTGAGCACAGTTTTAGCTGCAGTACAGGCATTTAACCACTGTGACAAAGTCTATGTGAACCTATGGATTCATATAAAAGACACATAATGGTAGTCCATCATTCAGGAAAAGCTTGCCTGAAGAGAAAGATCTTTGCCTGTTTCCAGAAAGACAACAAAGATGAGGCAGTCCTGGCCTCTAGAGGGAGGGAGTTTCAGAGTCTGGGTGCAGCAGTCGAGAAGGCCCTTTCATGGGTTCCCACAATTGGCAGTAGACACCTGTTCTGAGCTTCGGAATGGCACAACTTATTTCATTGTGAATGAAGGCCATGATGTCTTTGTTATATCTCAAACTATTAGTTTATTGCCACATCTTAGATGATCAAATCTGGGGAAGGAAACAGAATTTCAATTTCCTGTGCTTCTGTTTAATTTACAAATACTTCCAAATATTGCTTTGAGGTTGGTTTGGGTTTTCTTTTTATCTTTAAATGGTACCAGGAGAAGTGACCGTGTGTTCTACCAAAACTGAATTCCTGGCCAATATTTACAACTGAGTTATCACCCCTTCAAAATTGGTATTATAATAAAAGTGCTGGGAGCAACTTTACTACAGCAGGGCTTCTGCAATAAAATTTACAAGGAGCAATCAAGTCTCTGAGATGTCGAAACTGGTGTCATCTCCTGATGTATTTCTTGGGAGCATAATGGATCAAGATACTGACAACTGTGATGATTGCTTTATTGAAATGGTTATCAAACCAATGCTGGCAGGAACAAGGAAATCATTTTATTTCCAGCCTCCTTTGTTGCCCTTATTGTGGGGGGGGAGGCGCAACAGATTTTGTGGGGAGAGGAAAAATGTAATTGAAAAATTTCTGTGTAAAGAATGATCTTTGTAAACTTGCAGTGCCCATAATTGCAAAGCTACAGTCAAATGAGATAATATTACAAGAAAATCAATTTTAATTGGCTTTTACAATGACAGTCACAGAACTCAATGAGATAGATTGGCTTTAACAAAATATTTGTGAGAATTACACAGGAATAACAGTCATTTTGACATGTAATAAGAATGTTATATACATATTACACAGAAAACTAAACAGCAAAGAATATTAAATGCTGGCCAATATTCTGTCCATTCTATCATCACATAAAATTACAGTGGCATAAATGAGCCAGGCATTATGTCCAGCAACAGAGACTTGTGCTATGGAACTGTTCAATTAGTCCTGCTTCTGGAATAGTGCAACTTCCAGAAGTGCAACTACTCTGTGTGCAACCTCAGGTTACATGTGCATAGTGTGAAGATGAGATTTTGGCCACTGTTTTATGCTTGAGTGACTAATTGACTTCATTTTCATGATGCCTTTCTCCCAAGACTGAGTCCCAAGGGGGCTTGATTGTGTCTCCTAAACTATATTAGGGAGGGAGAAGGAATGCAAAGTGTGGTATGAAGAGCACTGCCATTTGTAAATTATATTTAGCAAATCTCAGACTCTTACTTTTGAGAATAAGCACACCAGAAGCATAACAGGCTGAAGGTTAGCTAATTATTTTATGTAACAGAAAACAAAAGAAAAAGCCCAAAACCAAAGTATGAAGCTCCAGTTATGCACCAAATAACAGTCATTAAATCATAGCCTAGGTGGTTTCGAATGAACCTCAACATTTAAATAGGGAGCATTTCTGTTTCTGTTAATGGTTCAGATTAAAATACTAAATATAAACCCAAAACTGTCTCGACAAAAATGAATAATCAAATTTCTTATGAAGCAACAAAATGGCCTGAAATGAGACCAGGATGCAGTTCTAATGCATAAAGCAATAGCGGACAGCCACAGGTCCAAGCCTATATTTCAAGACATTCAGCCTAGTGGAACCATTCTATTTTCAGCAGAATTAACAGCAGACATTACAGTCGCAGGAGAGTGAGATGGTTGTTCTTCCATAAGGCCTCTTCCAGCTCAGCAGTTCAAAGGTGATGGTGGTTACTGCTGTTGCTGCTGCTGTTAGAGATGGGGACAAAACAAAATTACAGTGTTTTGTTACATTTTATTTTGTTTCTTTAGTAGTTTCATTTCATTACTAAAGAATTTTTAAAGTAATTTTGTAAAGGAAGAAAATGAAATGATTTGTTAATGGCTCCCCTGTGTCCCAGAGGCACCAAAATGGCAGGGAAACTTCTTTGGATTCTTCCCTGTAAGCCCCCCAAATTTGGAGTGGGTTGGGTTTTGGGGGACTGAGTTATTAAACTCCAAAGGGAGTCCCCCTAGGAGAAAATACTTTCTAAATGAATCAGAAGCCACTAATAGCCTCCCCCACATATGCACTGAGATAAGGCTTTTCTACTGAAGCGAAACTGGCTTTAATATTGGCATTTACTTTTGGCCTAGAGAAAGGCTTCCCTACTTCTAAACTCCATTACAGCTCTCCTTCTCTTTAGGATGTTTTTAAAATGGAAACATACAAGCTTGTCACATGAAACTTGGGCTGTGTGTTCATAAAGTCTACTCTGGCACTGGATTTCAAATTAACTTGTGACAGACTGCCAGAGATACAGTATTGTGCAGCAAACCAGCCCATTTTGCTCAGGCATATCATGCATTTCTATCTAACATTGGTTAAAAACTACCAGTAGGCTTTATTCAGACTTGTCAAAGAAGAAAATTCTTCATTGGTTTGCTGAAATTACTAGCTGTATTTACAAACATGACAAAGGCTGATATACCTCATTAAAGCTTATCACAGCAAATAGTAGCAGTAATCCTATCTTTTGGGATGGAACTTTCATCTTAATAAAAGTTATAAAACACAAAATAATTTCCCTTTTATGTAATTTGTGTTATTTCAACTGCCTGTAAACACAAATGTTTCTTATTTATGAAAGAGAAATACCAAAAAGTTTTATGCTTCTTTCATGTTTCCTCTTCCATGTATGCTTTATTTTACCCTTTATCTATCAAAATGCCTATAAATGTTTTTGTACAATAAGTATCAGGAGAGCTATTAGCAACTAATTGAGAGCAGGAAGTTTGAATTTGTACAGGTAAAAGGTCTGGTTACCAGTCCACTGAGAACTGCTCTTTGCTTCATTTGTTCATTTTACATGGAATTACTGTGTGCTGAGTTCCAGGTGCTTGCATCTTGGATTGCTGCCTTTCTGCATTTTGGATTATTCCCTATTTTGTCTTTCCCCCCCTTGACTTTGGGAGGGGAGATTCCTTCCCTTTTATTGTGTCAGTATCTCTCTCTGAAATTGTTATTTTTATTTCTCTTCCCTGCTTCTTGAAGATTTCTCCCCCATCCCTTTAATCATTTCCTATCTTGGGTTACTTTTTGCTGCTGCCTGATGGACTCAAACAACAGAAAAATGGTATGAAGAATCGTGGATGGGTGAGAAATTTCTCCTTATTCTAATAGTTTTGCTAGGGGGCTTTTATTAAATTCTTTATTTGCTTTTATTGATGTTTGTGAGAACTACCTGCGATTTTTAAAATGTTGCTATGAATCCCCCTGTGTGTGTGTGTGTGTGTGTGTGTGTGTGTGTGTGTGTGTGTGTGTGTGTGTGTGTGTGTGTGTGTAAGTAGGTTTTTCCTTTTTTACTGATTTTTAAAATTTTTATTTGTACTTCAAATTATTCAGTTAAAATGTATATCCTGGTGGGATTTTTAAAGTGGGTGATGGTTTTGTTTGGTTCTATGATGTGCACCAGTAGATGGACTTTGTGACTATGCCACAAAGTGCATCATAAATGTCTAGGATAGGCCTGTGTGGGCATTTCTTGTTGACCTTGGTCCTGTGTTGTTGGTTGATTTGATGAGTGGGTGTCTCTGTGTGCCCATCAGCCATGCCTTTTTTCTTTTGTGCTGCCCAAACTCAGAACATCTTTTTTGTGCATTATAACTTCAAAAGAAGATAGATAAGGAAAGAACTGCCAGCAAATACCTTCACACTGCCTGCTGCAGGGAAAGTGGGGATGGGTGAAGTCCAACCCATGGGTCCATTCATCCCACAATACTGTTTTTATAGCACATAGGATCTCTCTCAGACCTTATTATGTCCCCTACTAAAAAGTTTTTTCACCAAGATAAAGTTTACCCAAAATAGTTTCGTAGTACCTGTTATTCCCATCATTGCTCATGGTGGCTAGATAGAATGGATGTCGCTATCCCACAACTATTTTGGACCTGGCCTTAAGGGCCAGAATCCTGTTCCTCCCTGGACTGGGACTGGTGACAATGATTTTTGGACACTGAAGGCCTCCATCCATCCCAAGAACTTCCAAACCTTCTTCAGGTCAAAAGAAATCCCTAGAGAGCATCAAAAATGAGGGGTGGGGGCAGGATAAAAATGACAAGGCCCCTTCTAACTCAATCTTTCTATGATTCATTCTAACTCAGTCTTTCTATGATTCAACCTTATGCATGTGGAGTAGTTCCAGCAGGACTTGAGCCAATGTGTTTTGGGGAGCTGGCGGAACTCTATAGTGGTGGTGGTCCGCGAGGAAAATGGGAACCTCTCCACCATAGGTTAATCTCACTGATGGTATTCATGTCTAACCTCTTATTAAAGGTACAACAAGTTCAAGGCCCAGCTTCTGACAGAGTTTAGCAATTTGATCTGCCCATGGAAGCTACAACTCAGGACAACAAAATCCACATCAAACAGACAGTTTCTTAAAATCAAATATATTACATATGTACAAACATAACAGAGTTTCAACACTATTTC
>CM074740.1:49095823-49150823 GCA_037367245.1 Phrynocephalus guinanensis
TCTTCTGCTTTCTCCTGTTGGTTATTGCTCTTTTCATTATACAACCAAGAATTACGGTATATTATTTTGTAGGCCCACACTAGGTGTGATAGTATTTATTGTGCTGATTTTCTTCTGCATTTGAAAACTCTTACTGTGCACTGAATACTGTTGGGAGAGGCTGAAGTTGAAGGAGACTATGGGGAGACCCATGATGTGTGCATGATGAATGCACGGTCCCTGTACTCCAACCACTATTTTTGGCAAGAACTAAATTATAATACTGAAGTTAAGGTTTTTGTTGTTGTTGTTGTTTGTTGTGCATATAACAATTTGTATATTTCACTTTCCATTAATTTCATCTGTGATCAGCTACCTTTCATTTTAATTAGCATAATCTCATCAAGTGTTGAATTCAACCATAATGACCTTGAAAATCAAGAGGAAACATGCACATCCTGACCAGCCTTAGCAGGTTTGGAAGAAGCATAGACTTAATTAATTTCTCCCATTGCTGGAACAGCCATAAGGACAGGGAGGCAAAACATATTTTGATTAAATGGGCCACAGATTTATGACAAGGCTGGCAATGGGCGAAACTGACAGGTTAAAAAAAAATCAAATACTTAATGAATACCTGTCTTGTCCTGTATGGCATTATGCAAAGTCTTCTAGCTGAAATGGCAGATTTTAAAAAGGCGGTCCTAGAATTCCTGATCTGTTTCTATCAGGAATATATATACTCGGGAAGTAGGAGAGGTATATAAGTGTGATAAATAAATAAATAAATAAATATAAATATATAAATATATAATATTTATGTTTTTGGCACAGAGCAGTGCAGCAGTAGCGTGCAGATAAAATGTCAGTATTGATATAAAGTATTGCAGAGTTAGGTTAACGGAAGACAATGACCATGGGTAGAGTAAAAACTCATATATTCATATATACATCAAAATTATATACACAGCATAACATCCAAGCAATATATACAAACAACAGAGTGTGGGGTTCTGTCTCTCACCATAGACAGACCCACCTAACATATGGCAAGCTAATGCTTTTATACAGTTCAGCACCCATCATGTATGAGTCATCACTAATTACAATCTGATGCAATCTGATGTAACCATTATGTTATAAATTCTTCCACCTGTGCTTCATCACGTAACATGCCTGTGATTACTTATCTCTTACACTTGTGGATTAACATCATGAAACTGCAGAATCTAACTGCCTCCATTTTACAACTCTCTTTCCACTATCTGTTAAATATACATAACATATATTTTATCAACTTTTACATATCATGACAGTTTCACCAGTAATAGTGAATATAAACTGGAACAAATGTGAGCTTAGCAAAGGGTTGTAGAGAACAAGGAGATGCTTCTCTCAACTTCCTGCAAGCTATTAACTTACAGTAAGTGATCATTCCTCTCTATATTGCCATGCATGTTTGCACTGACTGATTCCATAAGAACACCAACCAGAATGTCGCGGGCGCACTCACTTCGGGTGGCCACGCCCAGGGAGGCTTGGAAAACGGTTACCCATAACCGAGCCTTCTCTGTGGCTGGTCCTGTGTTATGGAACCATCTCCTGAGTGAGTTGTGTCTTGCACAGCCCCTGCCAGCCTTCAAAAAGGCCTTAAAGACCTGGCTTTTTTGTGAGGTGTTTGGTGACTGTTAATTTTTTTCTCTGTCCCGCCATCTCGCCATTGTTTTATTATGATGTCTTATTTAATTTGTCTTTTGTCATGTTCTTGCTTGTTGTAAACCACCCGGAGTTCCTCTGCAAGACGGGCGTTATATAAGCATTAAAATAAATAAATAAATAAATAAATAAATAAATAAATAAATAAATAAACACCAGTGTCTTCCTGTCACTAGTCTCCAACTCTCCATCCCTCATAATGGATTTTTTTCTTTTTTGCAAGCTCTTTGTATTTTAATGTTACCTTTTAGTGTTCTAAGGTGGCTCTTCTAATTCCCTCTTTGTAGCTTACATTATGTCTTAAATGTTCTGGGCTGTATATTGTCCCTATTTATTGTAAGCCACCTTGAATCCTTTTCCAAGGAGAAAGGTGGGATAAAAATATTCTAAATAAATAAATAAATAAATAAATAAATAAATAAATAAATAAACCTCTTTATGCCTTAATGTGGTTTCAGTATATTCCTCACCATCTAGATATGACATGGTTTAAACTAGTTCCAGCAGCAACAAAGAATTTAAAAAAGTGGGGATTTCAAAACACCTCACGTATGTATTTTTGTTTGTATTTGGGCAGAGTCCAAGCTCCAAAAACATTCCAGGTTGGAATGCAACAAACAAATACAATTCAACCAAGATAATGTCTAAAATACTTCCTTAAGATTTGTTTAAATAAAGCAGTGTTTAAAGACAGCAGATTTCCAAAATGGAATCTCCACTATCAAGAGCTCCCATTGGAAGTTTTCAGTTTTGTATTAATCTATAAAACCCATGGCAACAACCACCATGATATAGGAGATACGATCTTTACCAAAGTATTTCTTTGAGATTTTTGAAGTATTTTAGAATTATTTCTTGGAGGTCTGATTTCCAGAACTGAAATTTTGAATATATACAGTATGTGGACAGAAACTCTAAGATGATCTACACCAGTGGTTCTCAACCTGTGGGTCTCCAGATGTTCCTGGACTGCAACTCCCAGAAGCCTCCACCACTGACTGTGCTGGAAAGGGTTTCTGGGAGTTGCAGTCCAGGAACATCTGGGGACTCACAGGTTGAGAACCACTGATCTACACTCACCAGGCACTAAGTGGCTCCACAAATACAAATGTGCACCAAAAATGCAAGTTAGGCCTCTTTATCTTGTATGAATGTGACAGACCTTTATCTTGTATGAATGTGACAGATCATGAATGCCATGAGACTCCTCATATCTTTTATATGAGTTGTGTTATAATGATTATAACACATTGATGTCAATATCCCTACTGCATTTCTACTGTGAAAAACCCAACCAATGTAGTCATGTTGGGTTGTCCTCTGCTTGCACAATCATAGCCATGCTGCAGGCAATCATTGTTTCTGCTTCAGCATTGTAGGTGCAAGTGGCACAAACTTGTGTTACTATTTTGGCAGGATATTCATTTGGGGAAGCTCAGGGGAGCTCTAGTTTAAATATTGAGAAGTGGTCAATCTGAGGTTGCTAAAGTTTAGCAATTTGTTGCTTTAGATTGCTACTCTGGATCAGGGTTGAACATAAGCCTTGGTTACGTTATGCACTCCTAATGGAACCTGGTTCAGCTATGGCGATGTGAATCTTAATGGTTTTCCTCTAAAGAACAGTGCTGAAGTGCCAAAAGCTTTAGCAAGCTGTATCTGTTACTTGAATAGATGTGAAGAGGCAGTTGCAGTGCAGAGTCACACATATTGATCTCTCTCTCCAGAGAGAGGAGAAGCTGTGTATGATTTCCCATGAGATAACAAGAAGTTTAGGAGTGAAGAGGGCAGAACTGTGAAAGAGTCTCGTCTTCCACGCAGCCACATGCCGTGTCTCCATATTGTGCTGGGTATGAATAGCCTGTTGATGCCAACAGATGATTCGGAAAAGAATGTCTGGAGCAGAAAGCTGCCTCAAATGCAGTATGACAGGAGAGTCAGTCTGCGACTACTATCTGTCTGTATTAATGGCACTTTGCAAATCGGGTGTTTTAGATGCTCCATGGTGCAGGGTCACCATCCATTTCTGTCTCCATTTGATAATGGCATACTCTCTGTTTTTCTCTTCCCAACAGGCAGGAGCAGTGTCTCCAAATACTCTTTTAGGGACGGAAAAGAGTACCAACTATACTTCTGCTCCTCGTTGGCTTAGCCTTTCTCTACATGATGAGTTACCTCTAATGTACCACACGATTTTGAACTCCGTCCAGTACCAAGACAAGAGGTTCTCTCCCCTCTACTCTATGATTTGCGTAAAAATGTATCTTACATCCTTTCCCTTTGAAAAGCCAACTGCACACATATGTACACATAGAGAGGTGGGAGGGAAGAAGAACCACATTCTGGTTGTTTAAAAAGATGTCAAGTAGGAGCAGTACAGTAATTCTGCACTGAGGCCATTCTATTTACACAATTGTGTGAACCAAGCAGTTTCCCACAAAACTTTTTTGTAAAAATAATCAGTTTCTGTGCAAAACATTGTTCTTGCCAATATAAGAAAATTATCAAGAGAGTCATAA
This sequence comes from Phrynocephalus guinanensis, assembly GCA_037367245.1. Taxonomy (NCBI): domain Eukaryota; kingdom Metazoa; phylum Chordata; class Lepidosauria; order Squamata; family Agamidae; genus Phrynocephalus; species Phrynocephalus guinanensis. The sequence goes on from CM074740.1 coordinate 49,100,035, forward strand.
AATAAGTGAATCTCCAGTCTTCATTCCCCTCTCCTCCTCCTTTCTTCCCTCTCCCTACTCAGCTTCAGCCAGGTCTGGTGTCTGATTTGTGTTTTCTATGGTATATATCTCCATGATCTTGCTCTCATCTTAGTCCACCATCCGTTATTTTAAATATGTATATGATTAGCATCACTTCTGTTTATGTTAATAGGGATGTGACCATATATAGAAGTCTTTGATCTATGCTTCCTTTGATAATATGATGAGGGGTTATGATGAGTTATTCTGATTTATTCCTTCAGGATCCCCATTTAACTTATCTTGTCTTGTTTACAAAGCTGTCCGCCTGCCTGAGGGAAAGTGTTCCATAAAATATTTTGCATAAATTCTTGATAGCCATTATGATGATGCTGTGAGTGGAATTTGGTGTGTGACTTGGTAGATCCATACTCAAGCCTCTTCTGCTCAATGCAACATGCTGGGTGACTCCAGGCCAGGCAGTCTTTTATTCTGCTGTGTTTTGAGGATGAAATGGGGACTTTTGGAGAACATCTGTGGAGCACATATTTGGTTTGTTGGAAGAAAGACAAAATATTAATGCAAGGAATGCATATAAACGGAAGCTCCCTAATATGAGGATAGGGCTGAACTCCCCCCCTCAATAAATAAATAAATAAATAAATAAATAAATAAATAAATAAATAAATAAATAATCAAGCAAATGTACTTTTGTCCTGATGAAACTACTCAGCTGTTAATCAGTAATGTAATAAAAATAATCAATCTGGAGAAGAGAGATTAAAAACTGCTATATTATTTATGTATTTATGTATTTATGTATTTAGTTAGTTAGTTAGTTAGTTAGTTAGTTAGTTAGTTAGTTAGTTAGTTAGTTGATTTATATACTGCAACCATCTAGCACAAGCATGTCCAAAGTCCAGCCCAGGGGCCAAATGCAGCCCCTTTTCAAATTTTGAGTGGCCCGGCAGGAGCGAGCGAAGGAGGAATGGAGCACGGCAGCAGCCAGAGATTATGTGCTCACTCATGTTGCTCCTACCTTGGAGAGACAGAGGGAGGGAAGTCAGAAGGGAGGCCGCCTCGCCTTCCTTCCTTCATCCTCCTCCTCTTCATCATCTTCCTCTTCAGATGACAGGCACCACCAGAAGATGAAGAGGGTACCCCAATGGGACTGAGATCCTTTCCTCCTCCTCTTTCCCCCCTACTGCCAGGACCCTGCCTGTCATGGAACCCGAATGTGAAGGCTTAAATGCTGAAGAGCAGCAGGAGGAGCCTTGTAGTTCAACTCAGCAGGCAGCTGAGTCTGAGGACGCAGCTGAGGGCACATCTCCTTCTCCTATAAGGGCTAGGAGCAGGATCCTGCAAAGGACAACTAACAGGAGAGCTAGGGAAAGGATCTTTAATGATAGGCGTAGAATTAGATCTGAAAGCCCTGAGTTCTAGCAGGAGCCTTGCCAGAGATATGGGTGTGCTCCCTGTTTTAGGATAAAGCTAGCAAGTTTACCCTGAACCCTCTGTGGGAGCAATGCGTCACTTACCTTGCCACCACGTTCCTGTGTGTTATCCTGACTTTGTTTCCTGACCTTGGACCGGCTTTCTGACTACGGTGTTCTCTGTTTCCTGACCTTGGACCGGCTTCCTGACTACGATGTTTCGCTGTTTCCCTTGAACTTGGCATTTGGCTCTGTAAATTATTCTGGATTGACTCAGACTGTACTTTGTACTTTATCTGGATTACAACTAAAGTTCCTGGCAAAGAACTGAATTTGGCTTGCTGTGTGTTCTGTGTGCGGGGCTTGACAGTTTCCTCCCACTACCAAACTTATTCAAGCAGAATGGAGAAGGAGGGGGCTGTTGGAATGACTCCACTGGAAGCTTTGCAAAACCAAGTACTGTTTTTGTCACAAGCAATTGTTCAATTGCAGCAACCTCCAGCATCATTACAGCCTCGTTGCCCTTTGCTGCCTCCTGACCGGTTTGAAGGCAAATTAGAGGAATTCCCTGCATTCTTGGCTCAATGCAAGCTGTTCATTGAGGTACGGGTCAAGAATTTCCTACTGAGAGGTCTAAGGTCTGTTTTATCATCAGTTTATTGAAGGGACAGGCAGGTAAATGGGCGACTCCTTTACTCCTCAGTGCTTCACCTTTGCTGGATAATTATCAGGCTTTCCTGAACCATATTTCTTCAGCCTTTCAGAATCCCGTGCAGGCTGCTACCGCCAACAGGAGACTCAGAGCTTTGAAACAGGGCAAAGACTCAGTGTTTGATTATACCACTGCATTTCGTTTGATAGCTCAGGATTTGCAATGGAACGAGCCCGCACTGATTTCTCAGTATATGGAAGGTTTGGCAGATGAAGTGCTGGATGAACTCTGCAGGGTAGAACAACCAAACACATTTCAGGAACTCATTACCCTGTGTCTGAGAATAGATGGCCCACTTCGTTCCTTGTCCTAAATCTCCTACTGCAGCAGAAACAGCTCATCATTATTTACAACACCTCTTCAGGCTTCATGGTTTACCTGAACACCTTATTTCGGATCGTGGACCCCAATTCACCTCTCGTTTCTGGCAAGCAATGCACAAGGCGCTAGGAACCCAAATTCACTTGTCATCCGCTTATCACCCACAGTCAGATGGTCAGACTGAGTGCACCAATGCCACTTTAGAACAATATTTACGTTGTTATACATGTTATCAACAGGAAAATTGGGCAGATTTGTTGCCTTTAGCTGAGTTTGCATACAACAATGCTGTACATTCATCCACTCGTCAAACCCCATTCATGGCCAACTATGGGTATCATCCTCGGTACTTTCCAACCACCCTTCCTTCCACCTCTGTGCCAGCTACCGATGCTTATATCCAAGAACTTCATGGCATTCAAGAATTATTGAAAGAACAACTCAATCATGCCAAGGAAGCATATAAAAAAGCAGCGGATCAGAAAAGACAAGAAGGTCCACAGTTGAATCCAGGTATGAAAGTTTGGCTCTCTACCCGATATTTGAGACATCCTGGGCGATCCCGGAAACTAGATCCTCGATTCATCGGCCCTTATCCCATCCTAGAAAAAATCAACCCAGTGGCGTTCCGTCTACAATTACCTGCATCCCTCCATATTCATCCCATGTTCCATCGTTCCCTCTTGGTCCCAGCCAAAGATCCTGACCCCAACCGACCACCAAATCCTGAACCTCCTCCAGCGATCTTAGTAGAAGGAGAAGAGGAGTATGAGGTCCGTCAAATTTTGGATTCCCGGATACATCAGGGGGGTTTGCAATACTTAGTAGACTGGGAAGGGTATGGACCAGAAGATCGATCTTGGGAACCGGTGTCTAACTTACATGCGCCGGAGTTGATTCAGCAATTTCATGATAACTATCCAGATAAACCTGGCCCATCGGAAGAGGGGGACCATGGGGAGGGGGATAGTGCCAGGACCCTGCCTGTCATGGAACCCGAATGTGAAGGGTTAAATGCTGAAGAGCAGCAGGAAGAGCCTTGTAGTTCAACTCAGCAGGCAGCTGAGTCTGAGGACGCAGCTGAGGGCACATCTCCTCCTCCTATAAGGGCTAGGAGCAGGATCCTGCAAAGGAGAACTAACAGGAGAGCTAGGGAAAGGATCTTTAATGATAGGCGTAGAATTAGATCTGAAAGCCCTGAGTTCTAGCAGGAGCCTTGCCAGAGATATGGGTGTGCTCCCTGTTTTAGGATAAAGCTAGCAAGTTTACCCTGAACCCTCTGTGGGAGCAACGCGTCACTTACCTTGCCACCACATTCCTGTGTGTTATCCTGACTTTGTTTCCTGACCTTGGACCAGCTTTCTGACTATGGCATTCTCTGTTTCCTGACCTTGGACCGTTTCTCTGTTTCCCTTGAACTTGGCATTTGGCTCTGTAAGTTATTCTGGATTGACTCGGACTGCACTTTGTACTTTATCTGGATTACAACTAAAGTTCCTGGCAAAGAACTGAACTTGGCTTGCTGTGTGTTCTGTGTGCGGGGCGTGACACCTACCAGCCACTGTGGCTGGCCCCATCAATATTTTTGGCCATGCCCTGCGTTCTGGCTTTGATTTCTGCCCGTGGCTGATTGAGGCAGAGAAGGTGAGATCTGGGCTGAGGGAGTTTTTTCAGGGTGGTGGTGGCTGTTGTTCTTTTGCTGGTGGTGCTGTTCAGGTTTTGGGGGGTCTGGCAATCACTCATGGAGGAGGAAGAAGATGAGGGGGGTTGCCAGCATGCAAAAACTTTCCAGCTCCTTCCTCAGGCTCGGTTCATGCAGATAGCCAGCCTGGCTTGAACGAGTGATCCTGGCAGTTTTTCATGGGAGGAGCTGTTCTGATGTCCCAAACTGTTTAGGGCTTTGTATGTCAATTAGACATGGGCACGACTTGGCGAAATTCTCGTTTCCGTTTCCGTTGCTCGTTTCCGTTACGCAACTGTCAAGGAACCGTCCTGGGTCCTCTTCCAAAGGCTTCCTCAGATCACCTCTGGACTTAGTAAAAATACTTAAACAGACTGTATACTTTTAAAATACACCAGCCAAACTGCCACCATTAAACCAATGCTATGGATTTAGCTCTTCCACCTCTGGGCAAAAACCAAACCAGTTGTAAAATTATTATTTTTATTAAAAATAGTTAGTTAAAGAATTATGGAAAATAAGTCAATTCAAAATACAGGTAATAGTTCAGTCTTTGGCAATCAGTAAAATAATAAAGCTATCTTACTAATCTAAGTTACACTAGCCATTGTGGCCCTATCTATGCATAGCATATTCTATCCAAACCTATGCAAGCATATTGAAGACAAAAGCTCACTATTAATTCTATTGTCTAACTTTAAAGCATTCACATTCTCAGCAAAAATCACCCCCCCCCTTTGTCCATCCTTTCCAACTCATTGTCCAATCATCTGGCTAGTTTTAATGATAGTCCATGTTGTACAGCATTCCCATGCGATCATCTCACAGCGATTCCTTAATTAATTGTTGGCACTGGTGTTATGGCTTCATTCTTCTTGGATGGCACAACAAAGCTTCCATCTTGCTGGTTCCCAGTAGATAAGACACCTGCAAATAATTGCTTGTACAGAACATGGCAAAACATTCTCACACAGAAATAGAAACTGCTTCTTGCTGACTGCTGGTGTTCTAGCCTGAATGAGAAGACATATAACTGAACCATATAGACTCCATCTTTGATCCTTTCTCCTTTCCTTCACAGCAACGGAAACGGAAATGACAATTAAGCCGTCAGAACTCGAACTCAAACTGACAAAAGAAAAATTGGGTCTGATTTGTCGTTGTCGTTCCTGGCATTGCAGCGATCGCGCGATGCCAAGCGGCACAGAAAAAAAGTTTTAGAAATTAAAAAAAAAACCCCAATTCCCGGCCAAAAAAGCAGGCGAAAATATGCCTGCCTGAGGGCACCTACCAGAGGGGTGGTTTCTGGGGGGGGTCCCCACTCCAGCCTTTCCCCCCTCCTGTCCTGGGCTGCTGGTACCGGGCTGGGAGGGGGCATCCTCGGCGTCTCCATTTGCCATGCGGTGTGGGGGGATCAAAAATGGTGACCGCAATATTTTTTTTGAAATCGTGGTCCAAAAACCCACCAAAGCACCACAGAAACTTGCGAAAATTAGCTATTTTAAATGCTTGAATTTTTACAGTAGCAGCAGTGGGTTTTTCTTGCAATAAAACATCTCCATTGATTTTATTTTATTTTATTCTATTTTTATTTTTTTACACCTGCGCACACGCAATGATGGGCTGGCCATGGGATGGGACCATGCAAATTTTTGGAGCCATTCCACCAATCGCATGGCCAGGTTTTGCTGAGACTTGCTGGTACCAGGCTGGGAGGGGGCATCCTCGGCGTCTCCATTTGCCATGTGGTGCGGGGGGATCCAAAATGGCGACCGCAATATTTTTTTTTGAAATCGTGGTCCAAAAACCCACCAAAGCACCACAGAAACATGCGAAAATTAGCTATTTTAAATGCTTGAATTTTTACAGTAGCAACAGTGGGTTTTTCTTGCAACAAAATGTCTCCATTGATTTTATTTTATTTTATTTTATTTTTATTTTTTTACACCTGCGCACGCGCAATGATGGGCTGGCCATGGGATGGGACCATGCAAATTTTGGAGCCATTCCACCAATCGCATGGCCAGGTTTTGCTGAGAATTCTGGATGTGCCAGAGAGGGCATAAAAAGCCCACCAACCCTAATCCTAACCCTAACCCTAACCCTAACCCATATGCCAGTACACTGTGTTCTTAGTGGGCCAGAGGCACCCAGAGCTACAGCCCACTAACCCACCTTAACCTTAACCGTTACCCTAAGCCTAGCCCTTACCCCCTAACCCCATGCTCTGGGAAGTCAAGTCATGCTAAATTGCGGCGGTAATGACAAACGACACGACGAAATGACAAATTTTTGAAAAATTTCGCAAAAAAAACAGAAACGACCCGAAACGGACCCATCCCGAAAAACGACAACTCGAAAAAAAATGTTCTGGTCGTGCCCATCTCTAATGTCAATACCAAAACCTGAAGTCAATGCAGTAGCAAATAGGCAGCCAGTGCAGAGCAGCCAGGACAGGGGTACTATGCTGGGACCTTTTTAACCTTGTTAACAATCTGGTCACTGTATTCTGCACTAGCTGCAGTCTCCACATCAACTTCATAGGCAACCCCATGTAGAGAGCACTATATATTAGACTAATATATATAGTAGTCTAATCTCTATAGTAGTTGAGCCCACCCAAAAGTAATGAAGGCTAAAATCAATCCTAAATTAATCCTAAATGAACACAATTAGAGGGGAGTACTTAAGCTGTACTTACAAGTGCTTTTACTTCCCATGAGTGTGCTTCCTGGTGCTATGATAGCTCTTCAGAAACTGAAGGGTGGAGATATGTTACTTTTTTGTGTTCATTATTTACAGAGATTTGGCTTTAGTTAGGGTGCTCCAGTCTTCCAATTCTCCCAGAAGGGACAGAACATTTTTGTTACCCAGAGTAAGTGCAGAATAAAGTGAAAACAAAGTGTTCTTCTTATATACTGCCCCATGGTGGTAAAGGCATTCTCTGGGCAGTTTGCAGATTAATTATCCAGGCTACGCTTTGCCACCCCCCCCCCATTTTAACAAACTTGGAAGGATAGAAGGCAGAGTAACCATGAGTCTGCTACCTAGGAATGAACCCTAGGTTATGAGTACAGTTATAGCTGCAGTTCTGGGACCCCTGCTTTTCAACCTTTTCATAAATAATATAGAAGTAGGAGTAAATAGCAAGGTGGCCAAATCTTCCGACACCACTAAATTATAGAGGGTAGTAAAAAACTGAGAGAGATTGTGAGGAGCTCCAGAGGGGTCTCTTAACACTGGGGGAGTGGGCAAACCAGTGGCAAATAACCCTCAACATTAGTAAGTGTAGATTGATGCACGTAGGGGCAAAAAACTCAATTACATTTATAAACTGATGGGGTCTGAACTTTCTGCAACAAACGAGGAAAGGTTTGGTGTCCTCATGTTCAGCTCAATGAAGGCATCAACCCTGGTGTGCCGCAGCAGTGAAAAAAGACAACTCAGTTCTAGGGATCATCAGGAAGGGTATAGAAAATAGCTCAGCCAATAGAGATGGGCACCAGACAAAAAATGAAACACAGATTCATCAGTTCGTTACATAACAAAATGAAACAAACCGGGAAAGCAGTGTTTCATTAGTGATGAAACGAACCAGCAGGTTTTTTTGTTTGTTTTGTTTAAAATCAACTGATCCATTTCTCTGCAAAATGTCTCCCCTTGATCCTAGAGGCACCAAATTTTGTGTGACCCTTCCTTGGACTCTCCCCTTTAAGCCCCCCAAATTTGGAGTTATTCAACTTCTGGAAAAAGCATTTCTAATTACAATGTTATGTGCCTGAAAATAGTGATCCCAGGCAGCAAGCAGCATGGAAATTACAGCTGAGCTTCCTCAAGCACCCCCTTTAAGCACAATTTGGAGAGGTTTGGTGTACAGAGGGCCAAGTTATTCAAATCCAAAGTAGTGCCTCCAGGAAAAAAAATGTAATTTAAAAGCATTTGAAAATAATCACCCCAGGCATCTAGCAGCATGGAAATGGCAGTGGAACTTCCTCAAGCTCTCCCCTATAACCCCTTGAAATTTGGAAAGTTTTGGGTTTCAGAGAATAGAGCTATTAAGCTCCAAAAAGGCTGTGGGGGTACTTAATTGGAGGAGTGTGGATCGGCACACTGAGGGGAAACTTTAAATTAACCCTATAATTGGGAAAGCGCACTGAACGTACTCTTTCCATTAAGTACCCTCCACACTTCCTTTGGAGCTTAATAACTCAATTCTCCTCATCTTGTTGTTCCACAACAGGTAGTGGTAGATGGATGCTCCATACACTCAGATCTAGACATGGGCACAACTCGGCGAAATTGTCGTTTCCGTTTTCGGTTATCATTTCCGTTACATAATGGAAACGGTAACGATAATTAAGCTGTCAGAACTCGAAATAAAACCGAAAAAAGAAAAATTTGGTCGGGTTTTTTGTTTCCGTTTGTGGCATCGCGGTGATCGCGCAATGCGAAGCACAGAAAAAGTTTTTAAAAGTTTTTTTTTAAAAAACCCAACTCCCATCCAAAAAAGCAGGCAAAAATATGTCTGCCTGAGGCTTTGCCACCTACCAGAGGGGTGGTTTCTGGGGGGTCCCCGGCCTTTCCCCCCCTCTTCTCCTGTCCTGGGCTGCTTGCACCAGGCTGGGGGGGTCATCCTCGTCGTCTCGCCATGGCATGCGGTGGGGGGGGATCCAAAATGGCGACCACAATTTTTCTTTTGAAATCGTGGTCAAAAAACACACCAAATCACCACAGATACATGTGAAATTTATTTATTTTAAATGCCTGAATTTTAATAGTAGCTGCAGTGGGTTTTTTATAGCAATAAAACGTCGTATTAATTTTATTTTATTTTATTTTATTTTATTTTATTTTATTAGACCTGCCCATTTGGGCTGGGCATGGGATGGGACCATGCAAATTTTTTGAACCATTCCACCAATGGCATCGCCAGGTTTTTGACTGATACTTCTGGATGTCTCGGAGGGCATAAAAAGCCGAGGCACCTTCCAGAAATCGCAGTCGGGTGTATGGATGTGGTTGAGGGAGGAGGGCTGGCTACTGGTGCTGGTGTGATCCAATCGAGATTGAGGAGCGAGGCTGGAGGCTTTAGAATTTAAGTTAGGCAGGCAGGGAGGGAATTTAATTTAGAAAATAATTTCTTTGATTCCCAGCAGCTTTGTCTGCTGAAGGGAATAGCAGTTTATTCTTTATTTCTTCTCTGGCAGTTTGTGAGGTTTTTTTTTCTGATATTGGATAAAGGGGGAGGTTCGACTGGGAGTGGGAGGTGTGGATTTATTTTAAAAATATATTACCATTTATTTTCTATTTTCCCAACTTCAATTTGCTTGCACACACACACATTTGGGGTGCAAGCCAAGAACAGAACCTCTATCCTTAGTGATATCCTAAATGCCCACTCGCCCGTCTGCCCGCGCTGCCACCCACCTGTGGCCCGCACCGCCGCCTGCCCACTCGCCCGCCTGCGGCCGCCGGCCACCCACTTACCTGCCCCCCACCCTGTCCGCCGCCTAGGGTGCAAAAACACCTAGCACCGGCCCTGATTGTGGGACGCCCCTATGCTCTGGGAAGTCAAATTGCGCTAAATCGCGGTGGAAACGACAAACGACAAATGACAAACAGAAACGACAACTTTTTGAAAAATTTCGCAACAAACGGAAACGACCTGAAATGGACCCGTTCCGATAAACGAAAACTCGAAACGTCATTTTTTCTGGTTGTGCCCATGTCTACAGATCTGATGCTGCCTGGCAAAGCAGAGTGCTCTGAAGACTCCTCTCTCTCTCTCTCTCTCTCTCTCTCTCTCTCTCTCTCTCTCTCTCTCTCTCTCTCTCTCTCTCTCTCTCTCTCTCTCTGTGTGTGTACAGTGCCTACGAAAGTGGCCACTAAAAATATAGAAGGTAGTCTTTAAGATGCCATCATGTTTCTCTCTCCCCCCCCATGTTTTATTTTGTTTTCAACTGTACTGCTTGCAGAGAATAGCATGGCTGCCCCTTCTACAAATTTCTCTGAAGGTGCTATTTTTCTTATCATTTGGAGTAGGTGCATTATGGTTGCTTTCTGTTCCCCCCAAAATTAAGAGTTTCATGCCACCTCAAACATTGAGTTTCAGATGGTTTAGCCCACTTCATCATTGACATGATTGGACCTGATAAGCAAGGGACAGTCTCCAAAACCTTATCTCAAATAAAATATATTAGTCATGAGGTTGCCCCAAGACATTGTTATTTTTTTTACTGCCAACATGGCTGTCCTCCTTGGACATTTTGACCTGATCAAGGTGAGATACTAGATGAGTTGGCTCCCCTCAGCCCTGCGGACCTTCACTATTGTCTTACTTTTTTTACTCCTAAAGGGGGTGATTAATAATGAGATGCTTCATGGCAAAGGCTCTGCTTCCACAAAAAGGGGGAGGGGGCCAAAGGAAGAAAGACAGGAAATTGAACAAACAGGCCAGGTTATCTGTCACCAAATGACAAAGTTTAAGTTTAGGAAGTGGCTTGTCAAATACAATTGACTGAACAAGTGATAGATTAGGTCTTAATAGCACTGAAAGTAAGCTATAAACCACTGCCCTCTCTCACAACATAAAAGCCTCTCCTTTAAACTCTCTTGATGATGAAATGCAGTAAAACAAAATAAAAAATGGTACCGGAACAGCCAGCGATGTTTCTTCTCTACCCCAAGAGGAGGGAAAGTGTTCATATTCTGTAATGCCAAGGTCAAGCTCATATTTTCTTTCATTGTGACTGCAATCAGTCTCCCAGCCTTACTAATTTTTTGAGACTGATGGGAATCTCATTCCAATTTGTAGCAATGTTGATAAATGGGATTATATTATCCTCCACCAACACCCCTGCTTCCAGGTGCTCTTTGAAAAATCCCTGTGCTCCTACTTTTTCATGTTCAGTATGATATAAATATATACATTTCAAATTTTAAAAAACAAGATCCTCATTTATCTTTTCATTTGCCTCTTTTCCTGACCATTACACTCATTTCAATCATGCTTTATAGGTTAGAATAGGCAACCCCCTGTTTTCTCTTCCACTCTATATTCCGTCTTTTGGGAATTGGCAATGATGTCCATGACGTGAGAATAAGATTAAGTGATAAATAGAAAAATCCCTCTCTAGTATGCCAAATCATTACATAATTTGATATATCTCCACAAACCAGCATATAACTTTTCTTTTGTAGTAACCTGTGTAGATGGGATTTAAGTGCCAAATGGCGGTGCAAAATGCTCGAAACAACAATGCAAAAATTGCAACTATTCTTAAGATATTCATGTCTATAGACACATTGGCTGGATTTCAGCTGAGTGAAATGCTCCACACTCTCAGGAAGGAGTGCAGCCATCTGCAGTGGAGCACAGGGACAATATAAACACACAGCAGAACAATTTCCAAAGAAATAGTCATGTTAGAGAATTTTAGATGGCTCAGTGGGAGGATGCACCTGGCTTTAGAGCCATGAATTTGGAGTTCCAATTCCCCAATCTGTCTCCCAAGAGTAAAGGCCATGTTGTGTGGCCTTGGAAAATGTGCCAGAGCACCACCACGAAGATAGGAATGGTGAACCCCCTGAGTACTTTGGACCTAGAAAATTCTGGGAAAGGCTGCCACTTGATAACTAGAGATGGGTACAACTTGAAAAACAAATTGCATTTTCTGAAGAATTTGGCCAATTCATCAAAAGTCATCGATTCAATGAATATGAATTGATGATTTTTAGTGATTTCTGTTGTGCCTTGGGGGCCATTTTATATCATTTTAAAGTGTAGACAAATCGATTCCTTGATTTATCACTGGAAATCCATTGATTTGTTGATTTGTCAGTTCTGATGAACCATGCGTCATAACAGATCACCGTGTTTGGACTCATTACCATCTCTGCCAATGACATATGATTACTATTGATGAACCTTGCCTGTTGTAATAAAATTAACTAAGAATCTTCTATTACTTTAAAGACTAACAAGTTTTGCTTAGTAAAATATTTTGTGGATTGCAAAACTTGGTCACATAGACCTTCATGGCACAGTGGTTAAACTGCTGTATTGCAACTATAACTGTGCTCATGACCTGGGCTTTAATCCCAATCTTCTCTCCTTCTAAGGTCAATAAAATGAGCACCCAGCTAACTGGAGGGGGATGAGGCAATGTGTAGCTTACATAAATAAATTGTAAACCACCTAGAGAGTGCTTTGCTGTGGGGCATTATATAACCAGAACACTATTATTATTATTATTATTATATATTATTATTATTATTATTATTATTATTATTATTATTATTATTATTATTATTATTATTATTATTATCACATGCAATGTAAGAGCACTGGAACAGATTTGATATTATCCAGTACTTCTGGGCCACAAAAGATTTCTGTCTTGCACTGGAGGAATAGAGACACGGTAAAGATGTTTAGATTTCAAGACAATGTCCTTGTCTTCTTTATGACTATCCTACCCAACATGCAGTGGAATGTATGGTGAGTACTGCTTCTGGGGGACCATAAGGTCACGTTCAGGCAAACAGAGCATGCAGGCCATTTCGTAAGAGACAGGGAGCCTGAACACTTTCAAAAGTATTTGGACTAGAACTCATCATCTCTCAACAATGGAAAGAATAGCAGTCCTAGAGAGGGCCAAATGTTCACAAACGTTGCATTGAAAAGTAATATGTGATTCTGCTTTTTATCTCTAAATGTTATTAAGTATCTATCTGAAAGTGTCTCCACATTTTTAAAAAGGGTACATTTTGGAAATATACTGTAGTTTTCACCATTCTTTGCAACATGAGTGTCTCATAAAGAATAACAAAGAGCTTGTTAGCATATTTTGGATAAACCAACTTTTATTTGTTTTGATAAAATGCTGAATAACTATGCTCTCACTTTTTTTCTTTAACTTCTAGCATTTGGGGATCAGTTATCCTGCCCTCTTAAAATGTGTTCTGACTTGTTTTCACAAGCAACAGAAAGTATAACTATAAATCTGTAAAATGTTATTGTAGATAGAGGAGTACTATCACAATATATTTCCTCAACACCTGCTAAGGAAACAATGGTCAGGTGAATCCAGAGATTATTCCCACAACTATCTACAGTTAAACAGTATTACCTTGGGTCCCACAGGTGGTGAACATAGGCTGACACAAACATAAGGAAGATAGACAAATGAAGACGAAATGACTCAATAACCTTGAGTGTAGAGATGGGCACGACTTGAAAAAAAATTTTTTCGAGTTGTCATTAGTCGGGCCGGTTCCGTTTTGGCTCGTTTCCGTTTTTCGCGAAAATTTGCAAAAATTAGTCGGTTCGTTTTTTTCGTTTTTTTGTTGTCGTTAGTACTGGTTTGGGGAGGGGGTAGCGGGCTCCTGGAGGGAGCTGCAGGAGTCAGCCAGAGCCACAAGTGACGGACTGGCAGACTCTTTGCACCCGCTGTGTCTCACGTACTTGCATGTAGTGCAATGCAAGTAGATCTGGCTTAGGGTTAAGACGGGTTAGCGGAACGGCTAGGGTTAGGCTAGTTATGGGTGAGGTTAGGGTGAGTATTGGGGTGCACCTCTGGGTGCCTCTCTGACCCACTTAGAAGGACAGTGTACTGGCGTATGGGTTAGGCTTAGGGTTCGGGTTTGGGCTACGATTAGTGGGCTGTTTATGCCCGATTGGCACATCCCAGAAGTCTCTGTGGTCAACCTGGCCAAGTGGTCATGCGATTGGTGGAAAATTTGCATGGTCTACTCCCATCATTGCAAATGTGCAGGTGTAAAAAAATAAAATAAAATAAAATCAACGGAGACTCTTTTTTTGCAAGAAAAACCCACTGCTGCTACTGTAAAAATTCAAGCATTTAAAATAGCCAATTTTCGCATCTTTCTGTGGTGCTTTGGTGGGGTTTGGGGCAACGATTTCAAAAAAAAAATATTGCGGTCGCCATTTTGGATCCCCCCAACCGCATGGCAAATGGATGCGCCCTCCCAGCCTGGTACAGTCAGCAAAACCTGGCCATGCGATTGGTGGAATGGCTCCAAAACTTTGCATGGTCCACTCCCATGGGCGAGCCCATCATTGCGAATGCGCAGGTGTAAAAAAATAAAATAAAATAAAATAAAATAAAATCAACGGAGACATTTTTTGCAAGAAAAAACCACTGCTGCTACTGTAAAAATTCAAGCATTTAAAATAGCTAATTTTCACATGTTTCTGTGGTGCTTTGGTGGGGTTTTGGGCAACGATTTCAAAAAAAATATTGCGGTCGCCATTTTGGATCCCCCGCACTGCATGGCAAATGGATGCGCCCTCCCAGCCTGGTACCAGCAGCGCAGCAGTAGCAATAGCCAAGGAGAGGGGGGCGGGGAACCCCCCCCCAAATAAAACACCCTTCTGGCCTGGTAGGTGCCCTCAGACAGTTTTCACCTACTTTTAGGGCCGGGAATCGGGTTTTTTTTAACTTTTAAAAACTTTTTTTCTGTGCCGCTTGGCATTGCGCGATGCAAGTAACGAGCACGACAAATCAGACCAAATTGTTCGTTCGTCGGTTCGAGCTCGAATTCTGGTGGAGGAATTCCCGTTTCCTTTTCCGTAGAGTAACGGATACGAGTAACGGAAACGGGAATACCGCTAAGTCGTGCCCATCTCTACTTGAGTGGTTTGAAGTATCCAGGGCCGGCGCATCCATTATGGCGAACTAGGCAGTTGCCTAGGGCACCAAAATGGACAGGGGGCACTGCCCAGCCTGCTGCCCCCCCTCCGCCCCCTGCCGCCTGCCCCCCCGCCGCCACCTGCCCGCCCACCCCACCGCCGCCACCGCCGCCCACCGCTGCCGGCCCCCTGCCGCCGCTGCCGCCACCGCCCGACCCCGCCACCGCCGCCCCCCACCCTGGACCCCCGCCCGCTGCCGCCTCCTGACCCCCTGCCTCTACCACCACCTGACCCTCCCCCTCCGCTGCCGCCCAACCCCCCCGCCCCTCACCTAGGGCGCGAAAAACCCTAGCGCCGGCCCTGGAAGTATCTATGATTACTGAGTTGGGCCTAGGCTTATTCACAGAAGAAAGACACAGAAGAAAGACACTGAACCTGTGTTAAGATGGCGCCGCGGACGGCAGCCTTGGTAACATGCTCCTCGACTTTTTCTTTTTATCTTTTTTATTTACTTTTTTTATCTACACTGCTTTGCTGTTCCTTGTGCATTTCATCGGATTTTTTTATACTAGAAATGACCTGCTAAGCATTTGTCAACATTATGAGGAACAACTATCAGAAGCTTTGCCTCCCTTGCCTCCTCTGCTGCTTGTTAATGAAGGGGAATTCCTGAGAGCTGTAAATCCCTGGGTTATCAGCAATGAAGGTCGAGGTCGGAGTTGGAGAAGAAGACGAAGGAGAAGGAGGGGTAAGAGGGCAGGAGCTCTGAATCGTCTGAAGAAAAATGGTTTGAAGTCCCCTCTCCCTTCAATTCTATTGAATGTATGCTTACTAGCCAACAAAATGGATGAAATACTCCTTTTGAATAGATATAACAAAGATTTCTCGAATGCAGCACTGATTTGTTTTACAGAATCATGGCTGAGTGACTTAATCCCTGAAAACTTTGTACATATTCCAGGGTTTCAAATTCAAAGAGCGGATAGAATTGTTGATACATCTGGGAAACAGAAGGGCGGAAGATTGTGCTTATATATCAATAATCGTTGGTCTAAAGAAATAACCACCTTAAAGAAATTTTGCAATGTGGACTTAGAAACATTAATCATTATCTGCAACCCCGTTTTTTCCCCACGGGAATTTTCTACATTTTTGGTGGTTGCAGTATATATCCCTCCTGATGCTTCTGTGATAAATGCATTAAGTATTTTAACTAGTCAAATTATATGGGCCGAAAATGCATATCCTGATGCTTTTAAAATTATTTTAGGTGATTTTAATCAAGCTGATTTAAGGAAGGAGTTACCAAAGTTCTTCCAGCATGTTAAATGCCCTACTAGAGGGGAAAATATTTTGGATCATTGTTATACAACTTTAAATGATGCTTATCGCTCTTTATCACGCTCAGCTGTGGGACATTCTGATCACTGCCTGGTTCACCTTGTACCTGTTTACAAACAAAAGCTTAAAACTCTAAAACCAACAATTAAAATAGTGAAAACTTGGACTGAGGAAGCAAAGTTAAAGTTGCAAGCATGTTTTGACTGCACTGATTGGGACCTATTTGAAAACACTTCTGCTGATTTGGATGAGCTCACAGACACTAAAACATCATATGTCAGCTTTTGTGAGGACTTATGTGTGCCATCTAGGAATGTGAAAATTTACAGTAATAACAAACCGTGGTTTACAACTAAACTCAAACAGCTACGTCATGCCAAAGAAGAAGCCTATAAAAATGGTGATAGAACATTGTATAATCAGGCTAGGAATATACTGAACAGAGAAATTAGAGCAGCAAAAATTTGCCCGTTTATTGTTGGCAGTACCCCCATCAACTCCTTCTGCACTAGTCAGATTAGAATTGGCATTAATGTCAATAACAACACTAATTAACAAATCAATAATTAATTATTGGTTGAAAAATCTTGTTTATTACCCGCTCTGAATTTTTAACATCATCCTATGGGGAGATGAACTCTGGATCATGGAAATTTTTTGTACTGAATCTAGTAGCCAAACTTGGTTCTTCCCAAGAGCATGTGAGACACCTTGGATTGACAGCAGCTAAACGCTTACTAAAGCAAAGATTATCTGATCTCTGTGTTCAAACAGACATAGGTTCGCTCAGCACTCTAAAAACAGCCCTTTTTTATAAGAACATTACACCTAAGCCTCTAAATCGCCCATCTTATTTTGCTGATTTGACGAACTTTGAACATAGAAAAGCATTTACTCGGGCTCGTCTTGATATGCTACCACTTGCCAATCTAAAGGGCCGTTATACACAATCCCCATACCATATGAGAGTCTGCTCTTGTGATAATAAATCCGTCGAGAACTTGGTACATGCTGTGCTTTATTGCCCACTATTTGGAATCCATCGTGAAAGACTTTTGAAATTCATCTTAGAAAAATATCCTGGTAGATATGACGAAGAAAAGCTCAAAATCTTACTCTGTGATAGAGATAAATTTGTTACGTTCCGAATGGCAAGGTTCTGTTCTTTACTTATTAAAATGAAAGTTGTTTTAACTACTTCTAATAGTCAAATTGATATCTAGGTCTCTGTACCCTCAGCCCCTTTTTTACCTATCTGTATTGTTATTTTATTGATATTTTTATCGTACTGTTTTTACTTGATGCACTTTGCAATGGCTCTGTGAGCCACGCAATAAAATTTATATGACTATGACTAATATGTCCTTACACTATATATTGCAACATCTTGAATCTCCAAAATCTTATGCAAGGGTTCTTTTTGTTGATTTTAGTTCTGCATTTAACACTATTATTCCAGGTATCCTTATGACTAAATTAAAACAGCTGGCTGTACCTGATCACATTTGTAAATGGATTGTAAGCTTCCAAACAGACAGAAAGCAGCAGGTGAAGTTAGGTAAAATTATATCAGATATTAGCAAGGTTAGCATAGGAGCCCCTCAGGGCTGTGTGCTTTCTCCATTTCTGTTTTCCTTATATACTAATGATTGTACCTCAAAGGATTCCTCTGTTAAAATAGTGAAGTTTGCAGATGACACTACGGTGATTGGTCTCATTCGAGACAATGATGAATCTGCCTATAGGCAAGAGATTGAACAACTAGTTTTATGGTGTACTCAAAATAATCTTGAATTAAATACATGCAAAACTGTTGAAATGGTGGTGGATTTTAGGAGGACTCGTTCTATACAGCCACCTCTTATGATATCAACTTAGTGTCAATAGTGGAGTCCTTTAAATTTTTAGGTACTATTATATCTCAAGATTTAAAATGGTCATCTAATATTGAAAGTATTATTAAGAAAGCACAACAAAGAATGTTTTTTCTGCGTCAACTTAGGAAGTTTAGACTGCCAAAAGAACTGTTGATTCAATTCTATAGAGGTGTTATTGAATCTATTATCTGTTCCTCTATAACTGTCTGGTTTAGCTCTGCGACTAAGCATGACAGATATAGACTTCAAAGGATAATTGGAACTGCAGAAAAAATTATTGCTACTAATTTGCCATCTATTGTGGAATTGTATACCACACGAGCTAAAAAGAGGGCGATGAAAATATATACAGATTCCACACATCCTGGACATAATCTGTTTCAATTGTTACCCTCAGGGCGACGTTTTAGGGCATTGCATACTAGGACAACTAGATATAGAGATAGTTTCTTTCCAAGTGCTATCAAACTGCTGAATAATTAATTTTTACATTTCTTCTTCCTTTTTAAATAATAGGTTATATTGTAGTATTGTACTGTGTTTTTATTGTTGACTATATGATTCTTATATTTCCTTTTATATAGAGAGAGCATTTTTACCAAAACAAATTCTGGGTGTGTCTAACCACACTTGGCCAATAAAAGTATTCTATTCTATTCAGTAGGATTTATACTAGCCATAACTACCTTGAGTCCCATTGAATTCAGTGGATCCAAGTATGGATAAGCCTAGATCCAACCCATTGACATCATTTCCTGTCAGAGGCCTGGTAACTATATCATGAGGTCACTGGAGCTGTAGAATACTAAAACGCATGTGAAATACTAATTTCCTTTTTTAAATGAAGGGTTTTCAATAGAGATGGGCACGACCAGGGAAAATGACGTGTTCGAGTTATCGTGTGTCGGAGCTGGCCCATTTCGGCTCGTTTCCATTTGTTGCGAAATTTTTCAAAAAGTTGTCGTTTCGTTTGTCATTTTTTCGTCTGTCGTTAGTACTGGTTTGGGGGGGAGCAGGCTCCTGGAGGCACCTCTCTGGGGTGGGTGCCTCCTCTGGCCCGCCATGAAGGGAAAGCGGGCTCCTGGAGGCACCTCTCTGGGGTGGGTGCCTCCTCTGGCCCACTACAAAATGGCATGCATAGCCAATTGGATATGCATACCAAGTTGAGACTCGAGGCACCTCTTTTTTGGGTGCCTCTCTCTGTTGACCACAGGCCCACTGCTAACTGCAGTGTCACAGTGCGCACACTGGGGGAAGGCTCCGCCTCAGTCTCGGCGCTCTGTGGTTCACCAAGAAGGGAACTGTACTTGTGTGAGTGCAATGCGAGTACAGATTTGGCTTAGGGTTAGGGGGGTTAGCGCAAGGTCTAGGGTTAGGGTTGTTACAGGTAAGGTTAGGGTGAGTTCGTGGGGTGCACCTCTGGGTGCCTCTCTGACCCACTAAGAAGGACAGTGTACTGGTGTATGGGTTAGGGTTAGAGTTAGGGTTAGGGTTCGGGCTACGGTTAGTGGGCTTTTTATGCCCGACAGGTACATCCCAGAAGTCTCGGTCAAAACCTGGTCAAGTGGCCATGCAATTGGTGGAATGGCTCCAAAAATTTGCATGGTCCACTCCCATGGCCAGCCCATCATTGCACATGTGTAAAAAAATAAAAATAAAAATAAAATAAAATAAAATCAATGGAGACGTTTTGTTGCAAGAAAAACCCACTGCTGATACTGTAAAAATTCAGGGAGTTTTTAAAATAGCTATTTTTGCATGTTTCTGTGGTGATTTGGTGTGTTTTTGGACCACCACGATTTCAAAATAAATAAATATTGCTTGCAGTCGCCCCATTTTGGATCCCCCGCCCGCACCGCATGGCATGGCGAGTTGGCGAGACGACGAGGATGCGCAGCCCAGGAGAGGAGAGGGGGGAGGCTGGGGACCCCCCCCCCCAGAAACCACCCCTCTGGTAGGTGCCCTCACTCAGGCAGGCATATTTTTGCCTGCTTTTTTGGCCGGGAATCAGGGTTTTATATTTTTAAAACTTTTTTTCTGTGCCGCGCCGCTTGGCGAGTTGGCGAGATGACGAGGATGTGCAGCCCAGAAGAGGAGGGGGGAGGCCGGGGACCCCCCCCCCCAGAAACCACCCCTCTGGTATGTGCCCTCAGGCAGGCATATTTTCGCCTGCTTTTTGGCCGGGAATTGGGGGTTTTTCATTTTTAAAACTTTTTTCCTGGGCCACTTGGCATCACGCGATCGCTGCGATGCTGCCAGGAACGACCACAACAAATTAGACCCAAATTTCTTTAGTCGGTTCGAGTTCGAGTTCTGGCGGAGTAATTGTCGTTCTTCGTTTCGTTACGTAACGGAAACGAGGAACGGAAATGGAAACGAGGATTTCGCTGAGTCATGCCCATGTCTAGTTTTCAACACATAAATGATCTTTGTGATAGGCTGTTGCTCTCTGTTACAATATATCTTGAAAAGGAACAAGCAGAGGAAAAGGTATAAGCCAAGTATACAGGGAATATTACAAGAAAAGTAAAGTGTAAATGTATGTATTACTGAAGCAGCAAATATGAGGACATTCACAGTGCTTTGAATTGCCCATCATCACTGCCATCCTGCAAAAAATGGATCAATATATGCGGCTCATGAAGCATTCAGTTCACAGTCTTCACCTTTGCTTCTGAAGTCTGTTATTTGATAAGGGAAGTGCAAAGGTGCCCTTCTCCTTCGTATGATAATATCTTTCTAACATTCCTCTATCAAATTTACTTCTGTCTTAAGCCTTGGAAGCAGTTGTATTGTATGCTTATAGACTACCATGCTCTTGCATTGCTCCCATTCATCTCAATGAGCTTGCACAGGAGAGGGGGGGGGAAAAGTTACCACTGCATAGTCTCTCCCTCTCTCTGGGGCTGAAGAGCAAAGTGGTAGCTTGAGAGCAAGAAGAAATGGCGAGCTATGACCTGCAGCTAAGATGACAGCAGAGAAAACACAGTGGCTTTTTAGTCTAGTTGTCTGCTGTAGGTGTCACACCATTCAGGATTTGAAAGGTGTCCTGTTTCTTTTCCAGCAAGCCTTCCTCTACCCTTTTAATTATATTTTCAGAATAAAAATGACAATCCCAGGGTTGGAATCTTAGGAGCTGTAATCCACAAGAGCAAATTCCAAGCTCCAGACAATCCAGTGGGGTCTTCTAGCTCAGCATTGACTACTCTGGCTGAAAGCTATTCTCCATAAGTCCTTTTCATCACCTGCTACTACATCTTGCTTTCAGTGCAAATACAAGAGAGCATAGAACTAAGACGGTTACTTCATGTCCTTCCTCATTCCAAGATTACATTCGTTTCATGATAACGTCATTCATGGTCACGTGGTCTTCTCCCGATACTGTCACTGTATCCGTTTACCCATGGGCGTGATTGATGACTGTTACTTCACATCCTTGTTTCATGACAATGTCTGTACTTCCCTGCCATCATTTCCCCCACCTTTTTTTTTTGGTCCGACCTCCCATTTTTTGATATTTCAATTCTCCGTAACTTTGCCTTTCATGCGTTAAGCAGCAAAGTTCGAGGTTTTATGCCTTCTTCCCTCTCTGTGATGCATTGTTTATGTCATTGGGATTGTACTGGAGAATTGCAAATTCGCACTCCTGCCACTAGATGAAGAATGTGCACGTTGCGTGATGAGCCTTACTTCACAGGCGCTTGTCTCGAAACAGGAATCGAGATAAGAGAATTCCCGAGGTCAGGGAGAGGTATGCCTCATCATGCTTAAATCCCAGTTCAGGGGGCATGGTCGGGACAAGATTCCGCTGTCACACAATGGATGTGGAGTAACAGTTTCTTGTACTGGTCCCAAGTGGGACCATGAACCGCGATGAGAGGGACGTGAAGTAACCGTCTAAGACTTTTTGGGTGCCCTTTATCACTCAGCAGTGACCCTTCCCTCAAGCCACAATATGCAGAAAAGATATAGTGGCCCAATTTACCATTTGTATTTAGGTTCTTCTGGGAGGCATATAAATACAGTCCCTGAGACACGAGGATTTCCATACTTATGTGAAGTGCTTTCATGCAACCTTTTGAGGTCAAGCTTCTGCAAGGCATTTTTCTTTCAAGCAAGACAAAAGACAAAAAGACAAAATGCTGCTTTGTACAGTGTGAGCTCTGGGTTGCACAACTACAAGCCACAGATTTGCTACGTCCTATGTCCATTAGGGTGTTACATTCTGTGTTTCCTAAACAAGATTTGGCCCTTAAAATAACATTAAAAGCACCCAATCAGCAATAAAGATGGCTATTGATGCATTTAAAAGCAGAATTGGGTTTCTAAATCCTTAAAGCCTTTTTTTAAGGCTCTCCATGTGCTGGATTATTTCCATACGATTGGAGTCACCACAGGAAATACTGAACATTCTGTGCCCATCAGCCTAGGAACTCTTCATCATTTTCTCAGGGACCTTGGCCTTTAATTCAGGAATTAAGATGCCTTATATAAACATCATATTTTAATTATCTAATATAAACAAGTATGGTAGTGTCCCATCTTTCTTTCTTTATTTTATTTATATTTGTACTTATTAGGGGGTAGGGGGACACAGGCTGCTAAAATGTCTATATATGTTAAGTTTTACAATAAGAAAACAGTGTTGAAGAACTACTGTATAGCTCACTGGCAAAGTAGAATAAAATTATTTGAGAGAGAAACAGTGTGGTTATACTATGGGAAAAACCATTTGAATAGGGTCAGCATGTTATAAATTAATGTAAAAAAAGTGATTACTCACCAGCTTCTATTAGGGGTGAAGGAGGAAAAGAGAGAGAGGCATGAAAGCCAGCTGAGCAAAAACACCCTGCCAAGCAATTGAAAGGGTATTCAAGAAAAGGGAGTGCTTTGGGTGTGGAGATGACACTTTGGGGAGGAAATAGACCGAAAAATAAAGATGGAAAAGTTCTCCCAAGAGAACATACACACTGATCCAAGAACATTTCATCCTTCCTTCAATTTTTATACTGCCCCTTTGATGAACACAATACTCTGCAGACTCAGAACCTCAAACCTCCCTTAAAGCTGTCATTTCTGAATGACCTCTCTCTGTGGCTTCATATAGATAACTCATGTGCAAACTTCAGCCCTCCAGATGTTTTGGACCACAACTCCCACAGTCCTTTGTCATTGGCAATCTAAGGTTAGAATTCTGGGAGTTGTGGTCCAAAACATCAGGAGGGCCATAACTGATATAGATGTTAAAGAGCACCGGAAGATGAACAATCCCCTTGGGACCCCATAGCATAGGTCCCAGGAGGCGGAGACAGCATCACCAATCTGTACGATTTGGAGTAGGCCACCAAGGAAGGATCAAACCCAGTGGAGAATGGAGCCCCAATCCCTAAACTATAGCCTTCTCAGAAAAATACCATGTTTGTATCAAAGGCTGTTAAGACATCAAAGAGAGCCAACAGAAGTCCTCCCTGCTATCTTGGCTCTCTCCCCCCCCCTTACTAACTGAAGGTGGTCCATTAGACCAAGTGCATTGAAAATCACAACCCAATCTACCAGGCTATCTGAGGAATCAATGACCCAATGAATGTATTCAATCTTTGATCTGAAATGAGTTGCCAGTTGGTCGCAGTTCTCTATAGTTGGTTGTAGAGTTTGCAAAGCTCTGGCATTTGTAAGGCTACGGACGAGCCCAAAGAGTTCCACCTGATGATTGCAGGCCTCATTAATCCATTTGATTCTATAGCCTCTTTTTGCTGCATTAACTGAATTGCATTGTTTACCAAACATCTCTCTGAGTGCAAGCAGATGGTAACTGGAGGAAGATTTGCTCCATCTGCTATCTAGTGGTCTTATTAATAGCTTCATTGCCCCCAACTCTGTACACCATGGCAAGGAATAGGCTTTGCAGTGAAAAGGGTGTTTGGGAGTCTACTACCCCAATCATATAAGAAGATTCTGGATACTCAGTCTATAAATTGCTATGTGGTGCTTTTAGTACTGGGTGGGATCATTAATTTTCCATCAAGACATCTAGACTTAGGCTCTGTGCAACTGATACAAACTAATATAAATACAGAAAACAGAATGACAGGTAATTCTGAATTATTGATTGTCCTAATTGTCTACTGCTAAGAATAGTGCTGTGTACTAATGGTGTGGTAAATAAATAAATAAATAAATAAATAAATAAATAAATAAATAAATAAATAAATAGGGGACAAGAAAGATATGCTTTTCTAGGAGTGGCTCAAAGGTTATATTTACCCCCACAAGCTGTTTTCATTGTTCTCAGACCTCCCAGGTTCCCAAATAAATAAATAAATAAATAAATAAATAAATAAATAAATAAATAAATAAATAAATAAATAAATGTTCCTATGACATATATGGAGTCTTATCTTTAACTTGACCTTTATATTTAACATTTGAACCTTGTATATACTGTACAGTAATACCTTGGTTTAAGAGTACCTTGGTTTATGAGTGTTTTGCAAGACAAGCAAACATTTGTTCTACATTTTGCCTTGATCAGCAAGCAATGTCGATATACAAGCACTAGAGCAGGTACCATGATCACAAGTGAGCCAATAGTGGCTCTCCTTCCCTCCCCCCCTGCTGGATTGTGGGTGATTGTCTGGAATGTTTTATATCAGGCAGTCTCCAAAGCAGAGTGAGGAGAGAGGAATAAAGGTCTCCCTTGCACCAGCTAGAGAGTTTTCAAAGGGGAGTGCAGGTTAGGGTTTTATTTATATTTATATTTATATTTATATTTATATTTAATTTGTTTTCAGCATTCTTTCTAATATTTTCAAACCATTTCTAGTCATAGGGCAGCTAGTCAAGTATGCATAGTGCTACAAATTATATTTTATTATAGTTACATTAAAAACAGAGTAAAATCCAGTTGTTAGTCCCAAGCAGAGCAGATTCCACAACTAGGTACCTAAACCATTGTGTGGACATGGACTTCTAGCCAACGTCTTTTATGAGTTATGGTATTTTGTGTGTATGGCATGTGGTCTGTGGGACCCCAGAACATATCATCTGGGTTTCCATCATTTCTTATGCAGAAATTGCATTTGATATAAGAGTGTTTTGGTTTACAAGCATGTTTCCAAGACAAATTATGCTTGTAAACTAAGGTATTACTGTATTTGATACTATCAGAACAAATCCAATATAATAGGTTTATATGCACAGTAGTAGTATATTGCACACACATGTAGTCACATTCCTCTCTTCTCCCTACACTTGCCTTCTGTTTAAAAAGATCAGACTGTAAGTGTAATCTTAGAAACATGAAGAGGTTTCCTATTCTTGAAATATGAATTTTTCAAGCACAGGCATTTTAAGGAGCATGCCAGCTCCTATTAAAACAGGCAGTATTGTCAA
This sequence comes from Phrynocephalus guinanensis, assembly GCA_037367245.1. NCBI lineage: Eukaryota > Metazoa > Chordata > Lepidosauria > Squamata > Agamidae > Phrynocephalus > Phrynocephalus guinanensis. The sequence continues at coordinate 49,125,446 of CM074740.1, forward strand.
GCTGCAGGCAGGGTAAGACCAGCCTAATGGCTTCTATGATTGGCACTATTAATGACTTTTACTGTCTGTTCCTGCTCAGTGTAGCATGAATTGCTATGCAACAGTCTCCATGATTCTGCTTTTCGGGTGTGTGTGTGTGAGGGGGGACTGTTGAATTCCCTAATATGACAAAACTCCCTAATATGTTGCCTTGCTCACACACTAAAGCTTGACTTCCTAAAATGCATTTAGACTGCATATATATATCCCTCCACAGTATTTCGTGGTGCTGTGGTGGAAGTTGAGCAGATCAACGAATGACTGATAAAGATTGTCATTGTAACGATGAAGTGGTGCATCCATGGCTTCAGCACAGACCAGGTGTCCTGATAATGGCAAATAATCCTTCTGGAACCTTCTTGAGGAGAAATATATCACTGTCCCAGCCACGGACTGCCTTATTGTCACAGGAGATTTAATCTGTCACATCAGAGTAAGGGCAGATGGCTCCAGCTGTCATGGCAAGCATGGTTTCAATACTCGTCATGTTGTGGGCAACTTTCTGAACAAAACTACTATGGAGGCTCAGATAATCTCTGTGTATCTGGGTTCAGAACCAGAATACTTGTAGCAGGCTAAAGCTGGTCAACAAAGGTCAAGTTCAGGGGGGAAATTATTGTTGGATCCACTCAGCTCAAGGAAATGTGTGTTTTCTCTTAATACAACTATATTTTTCTATTCAGCCATGCATTTCCTTCACAGCTTCGTACCAGAGATGTCAGATCTGCAATGGAAGCCCTTGCTTAACTCCCAAGGACCAATCACAAAACCAAAACCAAGTTGATTTATATAATGTGAATTAACATAAGTTCATGGCAGGCTTAACAGATGCCCTCTGGCACCGTGCCCTGAATGCCCTGCTAACTTTGTCAATTTGCAAGAGAAGGCAAATGGAAGTACGACCTTACACTCTGCTCTAATTGCACCCTGTTGGCTATAATTTTCTCCTACATCAAAGACAATAGGAGGATACAGCCTCAGCAGGGAGTAAAAGGCCAACTGAAGTGCACCAGTAAGACCTGCAATACCTTTAGTTTTGCTCATCCCAGAAAATCTTCCAGAACTGTAGATTAGCACTTATTTGATTAGTTCCCTTCCCTTCCTGAGTGTTGTTCTCTGGCCAAAAGGCTCTTCAATAAAATGCTGAAGAACTCCCCTGAAAATCACCTTCATCAGAGTCTTTCGGAATGCACTGGGATGAATTAGGATGATTTTGTCATTCTGTTTTTCTGGATTTAAAGCAAAGAGGTGGTTCAGGAATGACTGGAAAGCAACACAAGATGATGTAGATATTGCACAATTTTAAGATTGAAATAGGAAGATAAAAAAATAGCTTGAACAGGGTAGAAAAATGAGAGAGAAGTTTCAAGGTGGCTAGGGGAAAAAGAACGAAACAAAAACTAATACAGTCAGGAAAAGAATTCCGTGAAAGAACAATGTTAAGTGTGTGCAACCTATAAGCAAAGAAGGACAGAAATTTTGTAGAGCGAAATGGCAAAAGAACATTGGCATGTGGTCAACACAATGACAAGAATGAGTGGTTGGTAGAACCCTGCACAGGGAAGTGAACAGCATTTAATCCAAAATACTGTTGTAGAAATACATGCCTGTAAAGGCAATTGAGCTGTTTTCTCCTCTTTGCCAGCTGTCTTTTGAGTAACAGGGTGCATGCACAGGCACATATCTGCTTCCCACCCAAAGAAGCCTTAGAGCATGATACTGGGTAAAGAGAATGGGTTTTCTTATATATCTATCTGCTTGTGTGTGTGTGTGTGTGTGTGTGTGTGTGTGTGTGTGTGTGTGTGTGTGTGTGTGTGTGTGTGTGTTGCGTTGTTACAGTCGTGACCAACTCTTCGTGACCCCATCTGCTTACACTGCAAGAAAGTGGAGGATTCTGGCTTGAATGGTTTCCATATGGAACACTATATTCTCTAAATGTGGAATGGTTTGAAATTTGGACTCAGGCTTATTTGTAAATTCAACTGGTGCTTTTCCAGAGAATTCTTTCAAATATACCTGGATGTAGGAGATACTCTGTCACAAATGAAAATACTCTGCACATAAGAAACATAAACAGTCCATAGGAAAATGGTAAGTAGTTACTACATAGAGGAAGTGAGAGCCTGTAGAGATACCCCCTTGGGGAAAAGGATGTAACCCCAGATGCCTAGGCAAGCAGGGCCCTTGGAAGCTTCTCAACCCCACCCATGCGGGGGTGCCCCAGGAGGGGGAGAGTAGATTCCTGGGCTAAGCCTGTAAACAGGATGCTCTTATGGCATCCGTAACTCCCAAAGCAATCAGCAAAGCATGAGCCCTGGGATACACATCTGCCTGGCACCCTCAGATAAGCTTTCCCATGGCCAGCAAAACTCAGGGGCTACGTGAGCACCTGCTGGTAGTCTTTTCTCTGTCAATGACTCTCCGTCCCTCCCCGTGTGAAGCCCTGTTTACTGTACCTAATAAAAAGCTTTGAGCCACTTGGGAGGGCAGACTCAGAGCATTCTGTTTGATCCCGACTGATGTGTCGTGTAGTCATTCCTACAATAGCCTTAAATTTTCAGGACCTGAGCAGAGCTGTTCAAGGTAGGGCATTTTGGAGGTCACTAATTTACAGTGTCACCACCAGTCAAAGCACCTTGATGGCACATAGCAGAACAATTATTTATTTATATATTTATGTATTCATTCATTCATTTATTCATTGGATTTATATTCCACTCCATCTAGTCCATAAACTATTCTGGATGGTATAAAGAATAAATTGCTTGCATATTAATAAATTACTGAAGTAATACAATAATTAAGCACATTAAAAACATATAGTTATGCAAATATAATCAGTTAATAGTAACATAAACTATAAACCAACAAAAAGGAAATTAGACGCAGACATGGATACATATGGTGTTTTAGATATCCCAGTAATAATAATAATATTTTTGAGAAGGTGTTTAGATATTCCTAATTGGGAGGCAGGTAGATGTCTGGGGGCAGTTGGTTCCACATCCAGGGGGAGACCACTTAGAAGGCCTGATTCTTCATTAACAACCTTCTGGATTTCTCTCTGGGTTGGTACCCTCAGGCACCCAGCCTGGGAAGAGCGAATGACCCAGACAGTTCTCTACGGGAGAACAGTTCAGACAATTACTTAATGAGGTATATAATGTATCTCTCTCTCTCTCTCTCTCTCTCTCTCTCTCTCTCTCTCTCTCTCTCTCTGTCTGTCTGTCTGTCTGTCTCTCTCTCTCTCTCTCTCTCTCTCTGTGTGTGTGTGTGTATGTGTGTGTGTGTGTTTTGCGTTGTTACAGTTGTGACTGACACTTCATAACTCCACATCCATGGAGTTTTCTTGGCAGGAATACTGGAGTGGTGGTCTCCCATCCAAGTACTAACCAGGGCCAACCCTGCTTAGCTTCCGAAATCAGGCGAGATCGGATGTGCTTAGGTACAGATAGGCACATATAAATATTTAGCATTACAAATGAACAATTCAAGTCTCATCAGTCTTTTTGTTTAAAGTTCAGTAAAGAAATATCAAAACGGTTTCTTTTTTCCCCTACCATGGGTTTCTTAAATAAACAAGCATCATCCAATCCAGTATGTGATATTCTGCTTCTTAAGAATCTTTGTCATCCTGTGCTTGAAGGTTTTGCAGTGTCCTCTGATATTTTGAGATGTCATTGAACTTTTCCTGGAGTAACATACAGCTACATAACATCTCTAGACATGTATAACTATCTAGCGAAAGGGGAAAAATATGCTTCACAGTATGCAGTTGCCTGTGATTTAAAGCTGATTTAAAGCCAGAATGAATCATTCTGCAATGACTAATGTGCCAGTGCCTCTATAGTGCAGCAAAATCAAAGGTGAGAGTTCAGCTGCTGCAATTTCAAGCTATTGATCAGTGACCGTTTTGGCACCCTTGGATTAGTCTGTTGGCATAGGGCAGGCAAGCAAACCACTAAGGTTAAATATCAACCATCAATAGCAGTGCAACAATGCTGCATTGGTTTCTATAGCTTGACAAACTCTGGCTGTGAACTGCATCTGTGCTCTCTCTTTACAGTGAAATGAATTTGAATGACCTCACATGATGTAGAGATTTCAAAGTTTGGAAGGTATTGAGTAACTTGTTCTACAGTCTGATACCACTCTGCACATACCTGTCAAGTTATCCCTGGCGCTGCCCGGGATGGTAGGAGAGAGGCCTACACACACACACACACACACACACACGTGCCTGCCCGCCTGCCCCACACAAATGTGTGCGCATGCACACACCTGCCCGAATGCCAACATGCATGCCCCCCCCACACAAATGGTGGTGGTGGTGGAGGAGGAGGAGGAAGCGGAGGAAGTGGCTGCGACAGAGCTGGTGCTGGGCCTGGGGGGAGCGGGGGGAGTTAGCAGAGTCATTGTTCTTGCTGTGGAGGAGGTGGGCTGCAACCTGGAGGGGCTTCCTCCACCTCCCAGGCCTCCGACGAATTGTGCCATCGCTGAGCGCACCCTCCCCAAGTATATACTGCTGCTGCTGGTGGTGGTGCTGCTTCTCCTGCAGCCAGGTGCCTCAGATTCAATGTGGCCAATGGGGAGGGGGAAGGGGGGCAGCTCATGGGCTGGCTCCACTCCCTGCCTCCCACTGAGCCTTGGCTCAGGCTGTGAGGTGATGGTGGCGGAGAAACTCCACGCACCTTCCCACTCTGTTCCCCCACCCTCACCCAGGATCCTTGCCAGCGCACACAAGAGAACCTAGAAAAAGCCTCATCTCTCTGTCTCCCCCACCCCCAGAAATACATTGGGTGCTTTCCAGGCACTGCCAATTCTATTTCTATTGCCATCTCTCACCCACAGGTACACATTCACACAACACACCAGCCCGGGACATTTCCATAAAAATTACCAATCAGGGACAACAGCACGAAAGAATGATTGATCCGTGAATGTCCCGGCCAAAACTGAACACTTGACAGGTCTAACTCTGCATTGTACAGTGGTACCTTGTATAGAGGAATTCATTCATTCCAAATGAAATTCTGTAAACCAAATTTTCCTTTGTACAAATTTCCCATAGGAATGCACTGAAAATGGATTAATCCCTAATCATGACCATATTTCTGTTGTACAGATTCACCCCATAGGAGATTCTGTTAAGCAATTTCCCCCTATCTCCTGAAATTTTTTCCTTTAAGCGGAATTTCTGTTAAACAAACCTCTTATTATATGAGAGACCACTGTAATACTAAATAAATTATTTGCTTCCCCCACACTCAGTCACTTTTATTTATGCACAGCATACAGCAGAATCCTGCCATTTTGCTAGTCATGAGATCTCACCTAACTAGTCCAAGGACTGCTACTACTGTTAATTATACTAAGCTTCTACCTGTTTTTTATTCCTGCAGCTGATTGACTGCGGGGGGGGGGAATGAAACCACTTTTATAGGTGTTGTAAATTTTTCGGGCTGTTTGGCCATGTTCTGGAAGTTTTTCTTCCTGAAGTTTCACCAGACTCTGTGATCTGGTGAAGTGGTCTCTCACAGTGTTGAAAAAAGAAGAAAAGCACCTCCCCCCCCCAAAAAAAAACCCCAAAGTATTCCTGCCAAACATAAAACCTACAAATAGTATTTAGACCCACCACAAAAATTCAACAGATGCTACAGTCAGCAAAAGACAAAAGGAGCCCACTCACCACTGCAGGAATATACCTGATACCTGGTAGTTGTGGCCAGGTATATAATGGGACCACAAAGCGCAGAATCCAGACGAGAACCAAACAACATAAAAGACACTGCAGACAAAACAACCTGAAAAATCATCAGTAGCTGAAAACACCCTGAGACAAACTGGGAATGAAATCCTCTTCCAGGACACAGAGATATTGGACAACACTACCAATCACTATGCAGAGTTTCAACAAAAAAGAAAAAAGTCTAAAAATCAACAAAGCATGGCTTCCGGTTCTGAAAACTACAGCCTGCAAAAGGTCAAAGTTCAATTATTCTCACTCAGCCACAAGCACTCTTGATCAGTTCACACAACAGAACAGCTAACAACACCCATCAATCAAGGATTGATGCCACCCCTGATTGCAGTGAAACTTCTTAATCCTTCTATCACAATGCAATGACTAACGCCTATTCCCCTGTATAGGACAAGTTTCCTCTTTCCCACAACTCTAAAACCACACAGTCTCACTCACTCTATACCCCAGAGCACAGAGATAACTCCTAATTCCCTGAGCTCTTTGCCCTCTGAAGATGTCTGGCAAAACATCAGGAAGAAAAACTTCAAGAACACAGCCAAACAGCCCCAAAAAAACTCACAACAGCTATCATATCCCAGCCGTGAAAGCCTTCGAAAATACATTGAAACCACTTTTCTCTAACTCAACAGTAATTTATTATGCTAATGAGTGTAGGGGTTCCTGTGCTCAGCAGTAGAGATGGGCACGACTTAGCGGTATTCCCGTTTCTGTTTCCGTTACTCGTTTCCGTTACTCTACGGAAACGGTAACGGGAATCACTGCCCCAGACTTCGAGCTCGAACCGACGAACGAACAATTTGGTCTGATTTGTCGTGCTCGTTACTTGCATCGCGCAATGCCAAGTGGCACAGAAAAAAAGTTTTTAAAAGTTAAAAAAAAAACCCGATTCCCAGCCCTAAAAGTAGGCGAAAACTGTCTGAGGGCACCTACCAGGCCAGAAGGGTGTTTTATTTGGGGGGGTGTTCCCCGCCCCCCTCTCCTTGGCTATTGCTACTGCTGCGCTGCTGGTACCAGGCTGGGAGGGCGCATCCATTTGCCATGCAGTGCGGGGGATCCAAAATGGCGACCGCAATATTTTTTTTGAAATCGTTGCCCAAAAACCCCACCAAAGCACCACAGAAACATGCGAAAATTAGCTATTTTAAATGCTTGAATTTTTACAGTAGCAGCAGTGGGTTTTTCTTGCAAAAAAAAGTCTCCGTTTATTTTATTTTATTTTATTTTATTTTATTTTTTTTTACACCTGCACATTTGCAATGATGGGCTCGCCCATGGGAGTGGACCATGCAAAGTTTTGGAGCCATTCCACCAATCGCATGGCCAGGTTTTGCTGACTGTACCAGGCTGGGAGGGCGCATCCATTTGCCATGCGGTGGGGGGGGGGAATCCAAAATGGCGACCGACCGCAATTTTTTTTTTTGAAATTGTTGCCCAAAACCCCACCAAAGCACCACAGAAACATGCGGAAATTAGCTATTTTAAATGCTTGAATTTTTACAGTAGCAGCAGTGGGTTTTTCTTGCAAAAAATGTCTCCGTTGATTTTATTTTATTTTATTTTATTTTATTTTTTTACACCTGCGCATTCGCAATGATGGGCTCTCCCATGGGAGTAGACCATGCAAATTTTCCACCAATCGCATGGCCACTTGGCCAGGTTGACCACAGAGACTTCTGGGATGTGCCAATCGGGCATAAACAGCCCACTAATCGTAGCCCAAACCCGAACCCTAAGCCTAACCCATACGCCAGTACACTGTCCTTCTAAGTGGGTCAGAGAGGCACCCAGATGCACCCCAATACTCACCGTAACCTCACCCGTAACTAGCCTAACCCTAGCCGTTGCGCTAAGCCGTCTTAACCCTAAGCCAGATCTACTTGCATTGCACTACATGCAAGTACGTGAGACACAGCGGGTGCAAAGAGTCTGCCAGTCCGTCACTTGTGGCTCTGGCTGACTCCTGCAGCTCCCTCCAGGAGCCCGCTACCCCCTCCCCAAACCAGTACTAACGACAACGAAAAAACGAAAAAACAAACCGACTAATTTTTGCAAATTTTCGCGAAAAACGGAAACGAGCCGAAACGGAACCGGCCCGACTAACGACAACTCGAAAAAAAAATTTTTCAAGTCGTGCCCATCTCTACTCAGCAGCCTTGGTTTGACAATTCTTCTTAGATAATGAATGAGCAACATGCATCTTATGGGTTTCACACAATCCCCTTGGGCATTTTGGGAGGGGTAGGAGCTTCCAACTGCACATGGTGCCACCAGCACTTACATGTATCCCCTGATGTCCTCATGGGGGCCTGGGGGCATGTCACCATGTCTCGAGACCCTCGATTTTTAACATTTTTTGAAAAAAGTTGACCACTAGAGGAGCCTGCTCAACTTAAAACAACACTAGTTTTTTTTCATTAAGTTTGGGTCCTCCAACATTTTGGATCCACAGCTCCCTTGATTTACTGGCCACAGCTCCTCTTGTTGCAAGGGGCCATCAAGGGTTTCACATCTACCAGGGTTAGGATCTTGACACTGTCAGCCTAGCCATCCTATTTCTTCCCACACCACAAATATTCCTGAGGACCTACCTCTTTCCGGGTTATGATGCAGGAACCTCACAAGACCACCCAGTAAGAGCTTTCACTGATGACCATAGAGATGAGTCAAGGATGAGCAGGCATGGCCCTTTTTGGCATAGAGCTATGAACAGTTGCTCTACATAGAGCTATGAACAGCTCCTCCAAGACCTTGATAGCTCAGTGTTCCATCTCTTTTCTCATGGTACCCTTAGCTCAGATCCCATGCACCCCACAGTGCAAAAGCACACAGTCTGGGAACCCCTGCATTAAGTCCATGTTTTGTTTTTTGAAAATCCATTGCGACAACCTTTATAGCATACAAACAACCTAGCTTTTAAAAAATAAAATAAAATAAAAAATAGAATTGAAATCTTGGCCACCCCTCACCTCTAGCTCCATTTTGTTAAAATGGAGCTGTCAACAAGATGGAGTTAAACTGGAAGGCTGTTAGCTAAGACTCAGGATGCTGGCATCTCTTAGCAATGGCTCTTAGTCCTGCTGAGATTGCTCTGCACTGAGTTAGATATTTTTAGATATGGCACCCAAGTGACGACAACAGCCTGTTCTGCATTTCTGCCATTAAATAGCAATTTGATCTTCAGAATTCAGTGAACAAAGTGTCTCAGAACATTGTTACTTGTTAATGTCCAGATTGTACTACTATTTCAAAAGTACAGGAGCATGGGTGAGGTTTTTTTAAAAAAAGTTAAAAAATACACAGTACTCCTGCTTTCAGAATTTTATAAAAAATATTAGCTCATGAGTGTTTTAAAACAAACCACTTTAATCAAGATCCGATCTCAATTAGACGTGACAATGACAGACATCAAATCTCAGTAAAAATCTTCTCAGGAGTCTTGAGTGAAAAACCATCAGCGGTTCAGTAACAAGCTTGCTTTGGAAACTGAAAATAAACATGAAAAGCTCTTTTTTATTTCACCTTAGCTGGTGGGATGTACAGCTTAAAACAGCAAAGTAACACTGACAGGTTTAATATAAATATAAGAGGGCCTCTGAGCTGCAGCTTATGTATCAAAGTCCCACTGGATGCTTCAGGGGACTTAGTTGACTGTTTCAATTCTTTTTTCTTGTATTTCATATGACATCACAGGAGGGTGTTTATTAGCCAGAACTGTAAGTTAGATGTGTGGAAACACCTTCAAGTATAAATGAAAACCAGCACAAACTGTCTTTAAAATAGTAACACTATTTTCTTAGTCCTAGTCATAGCTATCTAGTGTTCCCCACGTCCGCCCAGGACTGGGAGCTCCAGGGAGGCAGGGTGCTGGCAGCTGGGCCCTTTGGCTAGGGGGTGGAGCCTCATTTGCATACAGGGTTCCCAGAATCCCTTGTGGTAGCTTTAAAATGCTCATATGACCTCGGTGTCGGCTTTCTAGGGGTGTGGGTTAGGAGTTCTACAGGGAGAGGTGCTCTCTGGCAGGCCACATGGAGGCTGTCTGCACAGCTGCCCCGCAGCATTCAGAGCTCAGCCACCTGCCACCAGAAATGCAGAATGTTTCAGGGAATTGTTTTTTCAGGAAGATGGTGGGAAAGAGTGATTGATCTGTGAATGTCCTGCCCAAAAGGTGACACTTGGCAGGTCTGGTCCTTTTGGTAATAGAAAGAAAAAAAGACAAACCCCTTAAAGTCAACACTTCAACATATATTGCACTAGACCAACTCAAAAGGAGTGCTTTTAGAAGAAGAATCTCATGCTGAGAGTTATCAGTATTGTTTCACACAAAAGAAGTGATTGAACTGGGGCATGTTTCATTTTTTTTAAAAAGCCGAACTTTAAACATAATTCAGCCTCCTTTCCCCCCACACCTTCAGTACTTAAGCATTTCTTTCTTTAGTACATTCCAATAGAAATAAGACTGGCAGATTTCTCAAGAAACATCCAAAGAGAAGACAAGGACTCTGGTATCCTGCTGAAGCTGTTGTTTCCTTCTCACATAAAGGTTGACTGATTTTCTCCCCAGGAACATCCACCTGCAGACGTGCAGAAAGGATGGTTAACTGTGTCCATCTCCCACAGATTCCAAAACCCCTTTCTTCTTCTAAACTGGCTCCTCCTGTTGTGACCGGCTCTGAGGGATTCTGATTATGTCTTTATTATAGTAAACATCCTGTTATGGATTGTATTTTTGTCACTCTTGTTTTTTAAGTTGCAATTAGAGTAGCACGGTATGCAACAGCTTTGCGTAATACCCTTACACAATAATTGTTAGAGCTGAACACTGTCTTTGGACCAGGGAGTGCAAAGAGAACATATAAAATGTATTGGGATCATTTGAGGGGGGCAGCAGGACCCAGCAAATATTTGCTGCTCCTGTGAAAGTCAGAGTAACATTGACATGGATTCATTATGTTCTGTCTGGCATTTTGTGGAATTAAAAATAATTTAACCAACAACTCTAACTACTTTGAACTGAGCAAGGGGAAAGAAAGAAGAAGAAGAAGAAGAAGAAGAAGAAGAAGAAGAAGAAGAAGAAGAAGAAAGAAAAAGAAAGAAAGAAAGAAAGAAAGAAAGAAAGAAAGAAAGAAAGAAAGAAAGAAAGAAAGAAAGAAAGAAAGAAAGAGTGCCAGCCATACCAAAATGGAAGATAAGGCTCCAAAATAAAATTGATACATTACTATCAGATGCTAGTAAACTGAAAGAAATGAAATAAAAGAAGCTGAATAACAACAAGACCAAAGGCTATTTGATCAAGAAATACCATCTGGACAATCAAAGAAGCTCTAGAAATTGTCAAACAGCAAATAACAGCAGTCTCAAAGATATTCAAAGATAACGAAGATAAAATAATTCCAACAAAATAGGCTTTTTGAGTGTAACCAGAAGAGGTTCTACCAATCAATTTCTACCAAGACTGCAGACCAGACAACAGATAGCAGAGTAAAGCCATCATCAAATGAAATGCTACACTTCTAGCAGGCTATTTGAAATAATCCCAAGAATTACAATAAACAAGCAGGTTGGTTAGAGACAGTCAAATTGACCACAGATGCTGCTAGCTTAACTGGAATGAATATTGCATCTCAAATGGTAAAAGCAAGAACTAAGAAAATTAAGAATTGGACTGCCCCTGGAGAAGATGAATTGCATGAATTTTGGCTGAAACATCTAACCAGTATGCATGGTAGTTTAACCCACAGTGATTCTATGGTGGAGTCAGACCCACCATCAATCTCCATTCTGCTGGATTTTACCCCTTCTTTGATATAGGGCGTTAATACACGACCCCTAAGCTCCGCCGCAAATGGCTGCAAGCTCCGGACGATAAAAATGTTTACCCACCAGCTCCGGAGTTTGCAGACAATTAAGTACGACCCCACCCACTTAGCACAACCAAACTGCACTTTTCTTGTACCTGCTTTTTTATGGTGAAAAATATTTGATCCGGAGACTGCCTGAGGTCTCCTCGCTTCTTTCTGTTGTTTTTCTTTTGCCTCCGCCCCTTAAAGAGGAACCAGGAAGTAAACAGAGATTGGAGCAACTTCCCCCAACACCGGGAGGTAAGTCTTTTATTCTTTTGTCTCTGTCTAAGGCTTTTTTTCCTCCCCCCCCTCCCGCAGACAGAACAAAGAAGTGCCGAGCGGGTGGGGAGGGAGGAACAGCAACGAACCCTCAAGATCTCTGGTCCGAATTTAAGGGACCAGCGGATCTTAGGGGTCGTGTAAAAAGGCCCATAGATGGCCATTATATCAATGTTATCCCTAGCTACCAAATGTTCAAGTTCTCCCATCTTTGCTCGGAGGCTTCAAGCATTTGCATAGAAACACCTGTACAGTGGGTCCCCCAAGAACAGCTGCTTCTTTATCCCCCCCCCAGGTAGCTTTTAATACCAGTAGACAAGCTACCACATCCCATTATTATCCCTGTGCTTCTTTGTGATTATGCAAATCAATGCCTTTGCCTCCTGCCTTTGTCCTCCTTCCAGAACAGAATGGTGCCTGTAAATAAATCTAAAATCTCCCTCTGTATCCCCTTGTGACTTTACTTAGGTAGTATTCTCCAACTTCCTCACTGTCCTTTTTCACAGAGAACAAACAGGGCTCACTGCGTCACTTGGGGGGGTGAGTGTAGGTATTCTTCTGTATGTCTTTCACTTTGATTTTACCAAGCATGCCTCCCTATGCTTCCTTGCTCTCCCCAAGGACTGCTGCCTGATAGTACTCTGTAACTTTTGTGTCACAGTTGTGCTCTGACTGCTGAGTGTGAATCATTGAGGTACATTATCTCATGAGTTTTCACCTTAGTCAGCACAGTCAAACAGTATCCTAAATGCTTCTGAAAACTATCCACTATTTTTTTAACCTGGCCTTTGTGTTACATCTTTGCTAGCTTCAGTTGCCCCTTTAGTTAAAATTGCCACATTCGTGTCAGCATAATGTAGAGTATTGCCACATTTGTGCCAGCATAATGTAGACTATTTGGAGTAGGAACTAGCAAACCACTCTAGTTTTCCTGCCAAGAAAACTCCATGGACATGGAGTTACGAAGAGTCGGTCATGACTGGAATGACACCAAACACAATGTAGAGTATTACCTACTGCCTACTGTTTCACTTAGCCTCTTGTGTGCCTGCCTTTGTAACCCCTTAACTGAAACCTTCTGCCTGTGTGCTTCTCACTCAGGTCTCTTTCCGGCAGTCTAATTTACAAAAACCTGCTTCTTAACATCTATTTCATACTATTTCACCTGCCCTGGATGCCACCACTTTATCAACCTCACTTGCTCCATTGGAACACATTTCCTGGCCTGTGCACTTTTGACTGAAATCCAAGCCCAGACAGTCCAGAAATTGCCTGCATATCTGTCTCCAGACTCCATTCCTATTACTTTTCCTCATGTTTACACCATAACTTGGGAATGAAGACTTCCCATGGCACTATGCATGGTAGAACTGAAGACTTCCCATGGCACTATGCATGGTAGAACTGGTCAGGTTGGTCTTCGGTGAATGGTCAAGAGAATGATGGGAAGGACATCCAATTCTCCTGCTGTTGAAATGGCATGGTCAGCAAGAATCTTGGGAGCATGGAAATGTTTCTGTGCCTAGTTTCATTTTGAACAGCTGTCTAGGGGAGTTGGATAAATGTATGGAGGATAAGGTTATCAGTGACAGCGAGTCAGGGAAGCTATCTAGTACCTACAGTATTAGAGTCGACATTAGACAGAAGGCAAATTATCATTTGTTTATGTTTATTTAAAATATTTACATTCTACCTTTCTCATCAAAAGAAGGCTGCTTACAATATTGAAAATCAGAAACTTTTAAAAGCAAAACAGCAACCCTGTTCTTGGAAGCCTCTCTTGGGCAACAGGCTACTGAGAAAAAAAAACTGTCTGCAGAAAAACATCCTTTTCTGTTTGTTGGAGGGAGTTCCACAGTTTGGGAGTAGAGACAGGGAAGATTCTCTCTTGTGTTCTCACCAAATGCACTTGAGAAGTTGGTGGGACTAAGAAGAAACCTTCCCTCTAGTCTTAAAATCCAAACTGATGCATAGAAGATGATGCAGTCTTTTCGGTAGCCTGGACCCAAGTTGTTTAGGGCTTTAAAGATGAAAACTCCTGTTCTGCAAGCAAGCCCACCCTAGACAATTGTCTGGCCGCAGAGTGAACAAAAACTTGGACTAGATTACCTGTTTTTTTCATGTTCTTATGTTCTTACATCTTGACTAACATTAATGCCACTAGCTGCAGAACCCATAAAATGAATAATAACAACCAAGGGATGCAGTGGCTTGTCCATCCACTAGCATTTATAGCATTTTAAGGAACAAAGAAAAAGCAAAATGCTGAAGATAAGAAAGTTCTATCTCGGACATTATTCTGTAGCGAAATATACTATGCCTTCTTACATACCTGTGGTTTACTTAATGTTACTCTGCATAAGATTCATTTCTAAAAGGGCCTTTGAGAAAGATTTGGACTGCTTTGTGTTATTCTTCCATTATGTGGGAGGAAAGAGAAGTAACAGATTAATCATACAGGTGGATAACCAAGTTAATAGCAAAAAAAGTTCACACTGTGGAAGCTAAGTGTGATGCTATGTTTTATTGTAGCTGTCTTACACCAGCCCCTTTGGCTGTCCTGCAGTGAGCCAAGCAGCTTTGTCAAAATCCAAGTTTCTTGTTTTCTCACCCTCACATCAGGGAGCAAGGGCAGTCAACCAGCCTGGACCATCCCTATTACAAGCAAACAGTAGAGAAAGTTCAACCACTGGCCCTGCCTATGTGCATGTTGGTGGAACCTATGTTACATCTCACAGGAAGTTAAAGATAAACCACATCTGAACAAGTGGGCAGTGTAGTCTGGGATACAGAATGTGTAATCTTCTGCTATTCCATTGCTCATTCATTCCGTGAAGTCAAGTAAGAGGGGTGCTCTACTCAACATCACTTCTTCCCACCCTATGACTCAGTATAGGCAGCTTTTGCAGTGATCGCTGCCAGCTACTCCACAGCAATTCTTCTTGCTGGTCATGGATTGGTATATCGTCTCATTTCATTTTATTTTGAAGCAGCCTTATTCTGCCTGTAATACATGACTTGAGTGAAATACTTAATCTAGCCTGAAACATACAGCGGTTTATGGCTCAGTTTCTTTGCAAAACTGTTTAAGATGGGATGTATTAAATCAAGGAGCTGTCTTGACCAGAAACCAGCTGGTCACCTATTCATTGATTCATGAAGCCTTTGCCAGCTTAAACTTAGTAAATGCTGAATGCCTCAGGGAGATCTTGCCAAGCCAGTTACATTTGGCAGGGTTTTGTGAAAGTCTGCCAAGACCAAAGCAAATAAGCAAGAAAAGTGAACAATAATCCTGTTTCCCCCCCCCCTTAAGTGCTAAATAGATTTCTTTTCCCTGGGAGAAGAAGCAGCACTGTAAATTATGAGCTCCTTATCTAGCATGTTCAAAATACACTTGCCATGGGAGATGAGTGGGTGGTCTGGCAAATACCCATTCAGTTTTCATTTGAGGGCAGTGAGAAAATCCGTTATTCATAAGTTTCAATAAGCTTACGGTTGGCTCTATAAATAAGTACCAAATGGATTTTGTGGGATGATTTGATTTCCACTTGATTCCATTTTCAAGCGTTAGCAGTGCTTGATCTTTCTCATTCTCATTTCAAACAAATGATAGATACTGTGAAATGTAGACTTAAGATACTGCTGAACATAAAATGAGAAATTAGTGCAAGGTGGTGCTATAAAAGACCTTTTCTGGTTCCTCAACAGTATTATGTAGTATAGATCATTTGAGCAATGGGCTACAAAAGAGGAAAAGTACATGAGATAAAAGACAATGTAACAATAAAAAAGATGACCAAAGGTCATGATTCAGTCTGCTCAGGAGTTGTGCATTTGATTAGAGGTGGGGAGGGACATACCAAGCACCTCCTCTACACAAGAAGAAGAAGAAGAAGAAGAAGAAGAAGAAGAAGAAGAAGAAGAAGAAGAAGAAGAAGATTATATCTAATTAACTAGGATGAGCAAAGTCTATGGATCTCTCCAAGGCCACCATGGACCTTATCAGGCCCAGTAATAACTGGAGGTGATGATGGTTTCCCCCCAGGAACAACAAACATAAGAAAGCGGTCCCTAACATTTATAAGCATCTATTTGTTATAACAGGACATGGTATCTTAGACAAAGGGCTACTTTCTGTTTTGGAGGTTTTTTGGCAGCAGAACCCAAGTGCCTGTCAAACTGGGACATATGCTTAGCCAGGGACAATCTCTGCAAAGCTGATGAAAGAGGAGTTGAAAGCCAGGCCAAATTGGAACATAAAGGAGTGGAAAGAAGAATCATTAGAATTTAAGCCAAGTCAGGCCATAAATCAAAGCCATACCAGGTCAATAATCTAAACAGGGAAATATCAGGAATATGGTCTGTAAGTGGTTTGTATTTGGTTATGAGATCAGGCAGGCAGAGCCAAGGAATTCTGAGAGCTGGGAACCAAACAGGTAAAGGTAGAGCATGGTTCAATCAATCAATCAATCAAACCTTTAATGGCATAAATAAGACACATATATAAATAAAACACATATATAAAACCTAATTTAGGTTTTCTGGCAATAACCAAGTCAATGATTGCAACTGACATTCAAACATAGCTCAGAGTGGGAGTATTGATACAGGCTGTAGAGTTTCAGCATGATTCACTATGTATGCCATAAAGCCCGCTACTTTCTTCACCCTGTCTTCCACTTGATCATTTAGCATTAATTGCATTATTCCTGCATCTGGCCATCCCTTCACCCTAGATAATATTGGGCCCAGGTATTGCATACGGGGTACTGAGTAGCGAGGGCAGTACAAACACATGTGTGCCAGCAATTCAATTCCTCCCAACTCGCACGAGCAATTCCTCTTGTTATACGGAATGCCTTGGAACCTACCTGCTAATAGTGCTGAAGGCATTACATTAAATCTAGCCAGATAATAAGCTCTGCGTTTTTGTGGTGACTGCAGTAAATGAAGATATCTAGCACTCTGGCCTTGCCTGATTGGAATTAAGTGATTTAATGGTGAGCAAGTCTTATTTGCTGAACTCAGGAGATCCTGGAATTCAATATCTAGTAGTCTGCGTTTAATTACATGAAATGCTTCTTTTTGGGGCAGAGAGCCAAGTTGTTCTAATGATAGACCTATTTTTGAAATTTTCTTTTCAATGTAGTCAAGTTCTCGTGCCCTGACCTGTTCTTGGAGAATTTGGTGTATGAAGCTACCCTCTTTAAAGTTGTAGTGGATCTTTAACCAGTATTTGATTGCTCTCAACCATGCCTGAGTTGCTACCATATTTTGGCCTGTTTCTAAACAAAGAGCCGCATATGGGACACATGTTGGTACTTCCAAGATCTTCCGTAGGAACATAGATTGCACTTGTTCTAGCGAATGGTCCCATGCCTTGATCCATAATGGTATACCGTACAACAACTGAGGTACAATCTTTGCATTAAACACTTTTAGTGCGGAGGGTACATATCTGTTTCCTGTATTATAGAAAAATCTGCAAACTGCCTGGGTGGTGCCTTTGGCCCATTGTATTGCCACTTTGCGTTGGAGCACCCAGGACTGTTTGTAGTGAAACATGATACCCAAGTATTTGAAATACTTAACCTGTTCAATCTTTCTTCCAGCAAAGATCCACCTGTACAATTTCCAAGATTTAGCAAATACAACAATTTTAGACTTATCGTAGTTAAGTTGTAAGTTGTTGTTACCTAGGAACTCAAGGCATTTATACATCAAACGTTTTAGGCCAGGTCTGGTACGAGACAAGATCACGGCATCATCCGCGTACAGAAGTAGAGGGACTGGAGTGGAGCCAATTTTAGGGGGATGTCCTTCAATTTCCAACAATAGTGGGGCTAAATCATTGAGGAACAAGTTAAACAGGGAGGGGGCTAATAAACAACCCTGTTTAACACCTTTGTTGGTAGTTATTCGCTCAGTTAGGATCCCTGAGTTAGAGCATTTAATTTGGCAGGAGGTTGCCAAATGCAATCTCCTAATAAGAAATATTAATCTTCTGTCAATTCGGAGGTTGGTTAATTTGTCCCACAATTTCTCACGGTCCACTGAGTCAAAAGCCCCTTTCAGGTCTAAGAAAGCCACATATAATTTAGATTTAGCCTGAGTTACATATTTATTTACCAGATGTGCTAGGGTAAAGCAATGATCAAGAGTGGATTTCCCCTTCCTAAAACCTGCTTGTTCTGGTCCAATTACTGATGTCTGCTCCTCCCAGTCAGTTAGTTTGTTTAAAAGATGTTTTGTATAAAGTTTTCCAATGACGGATAGGAGACTAATTGGTCTATAATTACCTGGGTTTAAGGGGTCACCTGCTTTGTAAATTGGGACAACTATTGCATTGGTCCAGGCTTCTGGTATCAAGCCAGATTTGTCTACCATGGTGAAAAGGGCAGCCAACGGTGCCATCCACCAGTCAGCATCAAACTTCAGTATCTCTGGGGGTATTATATCAGCCCCTGGTGATTTGCCCAGTTTTAACTGGGAGATTAGTTCTTTTATCTCTGCAAAAGTGACTGGGGGCCATTCTGGAAGACCCTTAGGCATGGTTTCCTCGCTGGCACTGCTGGAGTTGCCTCCATTATGGAACAGGGATGAAAAATGTCTGTGCCAAATATTGGGTTCAATGTTGGCTGGGTCCAAATAATTATTTCTGTTGTTCACTATGTCCCAAAATTGGTTGGGTTTTTTAAGGGATATTGCTGTGAATAATTGATTCCATTGGTTATGGATGAAGGCTTGCCTTTTGGCCTTATACAGCAATTTTAACTGATTCTTTGTTTCATAGAATTCCTTTGGTATATATGCTAGCTCCTGGTCCATATAATGCTTGTAGATCTTCCTTAAAATAATTTTCTGTTCTATACACTCACGGTCAAACCAGTCTTGTTTGATATGGTTTGTCCTGCATTGCTCTAAAGTTGGATTATAGCTTAGTGTCTTAGATAAGAGTGCTGTCAATCCTTCGTAGGCTCCAATTACATCCCTAGGATCATTAGAGGTCGTAATGGAGGATTTAAGGTCTAGAAGTGTTTTAGATTTTTTGGCTAAGATCAAGTGTAGGTAGAGCATGGTTCACAGGAACCAGACTAAGATTTGAACTATGTATTTTATTTCACTGAGGCATCTTCCCCTCGCTGCACATTATAGGCTAATCATCTGGGCTTTCAGAATGTCTACAGAAGATTCTGGCTGAAGCCGAGCATGTAATCTAAACTGTGCCTAGCTGCCTGGTACTGTGAGATGTTGTGGTTTACTGTGGCTTGGAGGCCAGATGCTTCTTCCGCATATGGAGGAGGGTCCTCTATGGAAAGGCCAGACTCTGCATAAGCTTCCTATGTCTGTTTCCAAGAAGTGGTTGGCAGCTGTTCAGCCCTTGATCCTCCCAGGTGTCATACGGGCCATTTGTCCTCTGTGAATGTCTCTGGCTGCTAAGGTATGACCCCTAGACTCCATGAATAATATAACCGTAGCAATTCTACCATTTTATGCAGCTGTGTATATATGGAGTTGTTAAGTGCAGTGATAACAGGTTTGCAAAAGAATGGCCGCTGATCTAGATATGCATTGAGTTCTGGAATGACTGGCAGATCTGCGATAGAATGTTGTGTAGAGGGTTTAACGCTGATTGGCTGGTGTGTTTAGAAGGAGATTGGAGAAGGAAATTTAAAAGAACAGAGGAGAGTCTGTTTGGGGAAAATTTGAGGGGGGAAAACATATGTTTTAGTCAACTTGTTGGAAAGTTTGCTGTGAAGTACCTGAAAGATCATTGGTTTGGAGTGTCCATCTTAGGTAATAGGCTAACTGTATTGTTGATAGAGATGCAAGAAAATGAGGACGTTTGTGAGAACAATATAAAAGTTTAGATTATCATTGTTTTTCTACTTCAAATTTTGACTACTTGATAAATTAGCCCTCCCTTTCCTGTATTTCCCTAATAGATAAATTTCTTCTGACTGGGCTGGGCTTTGGAGACAAAACTCTCTTTACTTCTTTATAAGCACAACTTTGAAGTTATTACGAGTCAGAGAAAACAGAGAGTGGAACACTCACATCATCTCAGAAAGCACAATACAAAAACTTTAATAATAAGACAATTTACATAAAAGAAAACTTGCCCACTTAACGGTTGAATAATATTAATCCCTGCTGAAGACTCAGGCTGATTGGCACAACAGAAGAGCAGGTGGTGGTCCTTTGGGCCAACTCCTAATCAAGTGGCACTAAGAAATAGGTTGTGGGAGGGGGCTGTGGTTACCTGGCGAGTGTGTATTTTGCTAGAGAGAGGAATGAGTGATATACCTCCCTAGGTATTCCATAATTATGAGCAATGGCTTAGAGCTAGAGCTCTATACGAGTAAAGAGGGAAAATACATTTCTGCTGTTCTCCCTCCTGTATGCAGTTTCTTTCATTCCTGAAATTTTGTTGTCGAGGGTTGGAGCACCCTCCAAACGGTGTTGACATAGCATTACAGACATGAATGAGATGGAAGAAGCTGTGAGATCAACATCCTTACCTCCCTTCTAGTGACAAAAACTCCAGCTTATTCCAGGCAATTAAACAACAAACCCTTCCATTTACAGAAGGCAACTGTCACATCCAGTCTTTCCATTCCTATGCAATATAGCACATAAATAATCAACAAAGTGAAGATTTTTATCATCTTTTCACAGCAATGGCAGTTCAACATGTCAGAGAATGTCGTGGTTGCACAGTAGCCAGTGACACCCTCAGGTACAAGATTAAGCAAATCTGTAGAAATGACTCTCGAAAGCCAATAACATGGATTGCACACAATAGCAATGATTATTGTTTGGTTGCATCCTCTTCTGAAGGATTAGAAGCATTGGAGGACTGGTTTATCTCTTGTGTATGTGCTTTGTGTGTGTGCTTAACATCTCAAAGAGAAAGGATGCTAGTTGTGCACAGAGATAAATTTGCACAAATTATAGAGACCATGAGACTATGACAAGAAAAGAAAAGCACTCTTTGTCTTCCTGTCACCTGGAGATGAGAAATATTTCTGAGCTTAAAAAGTCTCTGTCAGCATTATTTGTTGAGGTAAAAACAACCTAAATCAATGAGATTGAAGAATTCCAAAATTATTCTGGGAAAGAGATATAATGCTAGTAGAGAGCCCAAAGAACAATAGGATAAAAGACACTTCACATGGAAGGACACCATAAAAGCTTCATCCAGAAGACATCTTTCACAGCCAATGGTATCTTTAGATTCTCCAAATAGCAAAAACTGAGCTGGAAACTAGGCATGTGTACTATTTTTAGGCAAGTTGCAGAGAGGGTAGCCATCTTAGTCTTCTCAAGACTTTCAGGCAAAAATCAAAGAAAAACAAAACAAAACAAAAGACACAAACATGTGGCACCTTAAAGACTAACTTTCATATTTTAATGTGACGTTTCGTGCACATGTGCTCTTCTTCAGACATATAGTAGCAGAATGAGGTGTGAGTTACTGTATCGTATGAGATATACATATCATGCCAAATATTGATAGGCTGTAGTGTATAGAGTTGGGGTGTGGATGGGGGAGGGGAGGGAGGAGGAGGGGAAAGAAGAGGAGGGAGAGTTAATTAGTAGAGATGGTGAGAAGACTGAATGGTGAGAAGTGTGGGCTAGTGCTGTATAGTTTTATGGCCCACGCCAGTCTCTTTTAAGTATGGGAGGTAAATTCCTCAAGTGACAGAATCCAGATCAGATCAGGTCAGAGAGCTAGAATGAGCTAAAATGGACTGTATCAAAGGTATTTGTGTGATTTTAGGCACTGTTCTGCAGAATAGAATCAGGGGCTATAGCTCAGCCCCAAGGAAGAACACAACCACAGCGGATCCTTCATACCCTTTTCAGGTTTCATATACTGTAGTTAGAAAGATGGTTAGCCAATGAAACTGAAGAAAGAGGGAATTGGAAGTGACACAGTGAACTGAGCTGTTGGCACCAAAACAGGCAGTGGGCGATGGCTGAACTCCCATATGATAAAAACCAAATCTTCCCTGGAAATTGCAACCCCCAAGGCTCTAGGGAGAGTTCTGCCAATTCATAGACCTATAGACCAAATTAAAAGCATGTGTCATTGTTCAGATAGAATTTTAAAGGACTAAAATATTATTTTCATTGTTTGCTCACTCACTTTAGTTTACTAAACACTACTGAAATATTCTTAGTAGACATAGGATTTTTGCAATTTGTGGACCATGTCTCCAAGAAGTCTGAAGAAATTCCCCCAGCCAGACTTCCTGGGGCTTTAAACAAGAAATCCAAGTCCTGCAAGTTTTTCCCCCAAGATCCTGGGCTAATAAATCAAGATTCTGATTACCATTTTCATCCTGTGGAGAAAGTAGGAAAAATGGATTGTCAGGAGTATGTCTGTGATAACCACTCCCCATTAGGCTCTGCACAGAAAGTGTGTCAAAAATACTAGGCACATAGTCTCTTGTAGGTCCCACGGATCTTAGGCCCATCCAATCATTGCGCCTGTCTTGTCCGCATTATGAAAATAGCTGCCAGAGCCTAGATTCATTAGCTTAAGAATTTGAAAACATTGGTCAGGACTTTGATTTCATGATTAAAGCCACCAGAGAGATCAATGGGGAAATTTCTACAGACCTTGTGCTTTGGTCCATTAATTCCAAAATTTCTAGGTCTAATAATTACACTGGACCCCACGTATGGTGAAATGTAGTATATTAACACATATATGGACAGACTGTAATCTTGTACAGAACAAAACATCCATAAATTCATTTCATATAAGTAGATTTACATATAACTGCAGATCTCAGAGTTACAGAAATGAATCTTGTTCACCTACAATCGTATAAAGCAGAATTGCTATGGTAATGCTAGAAACACTATATATTATCCATGGAAATGTTTATCACATGTTGTCTTTACATGCAATAAATCCTGTTCTCTAGCTGTATAGCAGGGGAAACATAAGAAGAACCAAATAATGCAAGTCATTTGTTCCTCTGTTATATATCTTACCCATTATAAAGAAGAGAAGCAGTGGGACTAGTCAAACAACTATTTACAGAATACAGTGGCAGGAATTTTTACACTTTCCTCTTGAATAATACACCATGTATATTAATAAAATAGCAGCATATAGTTCAGTTTGATAGACAGGGAAAGAATTAAGATTGAGTAAGAGACAACAGGTGAAACATCCCTTTAGGGGAGAAAATAATCTTGAAATTAATATCCAAAGCAATGTAAATCCAAATATTTACTACAACCATGTTTTATGAACCTTAGAAAGAATATATAACTATATTAGTACATGAAAAACTACAGATACACTCAGAACAGCTCCCTCTCCAGCATTTTAAAACTTCTATTGAGGTAGCAGCCATAACAATTGACACAAGAAAGTTGCTTGGTTAAATTACCATTTTTGGATATACCTTCACACTTGAAGATTGGGAATGGACTCATCTGTCTATTTAACATTCTTAGACTGGTTATAATTTGCTTAATTGCTACATTTCTTTTAAAAATCAAAAGAAAAAAGGTTTTGGTAACTCACAAAATAAAATGTGCAGATTTATGAATGCTCAGTCCATCCAACCCATGTCCATTTCTGAAAAACAGAATATTATGCATATGTAAACTGTTTGAACTAGTGCATGTAGGATAAACCAGTTTATTTGGTTATCTTTATGCAGACAGTAATTTCGAGGAATAATGCACAAAGCTGAAACAGGGCAACATCTGAAGGCTGAGGCTACTTTTTTCCCTCCCCAAGATCTTGGGAGGCTGGTTATTCACTCAAAATCTTTAAACTGCACCACCTAGAAACCTTGTGAATGTGTGATACATATTGAACTTAGAGATGGGCACGAACCAAAAAAATGGCAATTTGTTTTGTTTCATTTCGTTTTCTGGTCCAGCTTGGTTCGTTAATTATGAAAAAATTTTTTAGAAAAAATGTTTTGTAATTCGTTTAAGTTTGGGTTCTTTTTTCTTTTTTTAACCCCACTGGTCAAGGTTATTTATTTATTTATTTATTTATTTATTTATTTATTTATTTATTTATTTATTTATTTTCAATCCTGCTGGCCTGTGGGCCGTATCGGGTTATTTTTATTTTATTTTATTTTATTTTAATATTTTACTGCCAACCACGTACCAGCTGTAGCATGGGCTGGTCAGCTTTGTTTTTTTTTTTGTTTATTTGTTTTTTGTTTTTTTTTTAGTTTTGCAGGCCCGTGGGCTGGTTCTGCAGCCTGTGGGTCTGGTCCGGTGCTCGCGGGCTGGTACCGTGGCCCGTGCGCTGTATCGTTGTTTTGTTTTGTTTACTTTTGCTGGCCCACAGGCCGGTTTGGCAACTCACAGGTCAGGTCCGGTGCTAGCGGGATGGTACTGGGGTCCATGTGCCGGATCAGTTTATTTATTTTATTTTATTTTATTTTATTTTATTTTATTTTATTGTGCTGACCATGTGGCCCACCTACCAGCAGTCATGTGGGCTGGTCAGCTTGTTTCTTTTCTTTTCTGGAGCTCAGGAGGACCCAACCACTCCACCACCACCAATCCAGGTAGGAGACACCGGCAGTATGAAAAACAAACTGAAACGAAATGGAAATTTCCATTTTGTTTCATTTTTCTTAGAGGGGGCAGTTCATTGTTCATTTTATTAGGTAACAAAATGAATAACGAATAATGAAATGAACCAAAAGTTTGTTTCATGCCCATCTCTAATTGAAATTAGAGATGGGCACGACTCAAAAAAATAATTTTTCGTTTTTCATTTAGGGGTCGATTTCAGTTCATTTTCGTTTTTTGGGGGGTTTTTTGCACATTTTTCATTTTCGTTTTCGTACAAGACGAAACGAAAAAACGAAAACAAAAACGAAAAATTTTCGTTTCGTTAGCATTCTTTTCAATGCAATGTGTCTGCCATAACGAAAACGAAAAACACGGCAAAATTTTTCATTTCGTTTCCGTTGTCGTTTTGCTTCTGAAAAATTTTTCGTTTTCGTTTTCGTTGTGAAACGAAATGAAAAAACGAAACCGAAAATGAAAATTTCGATGAGTCGTGCCCATCTCTAATTGAAATAGAATTTGTTCACTTTTTATTTATTTTACAAATTCTATTGCAACATGTAATGCCCTTTTAAAAAAACAGCCAGTGTGATCATTCAAAGGAACCAGAGCACAGACTTTGGTGGGCTAGATCCAATGTTAATCCCAACCAGGAGCAGAGCCAATGAAATCAGTGGGATTTATCTAAGCAATGACAAGGAAGTCCTGTTCATTTTTGTATGATGACTAACAAAAAGATTGTGTATGTAAGTTTGTGGCAGTTGGGTGAGGAAAAGTAATAGTGAGCTATTTAAAGCAGTATGCAAATAGCATTAACTAAACTTTTTACAGAACAGAGCCTAGTTAGAAATTATATAACAGTTGGTTTTCCAAGAAGTGGATTCCT